>CAUJRU010000179.1:0-557424 GCA_963277665.1 Viscum album | reverse complement strand
ATGAAATAGAGTACAATGGGAAACCTGAGTATCTAGGTGGGTGACCAGGACTAGTATGCTAGATGAAACGACAGGGGTTCGTCCCGGTTTGTCTAGCAGGATTGATGGAACAACACTAACTAAACATATGAATTTATGAGGGTCGTGGTCTTCTAAGCCACGTCTTCTGAGGGTCGTGGCCTTCTATGCCCTATTTTCTGAGATTCGTGGACTTCTTAAGCCACGTTTCACTGAGGTATGAGGTCTTTAGGTTCCCACTTGTTCTAGCTTCCCATAGGGATTACCCATGGTTCTCATCTGTGTCATGTTGTTGAAGATGTAACTATATTTTAAGTTGTTTCATACTCGATGTCTTGTTTTGAAAACCATATTTCAATCCAAACTGGTTTCTTTTCATTTTGAAATGTCAATTGCATGCTTGAAACCTATTTTGAAAATGTAGTGGGAGTAAAATTCTTTACCTTAAAATGAAAACTCTTTACTTGAATTTGAAAAGGAGAAACATTATTTTATTATATATTTTTTTCAAACAGGCATAATTGGATTTCTTACTAAAGGCGAGGGAAAAGGATGTGGTTATATTGTGGCATTTCTACTGAGCATTTGTATGCTCATGCCTACTCTACATTCTAGTTGGAGGTTTTAGCCTTGGGTTGCTGTTGGGAGCTAGTGTGGTTTACGCTCCGCGTTGACCCACGAGGTCACTTGAGGTATGTCACATCGCTTCTTTAATTTCCTTTCTCCACTGCCATGTTGTTCAGTTTATTTTTACCTTATTTATATTCTGGTTCAGTGATGATTATTTATCTTGTTATGGGCCAAACCATTCACAACTGGTTTATTTTGATGCCCGACACTAGTTGTCAGCCCGTGGGGATCGGGATCACCCTTCGGGCCATGTCGCGGACCTGGGTCGGGAACCGGGTCGGATTACGCACCGGCCTGGTTCAAGAAAAAATGGTATCAGAGGTTCCATTGTTATTTGGTGTTTCAAGTAGCTTGGTGATTAGGTGTGTCGAGTCTTGAGAGGTAGGTGTGGGAAGGATGGCATGAACCCTTGCCCGTCCTGAGACTCAAGTTGCCAGAGGCAGTGTGGGATTTGAGTTTTTCTTTTTCTTGGTCTGTGTGGATGAGGGATGACAAGGGAAGTGATCCGGTGTTACACGATGAGCCTACATAGAGGAACGCCCCATGTACAGCCTGGGTGCACGGTTTAAGATACATCCTATGGTGGATGCCTGCTCGTAGAATGGCCTACTAAGCCATGTTACCAGGTTGTCATAGCCACTAGTTCCTTTTTTTGTAAATTTTGATGTGAGTTATGATTGACCTTCGTTTTGGTCAGTGTGGGTAGATCACAAAAATGTAAATGGATTTCTGTGAAGGTGTTTTCAGAAGGGAATTTGGTCATTGGAGTGGAAAATGGTTTTTGAAATGGAAATCATTTTGGAATTTTTAAATTTTTTTCTTTAATGATAGGTGACTTTCTAAAATTGGTTGGGAATTTCTGCGTTGTGCTTAATGGTCTATTTTGGAAATGAGAAGTGTCTGGGATTAACCCATCGTATTCTTATGAGTGATCACATACATTGAGGTGCGCATGTGGAAAGTGGGGAAATTGGTGATGTGAGTGGATGGGTTCATGAGCTAGCACATGGATATGTATGTGTGAGACTTCATGGGATACCAATGATGGATATTTAAGTTGTTTTGTTTTCTAAAAAATGGTTTTAAAAAAGGGTTTATCAATGTTTAGAGAAGTGAGTGGGAAATTATTTAGCGTTCTTTTTTCGTGTTGGGTATTCTTTTTCATGACTTCTTGGTTTTGACGTATTGAATTGTGGTTGGAATAGTGATTTGAGTTTGATCATTCGTTCATGACTGAGATGTGGAATTTTGATTTATGATGAGTTTTGATTCGGATTTGTGCACCTTGTTTTTGAGTATACCACCCAGAAAAGTCCCAGAAGGTTCTAGTGAGTCACTTCTAGTTTTTTGTACTACCCAGACTCATAGAGGAGTGGTGTAATTGAATTCTTTTTGATTATTTTCCAGATTATGTGGTGATCGTGATCTATCGAAGGTATCAGACTGGCTTGGTGAAATCGTTGGTGTTTCCAGGTTAATGGAAACTCCCAAAACTATGAGAGTCCGTGTTGGTTTGGGTTCGTTTGAAGGTGAAACTTTGGATTGGTGGAGGAAATAATCCCAGCGTCGTTGCATGATGGTATGTCATGGAAGGTGTTAAAGATGACTCTCATCAGATATTTTATAACCAAGGAATTGAAGGCGAGGAAAGTGGAAGAACTAGTGGGTGTCGAGTAAGGCCAACGAGCAGTGAAGGCCTACGTGGGACATGACAAGCGGCTGATTCCATTTTCTCCAGAGGTAGTGTCGTGGAATCATTTAATGTTTCTCTTGTGTGGGGTCTTCATCCAGTGTTCCAAGACCATTTCTTTCTGGTGTTTGGAAAGGTTCCCCATCCAGTGATGAGAGCGAATCATAGTAACCAGTCTCAGAAAAGTCTTCTTGTCAATTACATCTCCTATTAGTTGGACCACCCCTTGTTTGCTTCTAGTGTGATCAGTTTGGGTGCTTTAAGCCACCTTGTCATCATCCTCCGAAGGCCTACCATCAGTGTGGCCATTTGGGACAATTGGAGGGGTTCCACTAGCGGAATTGTCAGCCGGAGTCTCGACCGAAGGATGTCAGCTCTTGACTACTGGGCAGCAGATGCTTCAAGACATCAGAGCTCCAGCCACAGGTCTTGGAGCGAAGCCTTTCACATAGTCAGGAATCATTGGTTGTGGGTCACATTGGACTAACATTTGTCTTCAGTGCTAGAATATGGAGAGTTTGAATTCCTCTTTTGTAGTATCCTCATATTGAAATGATTTGTTATGATGTAATTGGCGCATAGGTCTCTTTTTCTCATTGTGGTCTTGGTTTTTTTGTATCCCACTTTGGTTGTAAGAAGGCATGGTGATCTTGTCTTTTTGGTAATTCCAGTAGTTGCGCCTACTCAAATGTGACCCGTTTTGTTTTATTACATGCTCGTTTTGGAGATTATCATCTCTTATGGAAATGACGAGTCATGGTTATGTTCATTATTTGGTAGATTTCTTTTGTGGGTTTTCTCATGTGTCAGTGGTTTCTGGTTTGGGTTGGAAGTTATCATGTCGGTCTAAGATGGTCGGTTCATAAATGGTGGGGAGACTCACCATGAATCTTGTCTTGCCTCCTTCGAGGTTTGGTTTGTGTAGTGGTTCCCTCTCAGGCCATGTTAGAAAATCCAGATCTAGCCCATGGTAAGAGTCTCAATGTTAGTTTTCCTAGTCGGGTTCTTGGGGCGGGAAGAAACCTCCTCATTTCCCGATGGTTCTTTTCTTTTATGTTTCCTTCAGAGTTGGTCAGGTGTAACTGGTGGAGTGAAAAGTCACACCGAGATCCTGTTTTTGTGGGTCTACTTCCATTTCAAACTCAAGTTTGATTCCTCTTTCGGCTGGGTGACTTTCTGGGGGAAGAAAGTATTTGTGGTGGGGAGAATTGTCACACCCAAAATTTTAAATCAATATTATTTTATTATTTTATCATTCTTTGAAACATTATATCGTGCTGTGGGCCAAGCCGGTTTGATATTTATTAATTATTTTATTTTGTTTATGAACAAATTCATTTCCCTTGACAGCGTCCGGTGCATGGCAGGGCGTGTTCAAAGCCGCGCGGCTTTCCTCGGGTCACCGTGCAGTCTAACAATGTACAAGACAAATAAATAAAGTGAGATTTAATGATTTAGTTTAATAATTATAATGATGGTGATTATTGTTATTATTATTATGGTTAATAATATTATTATTATCAAGTTTATTATAATTATTATTAAGTTATGAACAATATTATTATTATTATTATTGGAGTTTATTAAAATTCTTATTTTGTTCATTATTATTTGATATTATTTTATTATTTTATTTATTTTATACTCTTTTCTTTTATCCCCTTATTTTATATGTTATTCATTTATTTCTATGATTATTATTATTATTATTTTTATTTATTTTTTTTAAACCCTAACTCACTCTCCCCCCTTTCCCCTTAAGCGGCCGACCCCCCCACCTACCTCTATCGCTCGCGCCACCCCCCACCAACGAGGGTTCTCCGGCACACCTCCCTTCGCGCTACCCCTCCTCTCCAACCCGTCGCCCCTACCCGCATCCTCCCGGCTCCGGCGCGCGCCACTCAACTGGACGAGACTGCCGGCGCACACGACCCCTCGACCCGCTCCACTCCCCCTTCAACCGAAGCATCCGGCACACACCCCCTCGACCCGCTCCTCCCCTAAATTTGAAGTCGCCGGTGCTCCCCATATTCGCAAGACACGACTAACTGGGAGTAGCTCCGACGTGCCTCCCTCTCCCTCCATCCCTAGGTTTTGGTTCTTTCTTTATTTTTAGTTTTGGTTTTGAGCGGGTTGGATATTATACATGGGGTTTTATGTTTTCAGGGTCACTATTTTGGTTTGATTGTGTTGTTTTTGGTCACAATGCTTGAATTAGGGTCAATTAGTGGTTTCTTATAGTGCGATTGGCCCGCGATCAATGTTTTGCATCAGAATTCGAGGTTTCGACACTGATGGTAAGCGCTTCATTTTATAATTATTGTTTGATGATTTAATTTTCTTGTTTAAATAATTTAAGATGTTCTTTAAATAATTTGTTGAGTGCGAATTGTGTTTATGTGGTGAATTATTTTTAGTTGCTTAAATACATTTAGTGTTCTATTTTTTATCTATTTGGTATGAAACTAGTATTTAAGAAGTTTAGAATGCCATTAATAATCTATAGAATGTTCGTATATAATGAGTGGTGTTTTTGAGAAAAACTCATTATTGTGTTTTTTGATGTTAATTTATAAATAGTGAAGTGGTTATTTGAAATTTTGTGAGTGATGAAAATGAGGTTTGGAAAGGTATTTAGTGTGCATTCGTTTTTTTAAAATAAATGTGGGATTTGGGTGTTTTGAGGAGTGTCCTTTGTTGCATTGTTCATGGCTATTTTATGACTTCTGGAATTGATTATTTAAAAACATTAAAGCAGCAAATCTAGTTCTACTCGAGAGTTGTGTGTGTTTTCTTTTTCTAATGCTGTTTTAGGCGTTTCTCATGAAACTTTTCTGTGGAAAAACCCATGCTGAATTGGTTATTAGTTTTTTTACTAAGCAGTTCTTCTAGTATAACGTGTGTAGGATAAAGTTGGTGTTTTGGTGTTGCATCTTGGCATGTATGGTTTTTAAAAGGTTGTTTTGAATGTTTTTCTTTTGGTCCAAACCCTTGATGCGTTATTTTGAAATGTTTTGTAGATTGTTCAAGTGTTAAGTTGTTTTATTAAATTTTTTGTGTAGTGCGTTGGACCCCGCTATAATGGTTTCATGTTGAAGGTGTCAGGAACGCCTACACGCACATGCATAGGGTAATGCAAATATATATATATATTCCCTCTTTTTACATATTCCCTCATGGCGTGGGGAATATGTGCAATGTATCTAGGAGTTCATATATATATACGTATAAATGCTTGTTTATGTATGCGGATTATGTCGGTTCGAGTGGCCATTGACATATAGAAACAAGTTTGAGGTAGGTCTTCTATGCCTATGACTTTAATTTTAGATTCATAATTTCTTGGTTGATTTAAAAATATGATTTACATTTACGCTATATACACATGCTATGACATCATGTTACGATTTCTAGAAATGATTATTCATTTGTTTTGAAAATTGAAGTTCATTCCAAATGCTTTCAGTCTTACGTGACCATTTCTTGAAAAATTGATTTCCTAAGTGGTTTTGAATTGGTAATGTGTATTTCCAAAGTTGTTTGGACTTTTGGACGGTTAATTGTAAAAATTATTCCCTTTATGTAATAAATCCCGTTTGGAACCATTAGAATGTTTTATGAAAAAGAAACAAAAACCTCTCTTGAGGCACGCCCCCATTGTTTTAGAAAATGATTTGTATGTTGAAAGTGTTATGATGTTCCTAATATTGATTTTTATGCATTGTGTGATGTGAAAGAGGGTGAATGAGCTTAAGGAGGGAGAACAGTGTTGAGAGATTGAATGAGTTTCAGATAATGAAATTGTTATGTTCATATATGTTTTCATGATAAAGAAAAACTCACCAACACTTGAAATAGAGCACAATGGGAAACCTGAGTATCTAGGTGGGTGACCAGGACTAGTACGCTAGTGGAAACGGCAGGGGTTCGTCCCGGTTTTTCTAGCAGGATTGACCCAACAACACTAACTAAACATATGAATTTTCTGAGAGTCGTGGTCTTCTAAGCCACGTTTTCTGAGGGTCGTGGCCTTCCAAGCCACGTTTTTTGAGGTTCGTGGTCTTCTAAGCCATGTTTCACTGAGGTACGAGGTCTTCAGGTTCCCACTTGTTCAAGCTATCTATAGTGATTACCCATGGTGCTCATCTGTGTCATGTTGCTGAAAATGTAACTTTCTTTTCAGTTGTTTCATACTCGATGTCTTGTTTGTGAAAACCATATTTTAATCCAAACTGGATTATTTTCATTTTAAATGTCAATTGCATGCTTGAAACTTATTTTGAAAATGTAGTGGGTTTAAAATGCTTTACCTTAAAATGCAAACTACTTACTTGAATTTGAAAGGGAGAGACATTATTTTATTATATCTTATTTTCAAAATGGAATAATTGGATTTCTTACTAAAGGAGAGGGCATAAGACGTGGTTATAATGTGGTATTTCTACTGAGTATCTCGGTGCTCATGCCTACTCTACTGTCCAGTTGCAGGTTTTATCCTTGGGTTGCTGTTGGGAGCTAGTGTGGTTTAAGCTCCGCGTTGACCGATGAGGTCACATGAGGTATGTCACATTGCTTCATTAATTTCCTATCTCCACTGCCATGTTTTTCAGTTTATTTTTCCTTTATTTATATTCTTGTCCAGTTAAGTTTATTTGCCTTTTTATGGGCCAAACCATTCCGAACTGGTTTATTTTGATGCCCGACAGTAGTTGCCAGCTCGTGGGGATCGGGAACGCCCTTCGGGCCATGTCGCGGACCCGGGTCAGGCGCTGGTTCAGATAACGCACCGACCTGGTTTGTGACAGTTTGAATGATATGATAATTAATTATATTAGATCCATGTGGACGAATCATCAGATAAGAATTAAATGATGGTTATTTGGGTCAATTTGGGCGGTTTTAGGATCTCAACGAACTTGTTTTAAAATATCACTTAGTAATATAGCCATAGTTTATTTCCAAAACTTTAAATATAAAATAATATATATAGAATATTCTGGTTCAACAATTAAAATGGTTTCATGGCTAGATTAGAAGTTATAAATTGAAGAATAAATCATATCATTCTTGAAAGTGATAAATAAACACCTCACGAACAATGTTCTCTTTAATAAAATAGAAAGAATAGGGAAAGGTAGTTTGATGGTATTATATCCCATTAGCATCATAAAATTCCAGTAGATGTATAATACTGGAGTTAAAATACCATTTTGATGATGATTTTTGGGGATAGAACATGAATTGAACATGAACTTGAAAGGAGATTAAAGGAGAAGAGGGAGAGAAATTACCTCTTAAATCATCATCTTGAGATTCTCATTTAGGGCCTACATTTGGACTTTTGATGAGACCAGCAGCTCTTGAACGTGGGAGAGGGGCTAGGGAAGGTTTTCAGATAGAGTTTAGAGAAGCATTAGAGCTTGAGAGGTGCGAGGAAATGAGGCTGTGATGTTTTGTTTTTATAGTGGAGAGGAGGGGGGTTTTCTTAATATAAAATTCATTAGTTTATTATTTATCCACAATACAAGGGATAATGAGTATTCTATGTCCAAAAATAGTTATTTTATCATGTGATCCCGAACCATGTAGGCTGACATCAGCAAAACATCACACATGGCACTATAATTAGCTTATTTAGCTTATATTTGTAAATTAAGGAATTTAGCTATTCATAAAAAAGTCAAGCATTTCAAAAAAATCCCAAAAATTTTCCCCAACCATTTTTGGACGTGTAGAATGCAAAAATAAATTTCATTTTCCAAAATTAATTTTATATGTATGACTAATTTAATATTTAAATAAAATCATTGTATACTACTAAAAAATAGTTTTTAAAACATTCATTTACTCATTATAAAATATAGATACATCATACTTTCACTTGAATAGTATTTTTATACTATCATAGGTAATGTTACTATTAATTAGGGTATATCACTATTCATAAGGGTATTTTAATATTAATAAGGGTAGGTTACTATTCACAGAAAATTATTATTGTTTCATTAGACTCCATAAATCATCTTGAACACAACCGTGTATGCCAGATTTTCATATTTCCCAACACAGAAGTGACAAACTTATGTTTAAAGGTCACTTATCACTTAGTAGTTCATTATGTTGTGTTTTCAGGTGATTTTATGACATAATTATAAGAAGTAAATTTTTATTGAAAAACATTGGGTCGTTACAAGCCCTTTGTCTGAACATTATATTTTTATTAATATTATAAAATTTAATCATATAATATTTTAAAAAAACTCAATTATGTCAAACTTGACATTATATAGTATTTAGTTTTTGTGAAAGTATTCAAAACATTATTTCATAGAACAAGATACATTGACTCAACCCTAACATGTCATATTGTCTTTGAAAAATCGTGGATATCATAAAAACATTGATATTATATTTATTTTAATACTTATAATAACATTTTTTGATTCTTTCTTTGTTATGGTAATTAATGCATCATCATTATGTTATAAATAAATTTAATTATATAATGTCTAAAAATTAAAAATAAAATACCATGATGTATGATTTATTTTTAGATTTCTAATAAATATTTATATTCGAATTTATCCTATATATAACCCTATATTAAAAATAATGTAGTGATTAAACATTGAATTAAACACTTTTAACTCTTATTTAAATAAAATAATAATAAATGTATGAATCTAATATAAGTGGATAAAAAGGATCATATTTTTTTCCTAATGTTTTTTGGGTATAATTACAGTTATCTAATACAATTACGACAAGTGTTTGTGTAATTATAATATAATTTTTACATTTAATTACCATATTTACTTTTAATATTGGTGAATAAAAGTTAAAAGATATTATTCACAAAAAATCATTTTAATCTTATTGAAACATAATTTTCTTACTAATGTTAATCATGTCTGTCAGATTTTTGAAATTCAACTCACAGAAATGGTATAAATTAGTTTAATGCAAATTTGCAAGTGCTCCTAGAAGGGGGGTAAAAGGTGGTAAAATGTTAAATAAAAATTTTTATATATAAAATTGTTATAACAATTCTGTAACGAATTAAAGTATACATATATATGTAATATTTATCTATTTTGACTGAATATAAATTTTTATAAAATAACTAATTATTTTAATAAAAAGTTGGTTTTAAACAATGACACAATGTTTTTCAATATGTATCAAAAATTTAATGATTTCAGAAAAAAACAAAAAAATCACCAGAAGTTAATTTTGATATTCAGAATTCAAAAATGAATAGTATTTTATTTAATTATAATCATTGAAGTTTATTTATTTAATTTAATGTTAATTTATGTTGGCCAAACCAAAACACGAGTTTTTAGAAAAAAAAACTATCAAAATATTGACATGTGTTTTTGTCAAAAATAAATGTGAAATTACTTGTAATGAACTAAATTGTATTAAATAAATAAAATACATACTAATTATAAATAAAAACAATTAAAAATCATAACTTAACGCTATATGTTATTTTTAATTAAAAAGTTGTTTTGAATTAAAACATAGTATTTTTCACTATTCATAAAAATATGAATGTTACCTGAAATGTACCAAAAAATATTCCGAACTAAATTTTTATGTGATGATTTTTCAGAAGAATTTAATTTCATTAAATTGAATAAATAAAAGTGTAAAATATTGGTTTTAAAATTGGTTCATCATTAAAAGGAGGCTAAATTTAATTTTATGAAAGATTTTACTTTTATTTGAAACAATAAATTTGCTCTTATATTTTTTCTAAGAATCATATAATATGGATTCTAAAATTATTTACTGTACATAATATTTAAAATGTATTTAATACTATTGATAACATCTTTTTGAACTGCTAGTTTGGTAAGTTGTGGTTTCCTCGAAATCGGTGTTGCGTATATCGCAACTTATTGAATTACTTTGATGAGATAATGTACTACCAAATCACTTGGAGTTACAATTGAGATGGAATTCATGTTCATTTGTTCAAGAAAATAGACCTTTCTACACACTTGGTTGGAAATTCTTGAAAGATATTCTTTTTAAATTTACAATCTCAATGTACTCATTCATTAAGTATTTAAATAGATAGAAAATATGAATAACCTATGAGAAACCTAAGGATCCATAGATTAAAATTAAAATGTCATGATTTAGGAATCATAAACATGATTAATCATAATTTTTTTTTTCTCCACTATGATTAGTTTTCTCACACATTATATTTTGAATTTTTTATTCATTGTAACTTGATGGAACCATGGTAATGTTGAATGAATAATATAAAGAAATGATTTTACTCCTATTAAATAAAACATTGGTTTAGTGGAAATGAAAAATACTATGGATATTAAATAGAAACATTATCATGCAATTAATCTCTTTTGTATTACAAATGAAAATTTGGTGAAATGATATAATGTTTAGTTATTCCAGAAGAACCACCCACCTAATTTTAGTTGATCCAATGATAAATTAGTTTTCTAGAAATAAATCAGTGCCCCTAAAAATATATTTTCTTTTATTTAACTCTCAATGGATGAAAAATTCTTCTTGGCTGTTTATCATTTGGATGGTGAACCATATTAGTGGTGGACTATAAAAATTAAAAATAGGGAACATAAATAAATTGAATCTATGAAATGTGAATAGTATAAATGAATATTTCATTATAAATGAATCCCTGATATTCTATGAGAAATTATAGGTATGGAATTAAATTAACATGGTCATATTAATGATGAATGTATTGGTACCAATGATGAAAATTTTACCTAAAATGTAATGTACACTTCTAGTTTTATTAAAAGCCCTGAAATATTAATTGATTGAAATTGGTGGCCCAATACCATGTATTTGAATGTTATTGGATATAAGTGACTGAAATATTTATTAAGATGATATTATATGTGAGCTGAAGGTATACATTAAAAGTGTTTATTCTCTTTAATCTGATAGTTGAGAAATAGAAAATGATGACAAGGTCTTTCGAATACTCAAATGGTGCAATGAAATTGCGTAAATCATAATTCTATTAACATGAGAATGATAATCAATGTGATTGATAGAATAGATTATTGATGTGAGTTAAATGTTGGAAGGAGGTCCATAATTACCAAGAATTTCAAAATTCGATTAATGGGAATGATACAAAAATTGTGGAGAATAAGATACTAACTAATTCACTATCTACACTCTAATGATTCTTGTGCAAGAAGATTGGAAAATAACCATGTAAATTCACCCAATAAAAGTTATAATTCAAATTATAATCCACAAAACCAACAAAAATGAAAAACAAATGGGAAATAGACTAATAACAGAGGAAGTGAATCATGATAATTTTGGAAAACATATCCACCCTACTTGGGTGGGAACCCCATGTTTTATTATTATTTAACGAACACTGTGAATATCTTATTGCTCATTGTATTGTGAAATTTTGTGTGATAATCACCCTATACATGTACTATAGAATAATGAAATAATATTTTATATTTTATTGGTACAAGAATGAACCAAATATTCCAATGAAAATATATTTCCATAAGAAAAAATATTATATAATATATAAAGGTTGAATTATCATTTTAAGTACATATGTATCAAAGTTAGAATAAATTACGAGTTTTGGATTCCTATATTGGGTTTTTATACTATATTTCAACATAAAATCAATGTCACTGACACCCCTTTTGAGGTTTCATTGATGAGATATTCTCACGATTAAGGATATTTATGAATATATTTTTGGGAACACAACCCACTGATTTGTAAATATTGTTTTTATAATTCCATTTTAGGATAAATTTGTTTAAATTATATTTCCCTATGAATAATTGTATTGGAATAAATTATAGTTTGTCTTATCAATTTTTTGGAGGTATTATATCTCTAAATAGTTTAATATCACTTTATTTATTAGAAAATACTTTTCAATGGATCATCACTATAGAATATAATTGAGTAAAGAGTAAGGTTTCTTGGGGAACCATGTTCTATTATGTATGATTTAGATCTGAGGATTACCTTGAACATTTGGAAACATCTTCAACAATCTCTTGTAACATAGTTGAGTTTGATCACTATGTTTCAAACTCAGACAAATGTTCACTTTCAGAGAAAAAATAAACTATAGAGGCTATGTTCAGATAATGTAAATATGATTTCTACGATGTTTTTTATAAACAAATTGTTCTAGTTTAGATTTAATTAAATAACAAATGTCAGTGAATCATTCATATGGATCCTCATTAAAACCTATATAGAATGAATTATAAGGATCAAATATCTTGGAATAGATATGGATAAATAAATCTATTGAGATAGGATATAGCTTGAGAAATTGAAAAGAATATTATATCAATTCATCAACACATACAGATAGCTCATAGTATACATAGATTTTGTAATGAAAATCATTGGTGTGATATATATTTTGATTCCAGTTAAAGGGTAATTCTTTGAATTCCTCCATGGATAAAGCTTAAATGATTCTGGAAGAAAGGGATATTGAACACGTGGTATAGGTGTCCCTTTAAATTCTTGATCACTTATGTACCATTTCATATCACATGACACTTCCATCAAACACCCCAAAAGTACATGACATGTTACCTGTATATCTGCTAAAGAATTACAAGGAATACCAATCACATGTACTAATAACAGAGGTCATTCCACTGGAGTTAAGAATTTTTATGAAGAACTCATGGTAGTGATTCTGGATAAAATTTATAATAAATTATTAAACAACAGTACTCACCTGGTCAATGATTGGGGTAAATCCACCAATTTGATGAATCTACTTTTGATATTGAGTATATAATGAGGAATAAATATTCTCATTCTCTTTATTAGACTAAAAAATAAGGGAGAAAATAATTTTATGTTGGGTATAATTTCAACCCCCATTTTGTTAGATTTTTTTTATATTTATTAAATTTCATTGATTGAATGGGTTACACACAACAACAACATAATCACTCATTACACACAAATCCTAGTTAAGATTTTACTATACACAACAGGTAGGATTTATTATGTAATATAGAACACCATGTTACTATTCCATTACTCTCATATCTTATTCAATATCTCTCCATATTTAGATCCATGTTTTCTTATGTTACCCTCGATATTGAGTTTTAACCAAATAAATTCATACTATTAATATTACTATTCAAAAGATATCACTATTACAGATCTTCATAAATTAGTTAAATATATAATAATAATAAATTTTTTCAAGATCTCCTCTAATGTTTTATATAAAAAATTTATATGGAATAAATGTACAAAATTTTCTTTGAATACATCACATATTTAGAAAATAATATTTTCGGCAAAAATACTCTTTATTTGATTTTATGAAATCTAGTAAAATTAGTTTATTTTCATAAATATATAAAATCAGTATAAAAAACAAAAAAAAACTTTTAAAAAACATAATGTAGTAATTTTCTACGGTAAATATCTTTTTTTTCTAAAAAGATTCAGTTTTTGAAGAATTGTTAAAAATAGTGAATTTTAATATAAAAAATAAAATTTAGTTCAATTTTTTAATTAATATAATTTTAATTTTAAAATTATTTTTTAAAGTAAAATAATATCAATTATATAATTATTAATCTAATTTAGTTCATTGGAGAAATTTAGTATTTAATTTTCATATAATACATTTTTACATTTTGATCATTTTCTTTATAAAATTCTAATTTCTCATTACAACATCATGATTAATTTTCAATGAAAATTTTCATCTAAATAGAATGTAGATTAAATAAATTTATTTATATTTATAATCATAAAACAATATATTATCTAATTTTTTCATATTAACTATAAACTGAAATCAATATTAAAAACAAATAAATATATTCACTACTGTTAAGGCAAAAAATTGTTTTCTTCGGTTGGCATTAAACATAAATGATAGTTGTTAAAAATAAAAAAAGGCCATTTCAAACACTAATTATGTGGAAATAATTATACTATATCACTTATATTATATATAATGTTCCATATTTTTAACAATGTGAAATGAAAAAAATCATGGTTGATTTATTTTTGTCAAAATATTACAAGTGTTCTACTCACCTCACATATAAATGGCCACCCTTGTCCTCTATTATTAAAAAAAACACTATTGTATATAAAATATCCTAACAAAATAACATTTAAAATTCTATAATATCATATTATATTCCTTATTTTGGATATTAATCCTGATAAAAACATCATTTTGTTGAATCAATATGAAGATACTTAAATAATGGGTAACATTCTTCAACATGCGTTTTTAGTTTTTTTCATCTTCAACCTCCAATAATCATTAAACCATTTTGATATAACAACCTAATTATCTTCAATATAATTATATATTATTATAATAAAGAAATGAACTAAAACCTCATCCACTTCTATTAAATTTTATATGAATTAATCGTTCTATTATACGGTGGACTACAAACCGATGTCATTCATTTTTCCATTACCAAATTTCATGGGTTGGTATAATAATGGATCAAACGTTTATATATAATTTATAATGAAAAATTATAAATATAAATTCCTCATATAATATATATATATTTTTACATTATATTCAATTGGGGAAATGATAACGTCTCTCATTAGTACAATCCACCTCAACATCACGATGTGATGTGAGTAATTGTTTACTAACGATTTACATGGAATATAATTAGGATAAATATATAAGAATCCAATGAAATAATTAAGATAATAATGAAATATATTTCATTTTCAAAAGATAATATATCATTTTCTTTCTTACCAATTCCGCCACAAAATGATTATAACATCATTACTGTATGTAAAAACTACCACCTTCAGGAATCGATGTGATTCTCTCAAATCATCTGAAGTCCACATAGATGATATGTATAAATTAATTTTAAAAATTAATAAGTAATTTTTAATATTAATATAATAAGATAATGATATATTATTAGTTACCTACTTTTCACAAAGATCATCAAAAAATGGAAATGTTACTCATGTGAACATATGACCCACCATCTCTATGATAAGAACATTATTAACTTCCCATAACCATATTTATTTATTGTTATAAATAGTATAAACAAAGTATAAATATAATAATAATTTCCTAATTGTTATTTTGGCTATGATATAAAAATTATCATTTTAGTATGACTCCAAATAAAAAATCCAACTAAATATAAAAAACAGATTATATATTACCCCAAATGTTATTTTATAATGAATTACTAAAAAATAAATAATAAAAGGTCATATATACATCACTTAGTGTTTGATATATATAATAATGGTTCAATAATTGATTAATAATAAAAATTTAATAATTATATAGTTGTCTCAAATGTGAGTGAATGATACCAAGTCTTAATGTAAGGGAATTTTATATCACATTATAATTTTTTGAGACACATACCATGTTACTCCCCTATTAGTTTTATGTGGTTCAAATACATCCCATGAATATATTTTATGATCATTCCCATGAATGTTAATCATATTGAAATATCTTTTTTATAATTTATTTTTTAGGGGGTTAATAGTTTTAAAGATAAAAAAGTGGTAAAGGATTCTGATCTCTCTTTCAATTCTTTTAGACATGAAAATTGAACCCTCGTTTCATTGTGTGGTATATATATTTCACCATTGAAATTAAATATGATGAGTCCAATTATATTAATGATATTTGTTGTTTTATTTGATATTACTCATTATTTGGATTATTAGTCAAAATTGTTCAAAGGGGTATGTAATTTTTGACTCAATTTCCACAATTTGAAATGTATGTTATGTTATGTTCCTAAATTAATTATTGATACTTATATAATTCTTATTTGAAATTTAGTTTCATGAAAATATTAATCGTAATTAAAATTTATATTAGTTTTATGTTATTCCTACATTGTGAAAATGATTCAAATTTAGCAAAGTGGTAATGATTCTATTTAAAAATCTCATCATTTGTCGTGATGGTTTATTATTATGTTAGTAATGATTAAATATTAGGATAAATATATCATTAAAATAATTTTTTTCATCTCTTATAATTATTCTATGAGACATCATATAATTATACAATTTTTCACACATGGGTACGTAAAATAATTTTAAAATTGTTTTTAAGAAAATTAAAATATATTTTTTTTTGTTAAGAAATACATTTTTATTCAAAAACTTGATTTATAAACATGCTTTCCAAAATTTATTATTATTATTATATGAAATTTATAATATATATTCACCCTTGATTTACTATTTAGAAAAAAAATTAATGTATTCTTCATGTTAGTTCCCAAACAGTTCATATTAATATTTTATCAAGGATATGAAATGAATCATTGTTTTAAAACGTAGGATATGGTCAAAAAATACATTAATTTTGAAAATTATTTTATTTTAAAATTAATTAATATGTTTTCATGTTTATTAAAAAAAATTAATTTCATAATGGTTGATGTTTTTTAAATGTTTTTTTTAAAAGAATAATATTTATTTTATTTCATGAAATATCTTATATAATTTATAAATTATCAATTATATTATTTCATGTATATTTATAAATAATCATCTTAATAAAATAATATATGATTTTTTTAGTTTTATAATGTGACTTAAAATTGATAAAATTATTCCTCATGAAATGTTCCAAGTGATTCATCATAAAAAATCATTCATAATGTAACATGATATTAGTTGAAGTGTCTTATACTTTTCAGAGAATATGAACCAAGGTTACGAGTATAATATTTTATTTAATTTTTTATGTTTGTGATGGAATGATTTTTATAAAACCTGTTTCTCTTTCACATGTTCTACATTGATAATATTCTGATGTCCCCTAATTTTTTCATTAATTATTCTCTAGTGAAATGATAAAAGGGTTATAAAATCTTTAAATTTTCTATATGTTATGAAATGATGAAATGTTTATGAAACCAATTTAATTTTTTAGCTTAAAATATGATTCATGTTTTATTATCCTCTATCTCAAATAATTTTTTTTTATTTTGATATGGGTGGAAATTATATCTATATTCAATGAATTTGGTAATTATAAATGATCAATGATCCTAAAGGATCCATGGGTGGTTATAAAAATCCCATTAAGGATGTCAGATATGTGGTTCGACCAATCAAAAAAATAAGGTGCATGCTTGGTTTTCCCAGGAACAAAAATAAGTGTACATTGGTTGTTATCCCATGATCAAATAAGGTACTCATGTTGTTATCCCAAGAATAACATATTATGAATTTATTTGTCGGTATCCTTTAAAAAAAATTCCATACATATGTGTATGCCAGACATTTATGTCTTTGGAAAATGTTATTACCTCTTGGATTATGCTATTGTATTCCATTAGAAATCTTGTCATATTAACTAATAATATAAAATACAGAACTCAATATTATGATATTTGAAATTAATGATATGATTTAAAATTTTATTCCCAATTTCTTATACTTGTATGTTTATTTTATTCCAACAGAACTCCTTTTTTTCATGAATGAGAATATGTACAAACCCTTTCATATGTTTTACTTCTCTAGGATATGATGAACATTTAATGCATGGTATTCATAAAAGGAGTACTATGTTATAATATCATTGTCATAGATGATTAAGATCATTTAATAAATTCAATTATTACATACCTAGTATCCAAAGACACAAAAATAATAATGTTCTGAATCACATGTTTGTGAAATTTGTTGAATATTCATGAAAAAAGATATATTATATATATATATATATATCTGTGTGTGAAAGTACTTGGTCTCTATATAACCTCATAGACATATCATTCATAATACCCATCATTTTTACCTATGGAACTGGAAACATAAGAATGAGTGATCTGAGAATATAGGTGATGTTAATCATGTGTGGTATCTATTAATGATCACAAGTGAATTGAAGATAATAATAACTGTATGATAACATAATCAATGTACATGAATATAACGGATGAAAATAATTCCCATTAGGTTAATGGTTATAAATCATTGGTCATGTAGTAATGATTAGATAATAGATATGTAAGGATTCATAAGTGGTATGTACACCTTAATTGATAATTAATAATGAGATAATAAAATAGGTAATTAGTAATAAATGTCTAAAAGGAACATTTTAACACAATTTACTATCATTTACTGAGATATTTCATAGAGGTAGTTTTACCAATGGACACAAAAATTCCTTCGCATATGAAAAAGGCTTTCTACTAGAATAAAATGCACAAGGTGGTGCAATGGGGATACTATACCAATATATCATCATGGTACTTCAAATATAATAAAAAAATTAAAATATTGTAAAAATAATATAATAAATGGGAAAGAGATAAAAAAAACTCATATCCAAATACAAAATAATAAACAACGTACAATCATTAATAATAATAAAATCCATATACTGAGTCATATACATGATGATGTCATCTTATACTGGCATACAAAATTTAAAATAGATAAATACATCGGAAAAAATATACAGTATGATTTTAAAAAAAATAAGTCAAAAATACATCACTATAAGATTTATTAGCATACAATCGGTCCACTATTCTAATGATCAATGATATTACTAAAACAGATCATGGTTTTAGGATACGATTCTTTATTATATCCACACCTATAGATATATGGTATACCGAATATAAAATGGGAGATTATATAGTGTATGAGGTAAAATAAATAAACCATAACCAATAGTTTATAGATGTAATCCAGTTATGGTTTATAACAAATTGGAGGGAAATCATAAAAATGTAAAAAAACCTGAACAATAAATACAATATATACAAACATTTTATAGGAAACATAACTAGCACTACAAACATTAACATCGATCTATTTATGATTGATGTTTTAACAATATATATAATATCAAATATATATATATATATATATGTTATGTATTCATAAATATAACCTATTTGTGAAGAAAGTTATAGTCATATAGACGGATAAAAGGTTCTATTTGGACTTTGGTGTAACTCAAGAATACGTAACCAGTATAAAAGGCCATTGGATATAGTAGGGGTGCAAGAAGTGAATCAAATTTCAATGTGATACATATTCCCCGTCACAGGTGATGGTTGGGTGATTCAAGATGCCCACCATTCTATGTAAGGGAATGTGGAGGGTCATTCTCATCACCGAGATGAATAAATAAATGTGTGAGACATCATTTTCCAAACCCAACATCATCATCTATGAAATATCATTCTCAAAAGAACCCTTATCCATTATTCAACCGCCAATAAGTATGGAATACACAAAAATAATATTTATGATGGTTTACCACTAAAATAATAATAAATATTTATCATGATGAACAAAGGATTCATAATTCATGAATCATATTTATAATTATATAACCTTTGTTTTTTCCTTACCACCAACATCAATTAATTTTAATTAATACATTTAATTCATTAATAAGGGAAAATCCATTTTATAGGTAATGAATATACATTGACAATGATTTGGTCTTTAAAACCTCAACATAATGATAGAAAATCCCAAAAAAAAACATAAGGGGTTTTTATCCTATAGGTAAGAAAAATATAATGAATTAATATGGTTCAACATGAGTGTATAAATATGGTGAACATAAATAAATATGTAAAATTAATTTTATTCAAATTCGTGATAATTTCCATGATGTGACACATTGGAAAATACTATGAAAACACTGATTTTATTGGAATTTTTTTGGGCCACATTCCTTAGTTTTATGTGTGAAAACGCATCTAGTGTTGGTATTTGATAACAAATGGAAAGGGAAAAATATAACAGTTTGTGAATACACTAAAATAGGAAAAACTATCTTGACCAATGAAGATGAAATCTGTATCTACATGTGGAAGATACAAATATCCCTAGGTGAGGTAGAAAGAGAGATCATGAGAGGAGAAGAGGGGTACTCTATCCACTATATATGATGAAATAAAAGAGGGTTGTATTTTAAAAATCATTTAAGGGAAAAATCATAAAACCAACCATGAATTAGTGATCACATATTTAATTTACATTGTTGGCTAAGATGTGATCCAACCGTGATTTCTCAACTATCAATGAACTCCATTAGTAGGGGCTAGGTGAATGTCTTGATTGATCATCTACAAGGCATGATATAATCCATTGTCTCATTTTAAAGACATTTCTCAGGTACTTATGGCCCTAATTCAATAGATTTAAATCATCTATAATACCACTCTTGTGTATTTGTTAAATCCCATGTTTGAGTTTCACAGTTAGCACTAACCGTTTGATAACCGTGAATCCCACATTGTTTATACTATTTTAAAAACTCCAGGATCCACACAATCCCCATATTATTCTCAAAACTTTATTAATACTTATAAATTGTTTATGATGATAAAAAGGATTATTCAAACTAAAAGAGAAAATTATTCATAAGTTTGTGAAATGTTTTGTTGATATAACCTACCCTTTGTAAAGAAACTCATCTCTATGTTATCCTTATAATAATAAAGTGGGATAATATAAGAAAATATATGACTAATAGTCTAATATAAAATCTTATCACAACATTGTTGCATCCTTTACATGGCCATTATTTCAAAATAACTGTAAAAAAAATTACATACCTCCCATATGGGGACTTTATAATATGATCCACAATAATTACCATATTATCCTCTAAAGGGTCATCCATATCTAACTCAACCTCGTTATAATGTGGAACATGGAATGTGTTTAGCAAATACCAATGAACCATTGATACATAAAAATTATCATGCATATATTGGCATCTATGATGAAGTGCTATCCAATAATCTAAGGGATTGTTTATCATAAAAAAATAAAATGGTCCAATGAACTTATAAGAAATATACCTTACATTTTCAACATTTTCATGGAAATCCAATGTGAAATAAGAAATAAATACCAATCTCCAAATAAAATCCCAATAGGCCATTTTTGTTGATTCGTATTAGACTGTTGTCTAGATAGATCTATCAACATTTTCATACTAATTAGATATAGTTGATCTGAAGTCTCCTGTGTGAGAGATAGTCCCAAAAAGTATGTATCATCAACCTATAATCAGTAAAGAGGGGATCAGCATTGAAAACCATGTAAGTAATCAAATGTATCCTTGAATATGGTGTTATGAAAGTTGTTATTGAAGGAAAACTCAACAAGGGTTATGTGATTACCCCACAAACCCCTATAGTTAATGACACATGCATAGAATATTTCCTCTAAAACATGATTCATTTACTATATCTATCTATTGTTATATTTATTGTAGTCCATTCTCAGAAGTACAAGTATGCGCATTGTCTTCTAAAAGTTTTCTTAGATACATGGAATGAATTGAGTGTCCTTCTCAGATTCAATAAAAACTTGAGATCAATAATGATGTATGATCTTCTTGATGTATAGACTTCATATTTTTAATACCAAGAGTTACTCTAAAATGTATAAGAAATATGATAACATAATCAACCAATATATAACTACATGATGTCACGACCCGTCCTCGGGGCCCATGTTGTGGCTACCCAAAGCCCGCCATCCTTTGGCCTAGCGACTAGCACCAAAGGCGTAAATCCTGATAAAAGGGATGGCCATGCCTTTATATAAGTAATGAAACACAACAGAGTACGCAAGCTATAGTAAACACTATGTAAAATGAGTACAAAATTAAGTGCTAAAAAGTAAATGGGCTAGAATACAAACCCAACTGAAAGTACAATACAAAGTAAAAGAATGTACATCAGTAGTAAATTGAATCAACAACCACTGAGTCCTCCTCCATCTCTCCCACCTGAAGGGCAGGTACAGATGGTCTCCTTAGCTTCTCGGGTCCGACTGTCCTCTCCGTGTACGTCCCACCTGATAGTCCATCTCTAGATATCGTACATCTCCACAAGCCTCAACCACGCTCATCGATGTCTGTCATCTGCAACCAACACAATGTAGTGCGGGCATATCCCCTGTAGGGGTGTGTATATGATACTCAGTAGGGACCCTAAGACCCCCGAAGGCCTCCCAGAAACCAAAAAGGAAAAACCACATTGGAAAGATACAAAAACATAGTATCAACCCACTCTACATAGGTATATTCCCATACATATACATATGTCATCAATTCCATTTCTTCTCCGACTCACGAGCCCATGTAAAACCCAATACACACAGTGAAATACAACGCAATCTACACAGGAAAGCAAGTCAATAATATCGATGATATTGATTAAAAGTCAAGACTCAACTCACATAGGTATACTACCCACGAAGAGGGGTTAAGATGATAAGATGTAACCTCTGAATAATCTCCTATGCCGAACCCACGTAGGATACAAGTACAGAAGTCGTCGATGCCGAACCCATGTAGGAACCAAGTACAGTAACCATTTCTGCCGAACCTAGGTAGGATCCAAGTACAGTTGTCATCGCTGTCGAACCCATGGAGGATCCAGGTATAGTCTTCCTTGATGCCGAACCCACGTAGGATCCATGTACAGTCTCCATCGTCGCCAAACCCATGGAGGATCCCATCACGGTAGTAGTCACAGTCGCAGCCAGCTCTAGGGTTTCCGAACACAGCACGCTCGATTCCGGGAGAGTCCGCTCCACGAGCCAAGGGGGTCAATACATCAACTGTCACGAATTCCAGAGTTGATGTATCACGAAGTTCTGTCTCGTCAATTAGAACTCAACGCGACAGAAGGAGCGTCAATCGGACACCCGGTCTGAGAGTTATTGGCTTAATCGTCCCAGGGTCCCGATGGCTTTATAAGCTAAAACTATCTTGACTTTACTTCAACTGTGTCCAAACCTCAAGTGGATTAAGCCAAAAGAATCTTCTCACTAAGAGTAATTCAATGTAACTGACGACACGTAATTCGGACGTCTGGTCGTTATGTTATAAGCATTTCCCTTCCAAGGGACCAGTTGGTTTCAGCTTCGAACGAACTCAAACGTATCCAAAATTTACCTAAAGCATGACTGTAATATACCAAAACGACCATCTCGATCCAAGGATCCCAACTCAACTGATGTTGTGTCGATCGGAGGTCTGTATCCCAAGATATGGGCGTTTGAATGAACGCATTCCGAAAATAGGGGGTATGGGCCCGATCCAACCTGGCCCAATACCCCTTGGGTCAGCCCGTACCGGGTCGACCCAACCTGAGACCGGGTCCGGCCTAGTGGGGCATGCCCTAGCCCAGATGGCGCATCCTGGCCCGGCTGGGCGCGGCCCAGCCCCGCGCTAGCGGCCCGGCCCAGCGTTGTCCGCTCGTCCCTACGCGGGCGGCCCGTGCGGCCTATGGCTCAGCTCGGATGTCGTCGGCGGCCCGGCTCTCGGCCGAGCGGAGTGAGAGGGGGGGGGGGGGGGCTATCTCCTACTTCTAAAACGGAAGACCTTAATGGGCGGATTTGTGCAACCGCGGGACCTGAGTGGGTCCCGCCTCAAGGTGGCGTCGGCAGCCGACTCAGCCGGCCGTCCATTTGAAAAACCATCGCAGCCTTAAGCCGCATGTTCTGGACTATGAGCGCATCGCCACGGTGCCAAGGCCATCCTCCACGACCCACTCCTAGTTGCGGCCCCCTTCGGCCTCATTTGCGTGGAGCGGCGACACCACGCACCGTCGCCGCAGCCCGCTTCGGCCGCTGTCCTTTTCCTTCCCGCGTGGTGCAACGACACTGCACGACCATCTCCACAATGATCAATGAAGATTAACAAGTTAAGTGGAGGAGGATCGGCCTAGATTGTGCGGTCCAATATTCTCCCGTTATATCTATAACATGCGGCCAAAGAAAAATAGATTCTCAATGATAAAACAAGCAAAATTTTAATTCATTAAAATTGAATTTAACCCCTACGTTGATTATCGATGTTGTTTTCCAGTGACATATATGATGGTGTTGCGTGGTGAGGTTTCGAAGATGACGTTGGCATGCATCGAAGGAGGGAACGACATCTCACACTAGATGCAGAGAGAAGAAGGAAAAGCATGTCGTCTCTCCTTGTGGTTACAACGTTCTTTGTTCATGTCTTGGTGTTCTTTAACGAAGGATATGACATTATTCAAGAGAAAAGTGATCTCTCCGCAATTCATAACACAACAAGATAACCCCAAAATTAAATAAGTCTCATCTTAATTTATTAATTCAATCCATGCATTCAAATTTCCAAAATTCAGACACATAACTCACTTAATTTATAGAACATGAGTTGTTTAATTAATTAGGTGTTATGTTGGCAACATTAATGAGGGAGAGAGAGAAGTTACTAAAATAAAGGGGGGTGTTAGGGAGATAGGTAAAATGAAGGGTTGGGCACATGTGGGCCCCACCTCACCTTTATTCTCTCATGGGATGTTAGTAACTAGTGGGTCTGACCCCAACCCCCACACCTAAGATTTAACAACATAGAAAAATAAATAAACTTGTAAAACAATTTTATTTTATTTTTTATTTAATCCACAATTTTTATGAAATCCTCCCAAGTAGATGAATCTTCAGTAAAGGTCCTATTAAGCAATTAACAGTGCTGCAGTTCCATCGGTGCCCTCGAAATACAATTCCGAGCATCTGTTCAAAAGATAGAAAAACCTACTCGTTCATTCACTGAACATACCTGAGCTAAACATCGGAAATTTATTCCAGGAACACCGGGCCTCAGAATTAGGTGCCTTCAAAAACTGAGTACTAGTAAAATCCAAAAGAATATAAGAAAAAATAATTCCTTGAAATTTAGGTGTGTTTACATTACTTCTTCCTCTTGTTTTTACATCCCTGTAATGACACATCATAAACTAGGGAAACAAAAGAGGGTACTATGCTCTCATCTTAGCCTCCCACTCCCATGTTCTCTCCTAGAGGTTCCCATGATACCACATGATGCGCACTACAGGAATCGACCATCCCCATAGGACCTTCTCATGTCGATCATCAATCTCCACCGAGAACTCTACAAAAGTTACTCCATCATCGATATCCAGCTCCCCATGGTCGATGATATTCATCGGGATGTACACGTATCTCCTCATCTAGGATACGTGGAAGATGTCGTGCGCATGTTTAAACTGAGGCGGAAGAGCCATACGATAAGCCACCTCACCTATCCGCCTAAGAACATGAAATGGTCTAATGAAGTGTGGAGATTACTTGCCTCCCCGACCAAATCTTCGTAATCCTCATCGAGGTGAGATCTGTAAGAAAATGCGGTCTCCATCCTTGAACTCTAGTGTTCTCCTCCTATAAGCATAGGACTTATTTCGGCTCTGAGTAGTCCTCATCCGCTCCTGGATGATCTGTACCTTCTCTGTCGTGGCCTGGACCATCTCTGGTCCTGCAAGTGTTGACAACCCATGGTCTGTCCAGCATAGAGGTGATATGCAAGGTCGGTCGTACAATGACTTGTATGGTGCCATCCCGATGGTGGAGTGGTAGCTGTTGTTGTATGCAAACTCCACTATGGGTAGATGATCATCCCTGCTATGACCAAAGTGAAGAACACAAGAAAATAGCATGTCCTCAAGAGTCTAAATGATCCTCTCAATCTGGATATCCGTCTGAGGGTGAAAGGAGGTGCTCATGTGTATCTATGTCCCAAATACCTCCTACAACCCCTTCCAAAGCCGGGAAGTAAATAGAGCATCTCGATAAGGGGAAGATAGACGATGGAACACCATGAATCCATACGATCTCCTGAACATAGAGACATCCCATTCTCTCCACTAAAACCTGCTCTCTTATTGGTAGAAAGTGGGCCGACATGGTGAGTCAGTCAATGGTCACCCAGATGGAGTCGTGTCCTCTAGATGTACGTGGAAGACCTGTCACAAAATCCATAGATATCCCATCCCACTTCCACTCCAGGACCTCCAAGGACTGTTCCAAGCCTGCTGGTACCTGGTGCTCCGCCTTCACATTCTGGCATGTGAGAAATAGTGAAACGAAATCTGCCACAACCTTCGCCATACCTAGCCACCAGTGCTGTCGTCTGATTTCCTGGTACATCTTCTCTACTTCTCGATGTACCGCCAATGGGGAAGTGTGAAACTCTCTCAGCACCTCCTCCTGTAATTCAACTGGTATGATGGTACGTCCTCTGAAAAAGATGAAATGCTCTCCTTCTACATAGAATCCATCAGGTTCATGTTTTATAGATATATGTGCACGCCGCGTCTCACAGTCAACATCCCCATGTTGTACCTCTCTGACTTGCTGAAGTAGTGGAGGAGAGACTATGAGAGACTGTATAAAGGCTGCCCCATCTCTTTTCACGAAGGATATCTACAACACGACTAGCTTCTCTATCGCCTCTCCAAGTATCTGAATGACCGACCTCCTACAGAGAGAATCAGCTACTATGTTCCCCTTCCCAGGAGTATAGACTACCTCGAAGTCATAGTCCTAGAGGAACTTGAGCCACCACCAATATATTTGGTTCAGGGCCTTCTTCCAGAAGATGTACCTGAGACTTTGTTGGTCAGAGTAGACTGTAAAGTGCTTGTCAATCAGATAGTTCCGACACATCATCAAGGAGAAGACCACTTCTTCTAACTCTAGTTCATGGGTAGCATAGTTCTGCTTGTGCTACCACAACTGTGGTGAACCGTAAGTGATCACTGCCCTCTCTTGCATCAGGAAACACCTGAGTCCGGTCCCTGATGCATCATAGTAAACTACGTACCCTACGTCCTCCTCTTGTAGCCTCAAGATGGGTGCACGGGTCAATTTTTGTCTCATCTCTTGGAAGCTCAAATGACATCTATCTGACCACACGAAGGGTTTCCCCTTTTTCGTTAAAGCATAAACAGTTGCTACAACCTTGGAGAAGCCTGGAGAAAATCTCCGATAGTAGCCATCCAGACATACGAAACTCTACACCTCCGTCACACTCTAGGGTGGATCTAAATCTAGCACTACCTCGATCTTTGCAAGATACACTACAACTCCTACCTCAGAGATGACGTGCCCCAAGAAGTGGATCTCTTGAATCTGGAACTGACACATCGAGAGCTTACCATAATGCTGGTGCTCTTGGAGTGTATCCAGTACATCCCGCAAGTGGTATGTGTACTCCTCCTCAGTAGTCAAGTAAATCAATATGTCTTCAATGAAGACTATGAAAAATAGATCAAGGAAAGGCTGGAAGATGATGTTAATGAGACTCATGAACACTGCTGGACCATTGGTTATGCCAGAAGGCATATCTAAGAACTCATAGTATACATACCGACACCTGAAGGACATATTCTACACATCCTCGTCTCGAACTCTGAGCTGATGATAGCCTGACATGAGGTTTATCTTCGAGAACCATCATTCTCCCTTGAGCTGATCGAAGAGGTCGTCAATCCTCGGAAGTGGATTTTTGTTCTTTATAGTCACCTGATTTTGGCGACGGTAGTCGAAAAATAGTCGCAAGGTCTCGTCTTCCTTTCTGGCAAACAAAATTGTGGAAGCCCAGGGTGAAACACAAGGTCGAATGAATCCCTTTCCCTATAAGTTCTCTAGCTGTACCCGTAGCTCTCTACGCTCTGCATGATCCATCTGATAAGCTGGTGTAGATAACGATGATGTCCCGGGGTACCAAAAAATATAAAAGTCTACCTCTCTGTGAGGAGTTTGTCCTGGAATGTCGTCAGGAAAAACATCTGCATACTGATCCACCACAATAGGAAAAATCGGATTCATCACATCAACTGCTCCTAAGATGGGACTATCCAACTAATGGGTGATTGGATGTCCTCTCCTCTATGTGATTCCATCCTGCACTGCAAAGGCTCCCTTCTCACCCGTGAAGGTGAACCTACTCCCATCAGTGTGGACACATCACACCTTGTGCCAAATACAGTCGATCTGAGCATGGAGCGTTGATCACCAATCCATACCCAAGATAATTTCATAAGGCATAGACACTGCTACAAGAAGATACCAGTCGAATCTCTCGCCTCCTAGAGTATTCTCACACTACCGGAACCAGTGTGTAATCATCGAGTCCGCTCCCGTAGGAGTCTCTAGCTGTAACGATCATGACAACCCCTCTGTCGTAATCTCTGAGCTCCGAACAAGGGAAGTGGGAATGAATGAATGACTCACTCTTGTGTCTATAAGAACTTCAGAAAGGGTTGAGTATATACAGGTAGTACCTCGAATCATCTCAGTTGTGTCGTGGTTATAGGCCTCCACTTCCTGAATCTGATCCTTCCTCTACCCGCTAGCTCTCTGTTGTCGGGGTAGACCTCCAGGTTGTGGTGGTGGTAGAGCCCTGATGCATCGTCCACCACCTGCTTCTCGGCCAGCTCTTCTACCTCATCCGCATGTTCCCTGTGAACCGCCATGGTCGAACATCTTCCACTGCCTGGGTGGTCCCTCAACTGTCTGATGCTCCTCTATAGGGCGAGTCGGGCAGTCACAAGCTATGTGGCCCTGCCCGCTGCATGTATAGCACTGTCTTCCTCTTGTATGATTGGCTATGTTGCATGTACCCCACACCTATGAACAAGTATCATGAGGTCCACCACTTGATGGTCTGGTCCACTTGGACCTCTGCGTCATCTATCTACTTCCGGTTGCAGAAGACCCCGCTACGTGCAACCCTGTGGTAGGCCTCACTGTTGGAGTCGGCTCAGCTAGGAAGCTCTCCACAAGTAAGGATCGCTTTAGTACTCTTTCCTGCGTCGAATGGTGAGGGAGATCATAGAAGCCTTGATCTCATGTCTCAGTCCCTGCTCGAATGTTCGAGCCCAGAAGAATGGTTCTTGTACCATATTTGTGGAGTAGCGCGAGAGATCAGTAAATCTCACCGAGTACTAGGCTACAGTCATGCTGTCCTACCGCAGCTGTATTAGATCCTGAATGTGAACCGCACGGAGGGTGGCTGGAAAAAACTCTGAGAGGAAGAGGATTTCAAAGTCTAACCTAAGAAGATATGCCGTGTATTGCACCTAGAGCAACAGGCTCCACCATCTACCTGATGCTTCATGCAGGAGACTCGCCGCAAGGATCCCCATAAGATCTGCTGGTATCCCTACCAACCTGAAGACTCAAACAACAGCCTCCAGCAAATCCTCGGCTGCCTGAGGGTCCGTCTCCCCACAGAACCTGGGGGGTCTCTAATGCTAAAACTCTTTCAGTGCACTCTGGAGACGTGCACTCTCAGTAGCTGGGTCTGGTGGAAACGGCGTGTCAGTGGGTAGAGGTACCGTTGGTGCCTCTGCTGTAATGTGGCCCTACACCAAGGCCTCGTCGTTCGGTGGGATTCCATCTCACACAAATCTCAGAACCCTGGCTGGATTCTTTCATGGGGACATCTTGAAAAGAAACATGTGTTCCACGGTTAATACAATATACCTGGTCAGCTAACAAAAATTAATCAAATAGAAAACTTTTGAAACACACATGCAATCAATGTTTTAATACATTGAGTCGGAAATCAGAAGTCAAGGTCCAGGTGTATGGATACTTCGGCCGCCGCACCAACACTGGACTCACTGGACTGATAACCACACTCAATACCCTAAACACTATTGCTTCACACAGAAGAAATTAGCATATTTTTGAGTTCTGTGGTAGATCTGACTCTTTTGATACCAATTTTTCAGGACTCATCCGCGGGGCCCGTGTCGTGACTACACCAATCCCACCTTCCATAGGCCAGGGGCTAGAGACTAGAACCAAAGTCGTAAATCCCGATAAAAGGGAAGACATTGCCTTTATATAAATAAAGAACCACAACAGAGTACTCAATATGTAGTAAAAACTATGTAAACTTAGTACAAAAGTAAGTGCTAAAAGGTAAATGGGACAGAATACAAAACCAACTGAATGTACAGTACAACAGAAAAGAAAGTACAACAGTAGTAAAGTTAATCAACAGCCTTCAATCCGTCCTCCAGCTATCCCACCTGAAGGGTGGGTATAAATGGTATCCCCAGCTCGTCGGGTCCGGAATTCCACTCCATGTATGTCCCACCTAATTTTTAACCACTAGATACTGTAACGCTCTACAAGCCTCAACCACGCTCACTGTTGTCCATCATCTTCAACCAACACAACGTAGTGCAGTCATAGCCCATATAGGGGTGAGTATACGATACTCAGTAGGGACCCAGAGACCCTCGAAGGCCTCCCGGAATCCAGAAAGGATAAACCACAATGAAAAGAAAGAAACACGAAGTATCAACCAACTCTACTTAGGTATATGACCATACATATTCCTAAGTCATCAATTCCAGTTCGTCTCTGACTCACGATCCCAAGTACAACCCAATGCACACTGGGAAACACATCCCAATCCACACAGGAAGGAAAGTCAATCATATCGATGATATTGATTGAAAGTCAAGACTCATCTCACATAGGTATACTAATCATGAAGAGGGGATAAGATGATTAGATGTAGCCTTTGAATCATCTCCTCTGCCGAACCCATGTAGGATCCAAGTATAGAAGTCATCGCTGCTAAACCTACATAGGATCCATGTACAGTAACCGTTGCTGCCGAACCCACGTAGGATCCAAGTACAGTCATCATTGCTACTGAACCCACATGGGATCCAAGTACAGTCTTCCTCGATGATGAGCCCACATAGGATCCATGCACAGTTTCCATCGTCGTCGAACCCACAGAGGATCCCAGCACGATAGGCGTCACATTCGCAGCCAGCTCTAGGGTTCCCGCACACATCAATCTCGATTCCGGGATCGCCTGCTCCACGAGCCAAGGGGGTCGATACATCAACTGTCACAAAGTCGATAGTTGATGTATCATGATGTTTTGTCTCGTAAATAGGAACTCAATGCGACAGATGGCACGTTAGTCGGACCCCTTGTCTGAGAGTTATTGGATTTTCTGTCCGAGGGGCCCGGTTAGTTTTTCAGCTAAAATTAACCTGAACATACTCCAGCTACGTCCAAACCTCAAGAGGAGTAAGCAAAAATAACTATCTCTCAAATAGAAATTCAATGTAACTGACGACACGTCATTCGGATGTCCGGTCATTATGTTATAAGCGTTTCCACATCAAGGGCCCAGTTTGTTTCGGGATCGAACCAACCAGGTCGTACCCAAACATTACCGAATGCTTAAGTGTAATATACCGAATGACTATCTCGATCCAAGGACCCCAACTCAATGGACGGTGGGTCGATTGGAGGTCTGTACCCCATGATATGGATGTTTGAACAAATGTGGTCTGAAAATAGGGGGTTTGGGCCCGGTCAGACCCGACCCAATACCCCTTGGGTTGGCCTAAACTGGGTCCGACCCAGTCGGGCGCGGCCCGACCCGGTGCTGGTGGACCGACCCAGCGCGGCCAGCTGTCGGACGAGCAGAGTGCGAATGGGGGGCGCTGCCCCACTGTTTCCGAAACAGCCGGCCTTAATGGCCAGCCTTGTGAAACCGCGGGACCCGAGGGGGTCCCCCCTCATAGTGGCGCCAGCGGCTGGCTTATCCGGCTGCCCCTTTGAAAAACTGCTACGGCGCGCTGGCGTCGCGCCGCTCCGCCGCGGCCTGCCCCGGCCGCACCCCCTTGATCCTTTAGCACGGCGTGACGACACCACACCCCTCTTTCATGACACACATGTAGATGCGGCCTCCTTCGGCCTCACCGTCGCGGCGTGGCGGCGCCACGCACCATCACCGCGGCTCGCTTCGGCCACTGTCCTTTTCGTTCCCACGCGGTACCACAATAGCGGACCGCCTTCTCCACAACGATTAACGAATATTAACAAGTTAAGGGGTGGAGGATCAGACATGTTTGTGCGGTCCTATATCTTCCCATTATAATGATAACAAGCGGCCAAAGAGAAACATATTATCAACAATAAAACAAAAAAATATTCATTCATTAAATTTGAACATAACCCCTTCCTTGATTATCTATGTCGTTTGCCAGCGATGCGGAATATGGCATTGTAGGGTGAGGTTTCAAAGACGGCATTAGCGTACGTCCAAGGAGGGAACGATGTCTCACACTAGGTGCAATGAGATGAAGGAAAGGTATGTCGTCTCTCCTTGTGGTGACAATGTTCTTCGTCGAATTCATGGCGTTCTTCAACGAAGGAGATGATGTTATTCAAGAGAAAAGAGCTCTCTCCCCAATTCTTAACACAACAAGCTAACCCCAAAATAAAATAAGGCTCATATTATTGTATTAATTGAAGCCATGCATTCAAATTCCCAAAATTCAAATACATAACTCACTTAATTAATTAAACGTGAGTTGTCTAATTAATTATGTGTTTTGTTGGCATGTTTAACGAGGGAGAGAGATATATTACTCACATAAACGGGGGAGTTTGGGAGTTTGGAAAAATAAATGGGTGGGCTCGTATGGGCCCCACCTCACCGTTATTCTCTCATGGGTAGTAAGTAAGTAGTGGGTCCCACCACAACTCCCACACCTAGGATTTAACAACATAGAAAAAGAAATAAAATTGTAACACAATATTATTTTACCTTTTATTTAATCCATAATTTTTATCAACTCCTCCCAAGAAGATGCATCTTCGGTAAAGGTCCTCTTAAGAAATTACTGGTGTTGTGGTTCCATCGGTGCCTTCATAATTCAATTCCAAGAACCTGTTCAAAAGATAGAAAAACCCGCTCGTTGAACGTACCCGAGATAACCATTGGAAATTGATTCCGGGCACACCAGGCCTTGGAATCTGGTTCCGTCCAAAAATATATACTCATAAAATCGCAAATAATTTAAGAAAAAAAATTCCTTTAAATTTAGGGGTCTTTACACCAAAACTGTTTAATTCCCATTATGTGATCTAGGAAAAGAAGTTATAAATCCTATAGAGGCATCATTCCATTTCAAATACAGAATCTATATCACTTATAAAATTCATTCCAATGTATAATGATCCACCTTCACCACCTCTTGGGCATTACACTAAGTGATAAAGCCTATTTTATACTTTTTTATAGTAGGGAACTAATATTGTTGACGTATGTCTGAATACATATCTTAGCAAATCACATAAGAATTTCATATATTGCTATTAATAGTAGATGAGGAATATTTAATATACCAATATCCCGTGAAACATCTTATATCAAATATGTTATTAGGGTGATCACATGAAACTCTATCATTCAAATTCTATGTATCAATTAACACTCCCAACTCTGTGATTGTATGACTTTGAATGATGGCTATATCGATCCAAAAGTGATATTTTTTGAGATTACTATAAATATGTTTCTCTCTCAATGTATTCAGTATGATATCTATATGTTTGTAATGACCATGTTGTTTAGTAGAATGAGATATGATGGAATCCACAATGATGGTCAAGAATGAAAACATATACTAGTGGAAAAATAGATTCATAATAGACATAAAAATAGTTGCTTCATTAGTTAGACAAAACTACATTATCATGTTATCATATAGATAATACCTTCACTTAAAATATATAAAATTTATTTAGGATTACATGTCCTAAACATGATTGTATCTGGACTCCAAAAATAAATTAGAGAAACCATAATCACCTTATGGTTGATCAAATAGGTCAAATATTCGAAGAAATGGATTAATGTTATTATTTATGATTTGCTTCAACCATCATTAATAAATTAAAATCCTGATGGTTCCATCCACCATTATGAAAATAGGACCATTTAATCCAATGGTGAAAAGTTGGATCAATTAAAATTTTATCCTCATGGTGTTCCAACTTGTTCTTGAGCTCCATAACCTTCGTTAGTGCCATCTTATCAGGATGAATGAACATTTGAGCCACTCTTATTTGTAGATAAATGGTTAATTCTACCTATCTCATAGAAGGTAGCCCATACAATTTGTTAGGGAATAAATCCATGAAAATATTCATTAAAGCTGAGAAAATACATGACCCTAAGCCTATATCGTCCAAAAAATAGTAAAAATATGTGTCTTCACTCTTACTATCCTATGATGCTCAAGTCCAGCTAGAGATAAACGGACATCCCATTATCTATTAGGGATATGTATATATCCCTATAGTGATGTAAACGTCACCCTCCAATGATAAAAATATTTGTGTTAATGATAGGGAACCAACATGTACATCTGATGGATTATATCAATCCCTGTAATATTAAGGATGATAATATTTCATTATAAGAGATATAATCCAATCCAAGGGGATAATCATTGGACAATCGAATGATATCTAATCAGTTACCCATTGGGGTATCCAGAGTTAATATGCTAGAAATGTATTCAATAATGGGGCCTAGACAATTTATGTTTTCTTATTATATATGAGAGTTTGTGGGATAATAACAAATGATGTAGGAATTAATAAAGAGGCTATTGGAGTATTACCTCAATGTGTTGATGGTTTGAAACTCTACCCCTTCGAATTTTTTTTCGAAATGTGAAATTTTCCAATACAAAGGCTCTGATTCTTGATTAGGATACCCTGACCAGACCTGCTAATCAAGCAATATACATCTTAAGTCTTATGATACTCATTATAAAATTTAATAACTAATTTATCTTCTTTTCATTGAAAAATGTAAACCTATGAAATGGGACAGATAAAAGCGTCTATAAGGGTAAACACAACCAATGAAAATTATTGATCATAATGTTTCTTTATATTGATATATGTTTTCAATAAAAATATAATAAACTCACACCTAAAGAACAAAGAACATAAAACATGGAATAATGAGTGGAATCACAAATTTTATGAATAAAAAAGTTGTATATAAATGAGTTATTAATAATGATATAATATTGTTTAAAAATAGTATAAAAAGTAAAAATATTTGGAAAATTGAAGAGAAATATTTTATTATGAAATGAATTTGATCCAGTAATTTCCGAAAAAAATTATTCATATCAAAACAAAACATTGTAGAGTAGAAATCCAAATTTTATTCCCATACTATAGAAGAGAATGAATCACAATCTAACACCCATAGTAGAGAAGTAATTCAATACCTAATTCCTATAATTAATGCAATATATATAGCACCATAAACAATCAATTTGACGGATATATAACACCTATCACAACAACATCTAAATATGTGTCTTAATTTGGGAACCATTCATTCATTACATAATAAAAACACTTTTAATAAAAATAGGTTTTAATAAGAACATCCTATGCAACTCATGGGAGATAATTGACAAAATATACATCAAAACCAGATAAGCCAAAGAAAAACAAAATTATGATAAACTAGGTAATGAGAAATGAGTTTCAATATATATTTAGTAACATTATCATAATACTACCATATATAATGATAGTGTATATGTAATTTAATCATTGAATATCATGGGTATGTCATTATGTAAATAATTTCTTCCATTAATTGATGATTGTTTTTCAACCACACACAATATTATCATATATTAAATTAAAAAAAAATTAAATTTCTTATATTTTTTGTTACAAAAAACTCAGGTTGAATAAAAAATATAGACTATAAAAATTTTATTTAAATGTTAACATCATAGTCTATCAATTTTAATTAATGGGTATGATTATTAGAAAATTAAATTTTTATAAACACTATTTTTATAAATAAAAATATTTCTTTTTAACATTGATCTGTTATTTTAAATCTAATTTCATTAACTTATAGGGATTGAATCATGAAAATGGGATATAATATTTTAATTTAGGGGCTATAATTGGGCAAATATACCCCTTTTATTTTTTCTTGTTATGAATAGTAATCATAGAAACTTTTTTAACCTCAGTTAAGGTTAAGCCTTGTTATATTAGTATAAAACTATGTATTAAAGTCTTAATTTCATAAGTAAACACTAACTGGATGAATTTATTTATACCCTTGTCACCTTAGGATAAATGTTTGGTTATTATAGGGACTATTATCCATGAATATAACCTATATAATATTTAATGTAACGCCCCGACCCCAGCTACCCAGAGTCGGTGCATTACTTCGTAACATTGGCATGGTCACAAAAGATCAAGTCTCGAATGACCGATTAGTTTAGTAGCCATGGAAACACTAGATACATTCATAAATGTTACATTACATCATAAAGTGAAAAACTAATAACAAAGTCTTCATATTCCACACTCATATCCTCTTCTGACAATCCCTGCAGGTCATTCATAAAATACTTCTTCACATCCTAGAAAATATTAAAACATTGAAAGGGGTGAGCTCAGATGCTCAGTAAGGATAACAATATTGCGGAAGCCTTAATAAATAAACATAAACATTTAAGGCAATGTATAACTAAAACAAAAGCCTTTTAAACTTGAACATCAACATAATATGGCAAAAGTAAAATGAGATAATGCCATTTACTTCTTCACATGGATATTCTATTGGTCGAATAATCAAATGAAATATCATTAACCACTTTCATAATGATGGAATGCATAATGACAGACATTCTGAAACATTTTGTCAAGGCCTCGGCCAAGACGTCTAAAATGATTAAGGCCTCGGCCAAAATCACCAATCAAATTGGGAAAGGGCCTCGGCCAATTCCACGTCTAGTTGTCTCATTAGACCTACCGATGCAATTTTTTTTTGAAGATACATACATTTAAAATTTCTAAAATATACTCCAGTGTTTTTATGAAAACATTATGCAAGCTTCTGAAAACAAATTAACTAATTCTGATACAGATCAACTAATTACAGGCCATGATGGGTCCACGCCCAATCCCATCCTGTCTACCACACTCGAGAGTCGGGTTTTCTGAAAACACTTTTAAGCTTGCGTTAAATACGTATACATTTGCACTGGATTTTCATATATTTGGGAGAAATATCTCTTTTTTGAAATCATTTAAAAATCACATAATTATAAAATAAAACCTTTTGAATAAACGTAAAAGTCAAAGGGGTTTATACACTGTATACAATAAAATTGTGTATAAAACAAAATATGCCTCAATGAAAGGAGATTGAGACGATGTCCTTACAAAGATCATTTTTAAAATAAAATAGATCTATTATGTGTATTAACTATATGTACACATATATAAATTACAAATACAATATAGGACATAATAATATCATGTAATAATTTTAAAGTAGGAGATTAACCCAAAGAATAGAAATTGGGTTAAGAAATTCCCTTACCTCGTGTCTGACTTGACTCAACCGTTATTTAACCTCCTGAATAATAAACTAGAGTTAATATATACCTTATTACGAACCATTTTCAATTTCATTAGCCTTATTATATCACTTATTACAATGATATGAACATTATGTAATTATTTAAGTTAATAACGGTCGTTTTGTCGATCTTTGGTACTTGAGTCAACAATAAACTTCTTATAATTACAAGTTGTTTATGTGGGAGAATATCCATTGTCTCCAGAATTATATTCATGATTTATATGTCATATATATATTATATATCCAGTATATACATTCATTTATAATATTACGTAACATTTAGAGGTAAGAAATGAAATGCACCGTTCATGGAGACGGTAAGCCGTACGTACGCATGAACGCTTATTTCATTTCAATTTCATATTTAATGGAACGAAATAATAATGATATAAATGTATAATATATTTACAGTATAATATAGTGTATAATACCATTTACTCCATCCTTTATACAGCCCACAAATGGCATTAACGATTCAAATCACTTTGAGGGGGCGGTAGTCCGCACTTCCTAAAATGAAATTATCGCGTTTTACCCATAATGGAAATAATAAAGTATGCCATAAATGAGAAATAATGAAGAATAAGTAAAACATAAACATATTATATATCATATATAAAAATAGTGACACCTTAATGGCCACCTTTGAAGGTGTTATATGAGTGTTGAACAATCATCGTTTCGTGAGGCAGAAATTCGCCATCCACAGAAACCGTATGTTCTTTAACCATTAGATGTAGGTGTGTGTAAGTGTAGCTCTAATACTTCTTATAAAAACATCCTAGTATATTTAGGATACTGGTGTTGTTACAAAATAAATGAATAAAAAGAGTTTATGGGGTTGGAGAAGAAAAATAAAACAAAACAACATTAGAGAAGACATTACCTCAAAATCGGGTAACTCTTTTTGATTTGAGCCAAGGGCTTCCTTGGGAAGAGTTCTGCTCAATTTTAGGCTTCTAGGAGTAAGAGGGGGAAGTTGGGAGAGTATTTGGGCAGATTTTGGCCGAGCCAAATGGCTTGAAGGTGTGAATAAGGTGGGAGTGGTGGTGGCCTTTTATAAGAGGAGAGGAGGGGCTCTTTTGGAAAGATTGAAATGTTACATTATTATACAATGATTTTCGGATTATAAAGGTCCCACACGTATATAATTCGTGGCTAAGGTGATAAGGGTTCTAAATATCCTCATCCAATAGGCATTGGACAAGTGTAAGCCTTGGATTTTGCATTATCTTTTCATTTTATTTAAATCATTAAATAATGAGGTCATTGCTGCATCATAATGATGTCATAAATATTTTAATTTATTTAATGTCTAAAAATTATAAAAAAACTACGATGATTTAGGAAATCTTTTTAGCTTTCTAATGAATATTTATAGTCAAAATTTGGACATCTGTAACCCAAATTAAAAATTGTTTTAGTAAAACAACTCATGTTTGTATCAATTTAATTTTAACATTAAATAAATATATATTAATGTCATTTTCAAACTAAAGTGGCTCCATGGGGTCCCCAAGTTGACCCATGGGTTGTCTTGGTCGGCCATGACTCATCCAATAGGAGTAGGACAAGTTTCAAGGTCATCTCATATTATTAAAACATTATTTTTACCTTAAACTACACTAATTACCTCTAATCGCGATTATGAACTTAAAAATTACTATTCACCAAAAAATTATTTTGATCTCATTGAACCACATTTTAATTCTTAATGAAAACCATGTATGTCGTATTTTTGAAAATAAAATCACAGAAGTGGTAATATTTCATTTAAACACAAAAATCAGTTATTTAACTACCACTTAGTGGTTTCAGTATTCATCAAAAATTGAAGTTTTTCAGAACAATGCCAAAATTTTACCCTACGCTATAATTGATATTCCGAATTCAAAAATGATGTCTATTATACAAAATTACAAACATATAAGTTGTATTAATTAATTTTATAATTAATTCCCGCCGTTACAACAAATAGCGTGTTTTTAAGAAACAATTTATATCAAAAGATTGGAAATTGTTTATGTCCAATTTCAATGTTAAATTAATTCTAATGACCACCTTTGGATAAAATGGTAAAACTATATTCTAATTATACTTTAAAACCACTAAATAGTATAATTTATCACTATAAATTTTTTTGATTTAAAAAGTTGTTTTTAAGTAATTTTCACTATTCATAAAAATTGGAAGTTCTCAGAAAATTACAAAAAATTCAACTTTGGATAATCTCGATATTACGAATACAAAAATGAAGTCCATTTTTAAATATAAAATTTCTATAATTTTAAAAAGTGGTTATTACTATTAATAACGGCTACTTTGATTAGTCGCGGTGTTTTAGAACTCGAAGTTGCGTACAATGCAAGCTATTGCATTATTGAATGAAAAACGTATCGTGGAAGCTCGGGGTGTTACATTCTCCCCTCCTTCAATAAATTTTTTCCTCGCAATTTGAAATTTTTCTTTCAAAATAAAAGGTTGAAAAGAGAAAATACCTTTATGTAAAACCCACATCGAAAATAAGATTAATAAAATTTAGCCTTAATAAGAGGTAAAGGGAAATGAAAAAGTCACCACCCAATTATGATCTCGATTAGGAGAACATTGGTGGCAATTAGAGACATATAATTGGAGGAAAAACGTAAATATTTGTAGGGAGTGATTGATTTCATCAATCACAATCAACTGTCAAATTGAGGGCCTCAAAGCCTACAATCTATGTTGATTTAAAATATCATCAGTTCCACAAGACATAAGGTATTAGGATAACATATTTTTTTGTTTTAATATCCCTTTAATAAAGTTTAAGAATTAATTTATTCATTGAATAAGAGATAGGTATAAATATATTTATGGTTGACAATTAGAGTTTCAACCTTCAACTCATCTTTCACTCAAAAATATAATAAAACTCAAAAATATTATACTTATCCTAATTGTATAAGGTTCCAAATGTTAACACATAACATTTAGATTAGTAAAATTATTTTGTAATAACCAGGGACTTCTTGTAGGCTAGTGGTAGGAAATAAAGGCATGTCGAACTATGATTGTGGGTTCGATTCCTTCAGCTTTGTCCGACGCGACGGTTTATGCCCCACCCTGCAGGTTGTCCTTTTCCTAAAACTATAGTATAATAATATTACAAAAATAATCTTCATAAATTTTTTAACTGTAAACAATACTATCCAAAGATTAACGTAATCCACTCCAACCATTATAGTTATCCAAAATACCTCTGTCCAGACTTTCTCTAAAAGGTCTCTTAATTCCAAAATCAATTTATCAGATTCCCCAAACAAAGTAAAGTTTCTCTTATTATCACATACTAAAAATATAATTACCTTCATCATATTAAAACCTTACTGAAATCAACAAGTACTGCAGTACAATCCTTATATATATATCACATTATTCTAATAACCAGAATATAATCCATGAGTCCAAAAGCACCAATACATTAGTTATTCTGCTTCAACTGTAGTAACAGTATAAGATTGTCCTTGATCCCTTGGCCTTTTCTGAGGTAAGTTTCCCTGGCGCTTAGGACATTCATTTGCATAATGACCCATTTCTCTACTATTTTAGCATTCAACATTGATAGCCTCTTTCTTTCCCTTGCAATCACGAGCCTGGTGACCCTTTTCTCCACATTTATAACAAACTCCAATTCCTTTTAGTCAAGTACCAGGGTGATTATTCCCACAATTATCACATAATGGAAAATTCTTCTTTCCCTTTTTCCCTTTATCTGCCTCTTGTTCCACCGTTCTCTTCTTCCCTTGCTTTACTTTGATGTCATAAGACTTAGAGAATTCCTTCTCTATCTTGATAGCACACGAGACAATATCTTCGTATGATGAGAAGGATTTTGATACCAAATCTCAACAGATAAATGGTTTTAACCCATCAAAGAAACGATCAATCTTACTCCTTGGGTTACGTATATAATCGGCAGCATGCCTCGCTAACCTTGTAAAGTTAGCCTCATACTTTGCGACATTCTCACCCTCCTTCTGCCTCAGACTCAGAAATTGCCTTTCCATATCTGCTCGATGGTCACGAGGAAAGTATTTTTCTAAGAAAAGATCTTTGAACTCCCTCCATTCCATATTCGATACGTCATCATCTTCATTTGTGTTTTGAATCAGCGACCACCACTGATTGGAATCTCCAGTGAGGCGGTAAACTGCCATGACAACCTTCTCCCTTTCGCTACTCCCCAAGGGATGGAATATTTTCTCTAAGGAGTTTATCCATTGCTCGGATACTATAGGATTTGTACTCCCATTGAAGGTTGGTTGTTGTTGCCTCATGAAACGGTCTAGCATTGATCCTCCACGTTGCGGATCAGGGTGCTCCATACGAGTAAGGTTATTATTCATAACCTGAGTGAGTTTTCCCAGTTTGGTAATATGTTGATCAGCACTAGTTGTATCTCCAGATCCACAATAATTATCTTGAGCAGGAGGGCAATCCCTACACGGAGTGCGTGTATTGATACAATTTCCATTCCTTCCACTAGGCGCCATTACTAAACAATGGCATAAACTAGATTAGTTTATGATTCAAAATACATAATTCCATACTTGTAAAATACTTAACATAAATTGAAATATTTATGGATATAATCCATAATCATAAAAATTTTTTCTTTGGGGAATTATATACTCATAAACCCTTCATAATGATTTGTAAAGAAAATGAGAGTTATCCTAAGCATATCCCCTGGGAGTGTCGTAAGCAAGAGTGCAGCAAGGCCCATTGTCGTGCACTAGTTCCTGTTCAAGTCTAGCTCAAAGCGGTGTTTTCGGGTTTTACCCCTAGGAACATATGTGCCAGAGCCCCCTCTACCTGCTCGTATCCAGACAGGGATGTATTGCTCAGAAAACTCACAAAATCTCTACAATACCAAAATTATAGGAAGTTATTCTATACTAATCCTCAAAGTTCATATTAGTTCTACGTTCTCTAATAAGAGTTTATCTAAATCTAGCTTCCAAGGTTTGTACTAAACTGCCTCTGATACCAACTGTAACGCCCCGACCCCAGCTACCCAGAGTCGGTGCATTACTTCGTAACATTGGCATGATCACAAATGATCAAGTCTCGAAAGACCGATTAGTTTAGTAGCCTTGGAAATACTAGATACATTCATAAATGTTACATTACATCATAAAGTGAAAAACTAATAACAAAGTCTTCATAGTCCACACTCATATCCTCTTCTGACAATCCCTGCAGGTCATTCATAAAATACTTCTTCACATCCTGGAAAATATTAAAACATTGAAAGGGGTGAGAACAGATGCTCAGTAAGGATAACAATATTTCGGAAGCCCTCATAAATAAACATAAACATTTAAGCCAATGTATAACTAAAACAAAAGCCTTTTAAAATTGAACATCAACATAATATAGCAAAAGTAAAATGAGATAATTCCATTTACTTCTTCACATGGATATTCTACTGGTCGAATAATCACATGAAATATCATTAACCACTTTCATAATGATGGAATGCATAATTCCAGACATTCTGAAACATTTTGTCAAGGCCTCATCCAAGACGTCTAAAATGATTAAGGCCTCGGCCAAAATCACAAATCAAATTGGGAAAGGGCCTCGGCCAATTCCACGTCTAGATGTCTCATGAGACCTACCGATGCAATATTTTTTTTTTAAGATACATACATTTAAAATTTCTAAAATATACTCCAGTGTTTTTATGAAAACTTTATGCAAGCTTCTGAAAAAAAATAACTAATTCTGAGACTGCTTAACTAATTACAGGCCATGATGGGTCCACGCCCAATCCCTTCCTGTCTACCACACTCGAGAGTCGGGTTTTCTGAAAACACTTTTAAGCTTGTGTTAAATACGTATACATTTGCACTGGATTTTCATATATTTGGGAGAAATATCTCTTTCTAGAAATCATTTAAAAATCACATAATTATAAAGGAAAACCTTTTGAATAAACGTAAAAGTCAAAGGGGTTTATACACCGTATAAAATAAAATTGTGTATAAAACAAAATATGCCTCAATGAAAGAAGATTGAGACGAAGTCCTTACAAAGATCATTTTTAAAATAAAATAGATCTAATATGTGTATTCCCTATAAGTACACATAAATAAAGTAAAAATACAATATAGGACATAATAATATCATGTCATAATTTGAAAGTAGGAGATTAACCCAAAGAATGGAAATTGGGTTAAGAAATTCCCTTACCTCGTGTCTGACTTGACTCAACCTTTTTTTAACCTCCTGAATAATAAACTAGAGTTAATATATACCTTATTAAGAACCATTTTCAATTTCATTATCCTTATTATATCACTTATTACAATGATATGAACATTATGTAATTATTTATGTTAATAACGGTCATTTTGTCGATCTTTGGTACTTGAGTCAACAATAAACTTCTTATAATTACAAGTTGTTTATATGGTATAATATCCATTGTATCCAGAATTATATTAATGATTTATATGTCATATATATCTTATATATCCAGTATATACATTCATTTATAATATTACGTAACATTTAGAGGTAAGAAATGAAATGCACCGTTCATGGAGACGGTAAGCCGTACGTACGCATGAACGCTTCATTCATTTCAATTTAATATTTAATGGAACGAAATCATAATGATATAAATGTATAATACAATTCCAGTATAATATAGTGTATAATACCATTTACTCCATCCTTTATACATCCCACATATGGCATTAACAATTCAAATCACTTTGAGGGGGCGGTAGTCCGCACTTCCTAAAATGAAATTATTGCGTTTTACCCATAATGGAAATCATAAAGTATGACATAAATGAGAAATAAAAAAGAATAAGTAAAACATAAACATATTATATATCATATATAAAAATAGTGACATATTAATGGCCACCTTTGAAGGTGTTATATGAGTGTTGAACAATCATCGTTTCGTGAGGCAGAAATTCGCCATCCACAGAAACCGTATGTTCTTTAACCGTTAGTTGTAGGTGTGTGTAAGTGTAGCTCGAATCCATATTATAACAACATCCTAGTATATTTAGGATACTGTTGTTGTTACAAAAGAAATGAATAAAAAGAGTTTAGGGGGTTGGAGAAGAAAAATAAAACAAAACAACATTAGAGAAGACATTACCTCAAAATCGGGTAACTCTTTTTGATTTGAGCCAAAGGCTTCCATGGAAAGAGTTCTGCTCAAAGTGAGGCTTCTAGGAGTAAGAGGGAGATGTTGGGAGAGTATTTGGGCAGAGTTTGGCAGAGCCAAATGGCTTGAAGGTGTGAATAAGGTGGGAGTGGTGGGGGCCTTTTATAAGTGGAGAGGAGGGGCTCTTTTGGAATGATTGAAATGTTACATTATTATACAATGATTTTCGGATTATAATGGTCCCAAACTTATATAATTCGTTTATAAGGTGATAAGGGTTCGAAATATCCTCATCCAATAGGTTTTGGACAAGTGTAAGCCTTGGATTTTTCATTATCTTCTCATTTTATTAAAATCGTTAAATAATGAGGTCATCGCTGCATCATAATGATGTCATAAATAATTTAATTTATTTAATGTCTAAAAATTATAAAACAAATACTATGATGTAGGAAATCTTTTTATATTTCTAATTACTATTTATAGTCAAAATTTGGACTTCTGTAACCCCACTTAAAAATTGTTTTAGTAAAACAACTCATGTTTGTATCAATTTCATTTTAACATTAAATAAATATATATTAATGTCATTTTCCAAAAAAAGTGGCTCCATGGGGTCCTCAAGTTGACCCATAGGTTGTCTTGGTCGGACATGACTCATCCAATAGGAGTAGGACAATTTTCAAGCTCATCTCATATTATTAAAACATTATTTTTACCTTAAACTACACTAATTACCTCTAATCGCGATTAAGAACTTAAAAGATACTATTCACCAAAAAATTATTTTGATCTCACTGAACCACATTTTACTCTTAATGACAACCATGTATGTCGGATTTTTGAATATCAAATAACAGAAGTGATAATATTTCATTTAAACAAAAAAATCAGTTATTTAACTACCACATAGTGGTTTCACTATTCATCAAAAATTGAAGTTTTTCAGAACAATGCCAAAATTTCACCCTAAGCTATAATTAATATTCCGAATTCAAAAATTATGTATATTTTACAAAATTCCAAAAATATAAGATGCATTAATTAATTTTATAATTAATTCCCGCTGTTGCAACAAATAACATGTTTTTAAGAAACAATTTATATCAAAAGATTGGCAATTGTTTATGTCCAATTTCAATGTTAAATTAATTCTAATGACCACCTTTGGATAAAATGGTAAAAATATATTCTAATTATACTTTAAAACCACTAAATAGTATAATTTATCACTATAAATTATTTTGATTAAAAAAGTTGTTTTTAAGTAATTTTCACTATTCATAAAAATTGGAAGTTCTCAGAAAATTACAAAAAATTCAACTTTGGATAATTTCGATATTACGAATAAAAAAATGAAGTCCATTTTGAAATATAAAATTTCTATAATTTTAAAAAGTGGTTATTACTATTCATAACGGCTACTTTGATTAGTCGCGGTGTTTTAGAACTCGAAGTTGCGTACAATGCAAGCTATTGCATTATTGAATGAGAAGTGTATCGTGGAAGCTCGGGGTGTTACATTTAAATAAGATTAAAACAAAAAATTATAGAATCCAACTTTTGAATATATATGATGTGGTTAAAAAAAATTATATTGTTTTGAAGGAATAATAATTCTTATATTTGGAATAGTGAAATTATATTACATATTATAATTTATTTCAAACAAGATGAGACTATATATTTAACATTAATTATTAAACATTTCCAACTAAATATTTATTTTAATAATAGATCAATATATTAAATGAAAATAAAAATATTAAATGTTATATAATTTGATAATGTAATATTGGTATAATAAAATATTTATAGATAAAAGATATTATTTTTATTTTATTTTTTTCATGTTCCACCTTTTTAATTTTGTTTATAATGTAATGTTAGACGAATAGTATCAAAAATGATATTAAAAAAATTTTATGAAAAAATAATATTTTATTAAATTAATTACAATTCATAGAAATCATTAATCAATATTAGGTAGAAAATACATGTTCCAATATTTCCTCAAATATTCACTTATGGAAAAAATGTTCTTTTATAGTAACCATCTTGGCTCATATATTGTAAATAGAGTTGTTACCAAAGTAATTGTAAAAAGGATTAATGGGGGGACAGAACAAAGAGATTATGGTTTAAAAATAAAATAAAAAGTACATATTTTTATTTAATGAGATTATTATTTATAATCTGTATCTTATAGTCGAATCATATAAATTTGTATTCATCTAAAAATAAAAAATATTATTTTATTTTAACACATTATTGATTTCCATTAATGCACTTCCCATCACTTATAAATGGTCCCCTTCCCATTATTCAATAATTTTTATATAAAAATATATCAACATGTTATGAAACATTTAACATATGAAATTCATTATATATGTTTTTAATGTTATTCAATTTAAAAAATAATATCCCAAGTTACCCTAATAAAAGATATATTGGAGGTCTCTCGAGGAATAGGTCATCACCATACGCAACATATTTCAATTTAGATCATCTTCTAACATCGATAAATATATGTTATTTATAAAAAATATCACCCATGTATCCCAAATGTTCTAAAATATTATCATTATTATGAAACTGTCATTATCCACCATATTTTTCATTGAATAAAAAATGATAACTTCAATCATGTGTATGTGTTGGATACCACCTCCATGTGGGAATGTGATTTGTATTTAATTTACCCAGAAAATAGATCATAATAAAGATTATTTTTATGAATATATATGTTTTATATGATATATTAATGATTCTAGAATATTGAATTATAATTTATCTTTCTTTTCTCATCCCTATGAAACTGAAAACAAAATTCAGGCATATGTATAGGTTTCCATCTCCATGAAAAATGTAATATATTTTTAAATATGTACCTTTTATAAATGATTATAAATATATAAAAATTATTTTTATGATATTTATATCTTTAATATAATTCATTATATTATTTTTCCATGATCTATGTTCAAAAAATAAAACAACTAAATAATAGATTATATAGAAAAAGTAAATATCAACAAGAATATGGATTTTAGAAAGGAGTTGTTAATAAAAGATTGATAAATTCATATAATTAAATAATTTAAATGTCTATTATATGGTATTATAATTATAGTATATGTTTTTAATAAATGTGTATTTATTATATAGGATGTTTTACAATGTATATTGGATATCTGACATAAGGTAATGTTTTATTTCAGAATCTCATCATTCTTTATTATTGTTTCTATAGAAGCCTCCAATGGGGAAAATATTTGATATTTAAATATTAAATTAAATATATATTATTCTAATAAGGTTATTTTTATAAATTATATGTTCTATTTACTTTTCCTTTCATTATATACTCATGATATGACAATAAGTATTTTGGGAAAACCAATATTGTTTTTCCCTGGGTTTGGAATATTTTTTATATACATATTTTCCCTCAAATGACTAAAGGAATATTATTAAACTTATTATATTATTTTTAGTGAATATTTTTTCAATATTTTACTTTTTTTAATGTGTCTTCATGGCCTTTTCTAAATGTGTAACATTATTTTTCTTACAAAACTATGAATGTGTTGTTTCATAACCTATAAAAAATGAACATAATAAATATACATCATGTAAAATCAATGATTTTAAGCATACGTTACCTGAATACATGTTTATATTATATAAACAAATTTCACTATTATTAGGAATATTTTAATATTAGAAATACAATTTTTAAACCTAAATAGGGGCATTTTCCTCTGAAAATTTTAAAGAAATCAATTCAAATTATTATCGTATATGAGAACATCCATTATTAAAAATTATTAATAATTGTTTCTATAATTCACTTTTTCCATATGAAATAAATTTATATATGGTTTATGACATATTTTTCAATGGAATGTGTGGATATTTTATATTCTTGTACTTCCAATATGTATAATTAATGGGGTTTTAAGGTATGTTGACGATGTTTTAATGTTTAGTCATTAAATAATACATTGTAATTATTACGTATTGGGTGGTCCCCCAAATTAGACACCCCAGAAGTAATTGGTAGGTTTCATTTGATACAACAGTGGGTTTTTTTGTGGATTCCTTTCTTGTTTATATAGATTTCATTACTTGACCTGTTGATGATATTTTTATTTGTCATGGAATTATTCCATAATATTATGTTGCTAATTTCCATAATTTAAAAATACATTTTTATAAAACAAGTTAATAATGATAATTTTATTATTTAAAAAGATCGGATATACATTAATAAGTTTTATGAGCATGAGAATATTAGTATACAATTAATTTTTATCATCATTTATTCCTTCCATGTTATTCATCTTTATTAGCATTACTTTTATGCATACCATTTATAAGAATTAATGTTTTATCCTTTCCTATGTTTCTATTCCCCATTATTTTAGGAATTGTTAATTTTTTTTATATAATTTAGTTTGGTAAATTAAATAATTATGATCACCTAGAAAATAATGTTTTGTAGTTTATGTTTTCAAATGTCATTTGGGATTGAATACTGTTTCTTTTTTACCAAGACATATAATATATTTGGTGCTATGGGATGTGATATCTTTTTTCATGTACCCGTGTAGTTATATTACTAATGACTCTATGATGATATTTTTTCACACATTGTAGTTGGAATTAGAGTGTTTATATTGGAAAATTTTGGAAGTATATTTAGAAAACCATAAATCATAGAACACATCCATATTACTTATGTTCAGGATATGTATATGTATTAGACAACATACTAATATATTTTTAAGAAAGAGATAATTTAGTTTTCCTTTATATATATCCTTTTATAGATACAACATGTTGATGTAGTTTTTGAATTTATGCATCTTTGGGTTATAACCAGGAAAGGAGTTGTTAAGTTTTTTGTTAACTTTTATTATTATGTACGTTCTGTGTCACCTAAATGTACTCATTATTAAACACAGTCATGGGATATTTTTAGGTTTATTCACATTTTATTTGAAAAAAAATATGAAATATTTGAACGTATTTTATGATATGAGAATATTCTTCTGTAAAAATAGTTTATAATTAAATAACTATTTATGAATAGATATTCATTTTATGTTAAATAATTAAAAGCATTTAAAAATTTATTTTTCCTAATTATAAAAAAAATATTGTATTATAATTTTTTAAAAAACAAATATTATATGGAAGGTAAAAAATATCAATTAACATAATTCATGTAGTGAAATTAATCATGGGAATGATAATGAATATGTGGAGGGACCTACAATTAGAATTAAATCATTTATAACTACATTTGGAAATCTGAGTCATGTTATGAATAATAGCCATTCCGGTTTGGATCATTCTAAGGATAAATGATGTGGGGTGAAAATGGTACATTAAATCATGAATCAAAAACCTCAATCATTAAATGTTACTATAAATCTAGTTTTAGTTGAGAAATTGTTATGATCTATAGTTGTGACATTTTTCCCCTTGGTATTTAATTAATGTAGAATGATTGTCATGGAATGTTATCGTATTCAAGGGGATATGGATCATTGTTGGTCATTAACTCCAAACTCTATGGATGAGGATGAATTATAGAAAATATAATGGAATTATTTTACAAAACGTTTCATATAAAAACACATTCATCATGAACAATAAACATAAATGTAGATAAAATTTTGATCCTAATACCAAATGAATAGGAAAATGATTCTATAAATGAATATAAACATACTGTGATTGGAATGAATGATACTGAAATTTTATGTAATAAAATGACCATGAATGAAGATTTTTTGATGGGATTAATCGAATTTTTCATGGAAAATACTAAAAAACAAATCATATTAGGATATATTATATTATATAATTGTGAATGATAAATAATTATCTTTTTATTATGTTATCAATGTAATGAGATATTAGAAGGTAAAGAAGGATAAAAGTTGATAATATGATGAATTTAATGATGTATATTCAAAGATGTGGTGCATGTGGAAGAAAACACCATGGAACATGCTTGGAAAGAAAAAATATATATCATTAAGTGTAGATAAAATGGAAATTATTCCAATAAATTCATGTGTAAGGGATAATAAACCAAAATATAATTCCTTAACTATGAGTATATGGTAACAATTCCAATTAATGATCCCAATATCATGGTAACAGACAATAAGTAATGATAACACGGGGAGTGAATTTTTTTAAAATTACAATAGATGAATTTTTTGTTTTTATAGAAAGGGTGGTAGGTAAAAATATCATACACTATATTAATGAAAATATTATGGTCTATAATACTTCAACACAGAAATTAATATCATAATAAATTTATTAGAGAATCGCACCACAACCTCAAAGATTATATGTCAAATCAATGAATAAAATAAAAAAATGGAAAAATTGAATGATCTGATGTTTCCAACAAAAATATGATAGCTGTTATTGGGAATGTTCTCCATGCAAATCATGATATTTTTCTAGTAGTTGAATTCATAGTGGTTATGGAAAGGGATTATCATAGTCATAACATATCCATTATCAATTGTCAAGGGTAGAAAGTTAGATTCAATATTTTGAATCAACCATCTTTCAATTAGTGTAAGGATGGACTAGAACACCAAATAGATGTTAGTTGCATGATATGAGTCTTTTACAAAATTATAACTGATAGTTATATAATGTAGTTGGGTAGAAACTGAACATTGATGATGTTCCAATTATGCTGGAACATGGTGAGGTATTGGTTTTAGTACATTCTTAATCTTGCCATGAATCATTATGTTATGTTTTAAATAGAAATCATACATAGATGTAAACACATATATATGAATTCATTTTTAGCGGAGGTAGTTGATTTTTAATTATTGATGAAAAAAACTCGCAATATAAATACAGGGGATTAATTCAACCTATTGCATTACAAATGGGCACACCAATAATTTTTGTTAAGAAGAAATATTTATCAATCACTATTTTCATTAATTATGAATAACATTGCAAGATCCCTATCAATAAAATATAACTTCTACCGCATATCAATGAACATTTTACTTATTTTGTGGTGATTAAAATTTTATATTTTTTATATTTGATCTAGATATCATCATATGAGTTTCATGAAGGAATATATATATATATATATATGATTAACTTTTTCTCAGTTATTATCACTATGAATTTATATTAATTTCATTTGGGAGTACCAATGATACTTGTATATTTATGTATTTATTAAATAGATTATTTAAAGATTAACACGATCATTTTTCTCTAGTATTTATGTGTGTTATTATTATATGTTCAAACGAAAATTAAGAGGATGAAGAATGATTTAGGATTTTATTGATGACCCTAAGGAATGATAATTTGTATGTCAGAATTATCCAGTGTTTGTTTTAGATTTATATTGTATCATTCTCTGGGATTATAATCTATAGTGGGGAAATATTAATGGATCCTTTAAATTCTGATAATAGTAAATAATGATCTAGACCCACCTTGAAAAATAAGATACACAGTTTTCATAGGTCTTAAAATATAATTGATGTAAAGTGATATATTTCTTGTAACTAAATAATCCAATTACTATGTTGACTCATAAGGGTCTTAATATCTTATGGGTATACGAATTTAATGTTTTTTTCAATTAACTATAGTGAGATTTGTTCTGCATACATATTCATACAAAATCATTCAGTGGATAATGTTTCATTATTGATAATAATGTATCGAAGAATGTAATGGAATTTTTCCTCACACATAATTACATATTGTATCTTATACCTAACTCTAATTAAAAATTCATGATCAAAATTACCCAAATCATGATTTGGATTTGGAAATAGTAAACATTTCCATTAAAATATACAGACATTATCTATATGTATAATGGTGTTATATACATTCCAATCATAAGAAAATTAATATTTTATTATCATATAAATAGTAATGTTTGTACTAAAGGTTATGGTTAGAGTTTATCATTGATTTTTATTGTACAATACATTACTACCCTTGGAGGGAAAACAAGATAGTTAATGATATTGTTTAGAAATACAATCAGAGTTTATTCTTGTTGAGTATTATAATCAATATAAAATTTAGGGATTTGAAATATATGGATCGTGAAATAATGAGTAAAGGGTAAATATATTATCATTGTTAGATTATTATTCAATCATCTATGAATGAGATGATTAATGAGGAATAAATAGAATATTTGGGATTATAGATGTAGGTGATAAGTTCTCCTAAATTCAACCAAGATCATAACCAAATGACAATTTTCATAAATCGGGTATGTGACCCAATAAAACTGGACTAGTAGAAAGAGTGATTGGATGAATCTCAAAGTTCACCACTCACTATTAAAACTGGATGTATAAAGATGTAGAGTCCTGAATGCGTATTTATAGTGGGAATCATGCAGAGAGATATTATAGAGTGTGAATAGTATTAATTTTTCATTCATAAATATATGTATTTAAAAAAATATGGGTATGTTATAACCCTTACCCATACCGCTACGAAAATGGTAAAATTTCACCATTGATTTTGTTGATAGAATGTGAAATTTTAAAATATTAAATCAATATATTTTATTTTTTGTTGGTCTACATATGAAGGTGGTACAATAAATTTCAATAATATATTATTTTTTATTAAACATCACTCCAAAGTAGACATTAAATAAGTGGTATGGTTAATTTGAGTACCATTTTCAATTATATTGGCTCAGGATCTGATGATTGCCTTTCTTTTTTAGATACGTATTATGAATGGGTTATTAAGTTGGCTCATGAAAAAATGGATTCAAAATGAAATGATAACAAGGAGGTGGATCCAAATGCTGAACTGTGGTTTTGTGAGTTGATTAATTAAGGACCTGGGATGTTTTTTCCCTTTTTCAGTACTTGGGTTGATGCACTTTTTTCCCGTTTATCCATTATTGTAATCTAGTACATTACAACCAATTGTTTTTACATTTTATATAAAAATTTTCATTCTTATTTTACATTCAAATTTTTAGTGTAAAAATAATTACCACGTGCATTTTTTATGATGGATGGTGCTACTCGCCAACCCATTGGGATCGAGAACTCCCATAGGGCTATTTAAGGTTGGATCAGTTATACGGTTACTAGGGTAAACTTGCTCGTTTGTGATAGAATAATTGGATATAGATTTGTGTTTCAACACTACATATAGTCAAAAAATATGTGGTTTTTATAATGGGACCATTAAAAAGAAATATGAAAAATTGAGATAGGTATATATTAAATTAATATGTGTTTGGGATCTATACCTCCCTTTGATGGAATTTTCTAACAACAATAGCTTTTAATCATCCATTCTGGATATTCCTTATTTATCCCTCTCTATAAGTAAGTATAGAACTCAAACTCAATATCCCGAAAATCATTGATGATATCTTGATTTCAATGTTGATAAAAAAACTTCTCCTATTAATTTCACCCAAGAAGAGGAATTCAAATATTTGAAATATTGGTATTTTGAGAACTATATTTATCAATCTCATTGAAATTCTAAATCATTTATGATGATTCCTTTTCATGTAGTTCATCCACTGGATGTCTCGTAAGTTCATAATGTATTCCAATATATCTATTATGAATCCACATACCTAATCCTCAACATATATTAAAGTCATAAGTCATACAATTAGATAAATATATATCTTTTCAGGACGAACAAATAGAGATTATGAATGGTCGAGAAATAGTGATTTGAAACAATTCCACTCACATTTTCAATGTTTTGTGGTGAATTCATAAAAATTTTAAAATGATGTTGGATCCTAAGAATGTGATATAGTCGAAGTATCCAATGTTTATTTTTACTTAGGTACAGAATTTCATGATTTTATTTAATTTTAATGGTATTAAAATGTAAAAAGACAATATTTAATGATATAATTCATTTTAAATAAATTAATACGTTTTGATAACATACATTATGAAAGTCATTGAGTTCAAATGATCTTTGATATACTATGAAAGAATTATTTAAATGTGATTATTATATAATATCAATTAAAATTTTTAAGTATGAATATGTAAAAATTAATAATTAAAAAGTAATGTATTATACATCTATGAAATTAAATCATTTTATGATGAAATAAATTATAATGTAAAAGTGATGTTTTATTAAAAAACAACTATTATGGTCACAGTTTTTTTTAATCATACAAAATTTAAATTTTCAATATTGGAGAATAATTCAAATTAAATTAATATAATATATATTCATTGAAATGTTTAACATTCATCTAAATTATTTTCTTCGAATGGTATATGAATAAATCCAATTATATGCAGTGAGACTGTCATTTTCATAAAAATGTTACTATCTCATTTTTCTTAATTTTTTATTAATTATTTTTTTCAACTTATATAAAACTAACCCAAAATATGTATATCATATTAGGAATTCTGTGATATTAATTTTTATAGATAAACTTGTTTCTTTTTTTTCATTATGAACCTTTATTAGGTTTAAATTTATTCTATAGATAAAGGATATATAAGGTTATCCTCAGTTACAAATATGTGTAATGGTCACCATTTTTAATATTAATTCTAATTACATGATGTTAATTCTAACCTTATCATATAAAGACATAATTATAGTTATTTGAGGGACAATTTCAATTGAAAATTACCTACATAATATTTAATTAAATGAAATACACTAAATTCCATTCTCTAACTTTTAAATATATCATATTTATTATCTTATTTTAAAATCAAAGAAATCCTAAAAAAGGATAAGGGCAATATTATAAGGTCAAAAATATCATCCCTTATCTAATTATGGACCAATTTTCTATTCAAGGAATCCTTCTAGGATCTTATTGTCTATAAAACATGTTATCATGGTAATTGAATGTAAGATCAAAATGGGATTAAAAAAATAGTTTGATTAAATTAACAAAACATTCCCATTTTCTATTGGATTAGTTGACCGCAACCCATCTACTAATATATTTTCATCATATAAATTTATATCAATTTGGACATAAGAAAAGTTATTTTAATTTAATACATTAATAAAATCTTAGAATGTCCCTCCACTAACATATGGTAGGACACAAAATCACTATATTCTTGAAACAAAATTGAGAAAACTCGATCAACCCAGACCTATCAATTTCATCACTAAATATCCATAGGTATGTTCGATATGTGATGGTATTCCAAAATCACTATACCAATAATTCTAATTAAAATATCCAATGTAGTCCTCCTGAAGTAGATGTAACTATCTAACCTCACCGCTATCAATTTATAGGTTATAGTAACTCTTCTAAATCAATTAAATTTATTGTAAAATTATAAATTCTATATCTATAATATACTATAATGTTTTTAAGAGAATGAAACCATAATTATTTGCAATATAATCAATCAAATGAAAAATGATAATGTCACACATGCCAGGGTGAGGACTTCCACATCCCAGAAGATATTTTATTTGTGTTTCATTTAATGATTACATTTATAGTAAAGTATAATTATTTGATGAATTTATATTATATTATAATTATTTTATAAAATTAAGTTATTATGTATATTTGTTTTCTTCTATTTTTCAAATAGTGTTAAAAACATCAATTTAAACGTATAACCTACAAACTATTAGAACAATACAATTCATTTTTTCAATAATTAATTGTCATGTATGATTCTATGAATATATTATTGAATATTTCATTTTAAATACATCACTTTTCATTACACTATATAAATAGAGAATATTATATTCTTTAGTTTTTTGAAATTAGAGCATAATACATGAAAACCTGAATCGTTATTATAATAGACATGAATGGATTATTTATTGGTTCATCCAAAGTACATTTACTACATCTCATATCCTGTGATAATAAATAATATGAATGTGTGAGCATAAGGCCTTGTAGGGGGATTATAAATTTAAATAGTTTACTTGTGATATGGAGGAATATTAATAAGAATATGAGGAATGTCATTATAGAATGAGAAATATAACATGAATAATATCCTAATTAAAATGAAATTAATAATAACATGGATGATTGGCTACAATATTTTTCTTATACATTCATAATAATTTCACAAATTTAAATCACGAAGTGGTCATAAATTAAACTTTTTAACATTATTTTCCAATGAATCATAAAACATGGCATATTTAGATATAAAATCATCTTACTAATGCAATAGGGGTTATCAAGTTGAAACCATAAAATGAATTAATTAATGTGATTTGTGTAGATAATAATAAAAAAAATTATTAATAACCCTTGGAGAATAAAAATAGTGCTTCATATCTAAATCATGGTGCGTAAAAAAATTCGTAAATTATTTTTCATTATTTAATTTTTTACCCAAAAAAATTAAATGTGGGTTTCTTGATTGTTAATCCTAGAATCACATATATATTTTCAACATTTAGTTGAATACCCAGGGAATATTTAGAGACATTGTTTTTCATAACAATAAAATAAAATAAATTTTCTTAAAGAGAAGAGAGAGTTTTTGAGATGTAAATCTAAAAGTGTAACTGTTACAAAACTAGGTTTTTGAAAATGGTAAAATGATTTGGAAAAATCATCTCCCATTGATAAAAAAAATTATCTATATTTATTAATAAGAATTAATAAAATATTTAAATTATAAATTTAAAAAATAAATGAAAAAATAATTCTTGAATTGAAGACTAATGAAAGAGAATTCCCATACCAAAAAATAAACTCCTACTACATAAGGATTAGAACTGTGGGGGATTTAAGAAACCATTGTAGGATTACATGAGAGATTATACTACTAAAAATTAATGTATTATGGGTTTGTATTGAATATATATGTAGAATGTTATTGTAATTTATTAACAAAATAGAGGATTTCACTATTATTTCGAAAATACAGTCCTCGGAAATATTTGTTTTGGAAAATGAAAACCCATGGTATTTAACAGGGACTATTCCCATGGGTTTAGAAATATGAAAAATATATTATGTTATTTTATCCCAAATGAAAAAAATAGAATATTATATTATTTCTTTTTCCATGGAAAATTATAGTTTTCCAAAAATATTTTTTTTAATGTTAACAGATATATTTTATACATTCGAAAGTAACTTATAGGTTAGAAAATTTATTAAAATATATTAAAATACATTATAATAATAAAATAAAAAATTTAGGACATGAATTATTTTAATATAATTATAACATCATTATTAAATTAGTATGAATTCATTATACATACCTCAAACCACAACGTTTATTTTTACTCTTCCGGAAGAAATAATTTTTTTTCGAAAATTATCATTAAGTCGCCACAATATAAATATGTCATGAATATTAATAAAATTAATATTTATTTGTAATAATAATTATATAATTAGGATAATTTTAACATGGAAATTATATATTTTATTATTATAATAATAGTTGGTTGAAAATTCATTGTAAAATTTATAACACTTAAAAAAATTAAATGGTGTAATAATTTAATAACAAAAATTATATAAAAATAATACATTTTTCAACATATTTTTTAACTAAAAAAATTATTCATTATAAATTATTTGATTATGAAATATGTACATTATTTTCTGAAAATTGAAATTTCTGTCTAGAAAATAAAATTATCAAAATATATTCTAAAATAATAATTTATGAAAAAATAAATGTATTTATACAATGTTAATATAATTTATTTAACTATGTCTTGGTCATGTAATCCTTGTTACATATGTGTTAAACCTAATAGTATGATGTTTAATGTTGGAAGGATCATGGGATGCATCCCCTATCATCGACCTAGCGGTAATCTCTACAAACATGACCTTCTACCAGATGCGATTTTAATCATGCGTCAACTGTTGAATCTTGGATACTGCTTGGTCAAGAAAGAATAACAATTATTCTTCCCCTTCCCATGTACCAATAAATGGGATTCAAATGACCTGAATCTTTTGGTTGATTCCATCGACTCAGCTTTTAATATTAAATATCATTTATTAAATTTTATTTATAAACACTAATTATAATGTTAAAATTATTATCACGAGTATAGTTCTCCAAGGTCAAATTTACCAATTGTCATAATTGACCTATATCAATATAACATTCAAATACATATGGTCTCATTTTTTTATTATATTCCCTGAAATATCAAAAAAAATTGTTTGGTTGTGTATTATTATATATAAAACACAATTTTAGAAAACAATTTTCAGTCCAAAAGATTTTTCATTACACTAATCCACTCATAATAAATATCATCCATGGAAGATCAACTAGTTTTATCATTTTATAATTGGGATTGTAACTTCATCTTCACTATCTCATCTGGTTTCTATATCCCATCTTCGTATTCATTGTTCCTCTACAACACATTCATGAGGTGCATATTATTTTCCTAGAACCTTACCTCTAGAAGACAAGATATCCACTAAATTCTCATCATAAGAGAGGTCAAGATTTAGTTTTCCGACATCTAGATTCAATATATATGTAGGATTAGGTATGTAATTCATCAAAAGAGATACATAGAATACATCATAGACATGAGATTTATTTGGTGGAAGTGTAAGTTGATAAGCCAATACACCTATGTGATCATTGATTTCAGAGGGGCGAAATGTTCCTATGATTAATGATCCCTTTCATTACAAAACATATGACTCTCTTCAATGGATATATTCAATGGAATCAATTTCTCCAAAAAAATCCCTATGCCCTTCAATGGCTTTCATCATAGCTCTTATGGTTACTTGAAGTCCCCTTAATGTGTTGTTGGATAGAATGAACCTTTTTTCTATCCTTTACACAAGAGCATTCTAACGACTCATTCACAAATCAACCTCAACACAAAAACATAGTGTTATTCATATAATCTAATATAGAGGTTCAAAGGTTTCCATTTAAATACTAGATTATAAATTGTTGTTGTTTCATAACTCAACTAATTGGATATGTTGAAACCGTCCACCCTTAAATTGCATTAATCATGTTGACAACCTATTATCGATGGTATGAATATTCCATTAATTTTATATATCTTTTTAGGGAATATTGTTTGTTCTAAAATTAAATTTGGTACTCTACTCAACATGATGAATTCTACCTAATTTTTATGTGATCTCTAGATCATCAAAAAATGAAATAAAGTGAAAACCCATGAAAACCCACCAATTCATTTACACAATTAATTAAATGTTTTAAAAGAAGGAAATTGTACCAAATAGCATTGAAATGAGAATTATTATTTATTTTTTCCCCTATAAACTATATTGTAATGTATCTTTTTGATTTTTTTGGAGTGTAGTGAAAAATACAATAGTGATATTGTCCCACATTACTGTTTGAATGGGTAGTGTTTGTAGTACATATCTAATAATTTTCCACCATAACTTATTTAGTTATCATTCCAAACACCTTCCAGTGCGGTCAACAATCCCCATTATGATTTTATCCCAACAATAATTATTACGAAGGTCCCAATAAATATTCATGGATACTAGATGTATACCGAAATTAGAGATATAAGATTCCTCTATAAACTATTTATTTATTTTAGAATATATGGAACAAATTTCCATGTGAAAATGTTTTGTACACAATATTTATATATATTGAACTCATAAAACATCTCATTCCTCAAAGGTTCTACCATCCTGTTGTAATAATGGATATTCTCTATGAGCATTATTCATCTTCTATTGTAATTTTGAATGATAAATCATTTATGATAGGGTTGATTATGTGCATTACCTTATAATTCACTTGCCATGTTTACCTAGCTATTTGATTAATTATATCCCTAAATTGTCATCTTTTCCATGACAATATTTTATTTCCTACTAAGTATTGATGTTAATTTATTATGTCTTTTTGTATGATAATTAATTGAAAAACCATATTCATTACGATGTTCCAGTAATATCATTTGTCTCATGTTCAATTAATTTTAGTTGAAAATATTGTTCAAATGTTGTTGGTATGTATATATATATATATATCAACTTTCCCATTATAAAGATAGCACATCCATGCATTTGGAGAAAAAATAATAGTCGCTAGAATCATAAAATGTGTAGGATAATTCAACACATGAGGCATTAACTTTCAAGAAACATAATAAATCACAATTTCATTTTTCATGAGGATGCACCCAATATATTTTAGTGGTGCACCTATAAATATAATGAATATTTCTCTTATAAAAGGTAGGGTAAAAATATCCACAATAGCTAATCTCAAATTTATCTCATGGAAACATTCTTCACACTCCACAATCTATATAAACATAGCCATTTTCAATTTTAATTGTTTAGTGTTATTTAATTTCTGGAAATTTTTTTCACAAACCTCTTAGAATATCCTTCTAATACTAGGAAACTACAAATCACTGTTACTAAGGTAGGCTGTGGACACTCCATCAAACCATTTTCCTTAGAAAGTTCAACTATGATTCCTTCATTAGATAAAATGTGTTCTAAGACCATAATTTAATGTATACAATATTAAAATTTACTTATCATTAAAAATAACCATTCCTTCCATGTAATTTTCAATATAACCCTTATGTGATCCTCATGATCGTTCTGAATTTTACTTTATATCAAAATATCATCATTTAGAACAACCACAAAGATATGGAGGTATTACTCAATAACTGTACTTATAAAATCAATAATTATAGAATGATTATAAAAAAATCCGAAGGTAATATAAAAAACTCAAAATTCCCATATCTTGATCTAAAGTATGTCTTTAGAATATCTTAAATTTTCTCCCGAAATTGATGATAACAATATCAAAGATAATTCACTGTGAAGAATTGATACCCATAGATATGGCCAAATAAATCATCAATCCTTGAGAGAGGGTACTTTTTCTAAATTGGGATCCTATTATGTTATCTATAATAAATGAATAGCCACATTCATCCACCATTATTTATCACAAAGATAATATATTATACCCATAGGGATAGACATTTTTGGATGAATCCCTTACCTAAAGGATCTTGAAGATGAATCTATAATTCCTCTAGATCCACATTATCGAATATATAAATGTTCATTTATATCTTTTTATATCCATGTATGGGTTATATAAAGAACTCCACCACTATTTTTGGTGGAGTTCTAGGTTACTATTTAGAAAATATGTAAATATATTCATGAATTCTCTGTTTATTTTTAATTCATACACATTAATTTGCTTCATTTAGCTCACTGATCATATATATAATTAGGATATGGTTGGCGCTTCTTGAAATTTTTTAGGTCGATATATATCACTGTTGAAAATAATATTATGTTTTCCATTTAGGACTATAATTATTTCCTTTCTTCTTTAGTATTTATTGTAATTATTATTTAATAAAAATTACATCGATAGTATAATGTTGAATTCTAGTGTGAGAATGACTAAAATAGTCATGGTGATATTTTTCTCTGCAAATAAAACACCAGATTTTTCGATACATAGGTTGTGCTTGGATTATCCATCCATGAGTCATGAGTGATAACTATACTTTCTTTTAGTTGTGGTATTGATTCTATATTAATTGTAAGCATTTAGGGAATATATGAATTCCTATAATAAAAATCAAACAATGCACATTCTATCCTTTTTGGGACAATGAGAGTACCCTCCACCACATTATTTGGGGTCTCTACTTCTTCAGTTGTAATATAAAATTACTGAACATTCTACCTAGGACTATATAGGTGTAGTTATAGATTACTCTAAATTAACATCAAATTTAATAAATTGATTGGAAATTTTCTCAATATGTCCACACATTTAGAATTAGATTCATGTTGGGAATGCACTAACTCTTCATTTTTAATAGTGTCGATGAATTGAGTCTTCCTGTAACATCCCATGTTTTTGGACAAGATGAAATTTCAAAAAATCTAGTTGCTATTTTGATTGAAGGAATTTTTTTAAAAAAAATAATCAAAGTATTTCTAAGAATTATAACACCTGAAAGTTTTTTATACATGGGAAATGACCTGATAGGTCCTATGAATGTCTCGATTACATTTGAGAGTGTTGGGTCATGGAAATCACATTTTGGTACTCTAAACTCGGTGAATGGGTTTTATAAAACAATGCAGCCCCCATTTTATGGTGGTTAGATGATATGATGTTCATGAGTTGTGCACAAATTACCCAAAAATTTAACCAATCATTTATGATTAGTTCCACTTATCTATTAATATCACACATTTCACCGCACGGTTGGAACACAAATTGGAAAAACCATGCAGTTATGTTTTTTATGGACACTGAAACACCGTAAGAGTTGAGGGGTGATTCAGCATTTCAACATTTTCTTTTTAATATTGTGTTTCTAGTTACAATGTTGCTATTAAATTCTTAAATTTGCAAGTCATATGAATTCAAGGACATAGAACAACACTTTTTATTTGTTCAGTCCAAAGAGATTTGTCAATAGATAATATGCCAAAATTGTGTTCGTAATTTCTAAATCAACTAATATTCATCATTTTTGAAGTACAACGGTTTTTTCATAGTCAATCTCTACCACAATAAGAACAAATACAAATGATCAGGGATGTATCACTATTCCCTTTGAACACTACTATTAACTACACCTAACACAATACTATTAGAGATATGGAATTCAGTTAAGTGACTTGAAGGACGCGTCAAAAGATAGACATTAGATTATTTTCCTTTATCCGACAAGATACAGTAGTTGCATCAAAGACCTAAGTAGATGGTCACTGAAAGCCCTGACTACAGAACACTTATACATAAATTAATCCTTCCTAAAGCTCCATCGCAAATGTCAACCCTTTGTAGAGCTCTATGTCTCACAGAGACCAACCCTTCACAGTGTTAACTACCTCATTGATCAACACCCATCACATAGATCCCTACCTCATAGAGCAACCTACTTTTCAATACACACATATACAATATAGAACACACCATATTCATTATACTCTCCTGAAATAAAATCATATGTATCATTAAAGGAATAAAAACCAACTTCAAGAAGCTTAATATCACATATAACATTCAACATCACAGAGAACCCCTTGCATTGTGAATTCAAAATGTTCCATGATTTTCTATGTATATGTGAGCAGTTCTCAGTGTAAAAAGAAAGAGAGAGGACATGAATTGAGTTCTCATAATTTTCATTTCTCCCATATAGTTTCATTTCTATATTTATCTATTCTCCATAATTCATTAATACATTAAAAACACTTCACTCTCAATTAAGTTTATACATTATCCAGGATTTGAAATAAACCCAGTGAACATAATCTTGACTTCATGTGATCTAAAACATGTTTACTAGAACATTTCTCGCTCATAAACCTTCATCACATCCACAAAAAGATTAACGGATTGAAAACAATTGGGGAGAGGGTAATCTCTTACCCTCCTTATGCACAAGGAGGTGGTTGAACACCAAGGCTAAATCATTGTTTCTCCATCACCACCACTAATAGTGGCATGTACAAAATATCATCCTCTTTATCATCGATTCCCACATGGTCCATTTTTATCACACCTAGTTGTACTATTTACCTAGATGAATTGTTATATAATATCAATATGTTTTGTCTGATAATGTTGAGCACGATTATTTTTAAGATCAATTACGCTCTTGTAATCACATTAAATAACCATTTTTTGTTTCACCTCATCAACTATGTCAGTCAATTGCAGCTTCATTCAAAGTAACTCAGTTCATGACTTGGTAAAAGATATACGATCAGATTGATCTGTAATAAGTGAATAACATTCATGTTTAATTCTTAGCCAGTGCATAGATTTCATGCCAATATAGAATGCTTTAACACTTGTATAATTATTTTCCAAAACATCTCTATCCCTGTCAGCTTCATAAAATGATGATAGTTCACTCTCTCTTCCTACAGTAAAGTATAATAAATAATTATAAGTACCTTGAATGTACCACATGATTATTTTCACTACCCTCATATGTATTTTATTTGGATTACTTTGAATAGGGGCCACATGGCATGTTTCAAAGACAATATCTACCCATGTCACCGTCAGATACAGTAGGATTCCAATGATTCTTCTATGCATGGTGGAATCCACAGAGGTCCCATCCTGATGTTTTTTGAGATTTGATCCGACTAATATCAGAGTCAACATTGGGTTTGAGTTGTGAATATTTTATTTCTTAAGAATCTCTCTTGAATTAATTTCTGGAGAAATGAATGTGTATTCATTATTCTGATGTACCTACAACCCTAAAGAGTATGTGAGTTTCCCAGTCATGGAAATTTCAAATTCTGATTTTTTGTGATTTGAAAATTCATCCAATTATCCTTTCTTGCTTCCAATGAAAATAATAGCATCCATTTATACCAATACTATGAAATAATAATTTTGAGAATTATTCTCTTATAGATTGTGATCTACATCTTCGAATTAAAACCTAATACTTCTCTTATAATATTTAAACATAGAGTACCATGATCACGACAACAATTTTAGGCCATAATGATATTTCATTAATTTTGAAGCCTTCAGTTTATCATTTTCAACCATAATACCAAGGAGTTGTTGTATGTAGGATTCTTCTTCCCAAACTCCATTTAAGAATGTGTTCTTGATTTCCATTTCAGAGACACTAAAACCTCTCTGAATTTATATGACATGTAACGTCATTATTTACATTAGACTTATAACTAGAGAAAATGTCTCATAAACATCAACACCTTCAATTTGTGAGAATACATTAAAACCCAATTGTGCCTTATTTCTGACCATATTTCCATGCTCAAAAAACATGTTATTGAATAACCACATCATACCAATGTCATTGTGACCTTCAGGTTGATTGATTAGGTCCCATGTTTTGTTGTAGTCAATCTGATCTAAATCGTCATTCATGGATTTTACCCATGATTCGTATTTTACAGCTTCCTCAAATTAGGAAGGTTCCACAATTGATAGAAATGAATATTGTGTATTATTACTAATTCTACCCATTTATGTTGGTGTAGTCCAATTCTAAAAATATTGGATTGATCAATTTCTTCTATTCGATTCCTCTATTGTAATTCAACTGAATACTCTCCATCCACATTTCATTATTTAGATTCTTCATCAAGGTCAGTATCATTTTGTGTCTCTAGATAATTTATTACTTAATAAACTATTTCAATATTTTCATTTTCTCCATGTTCACATTATTCTTCATTTTCTATCACTTTAGTATATGAATTGCTCTAAGCATTTGCAGTTTTCAAATCAATGATCTTAATATAGCTGATTTCATTAATCCATCCAATGTGGTTGTTCAAACTCTTATACTCATTAATATTTATTCAGTATCAATGAAACATTCCTTAGTCTTCATTGTCACATTGATCAACAAGACTGCATTACCTATTATATGAGAGGAACTACCATTATCAAGCATCCTGGTGTTGCTGCTTTTTGTAGTTTTGAGGGCAACTTCTACATGGTTGGTTTTCACAAATTTCTTTTTTCATTCCATGAGAAATTAGATTCATTGTAGGAAACTGGTAGACTTTCAATTATTTTTCCTGTGTACATTTTTTATTTAATGTCAAACTCTTATTCCAGATGAGAAAACCTATTTGAAATAAATAAATTTTTTTATGACATGTTTTAAATAGTCTTCGACATTGGTTGGTGGTGTCCATGTCACACCTCTACCAGAATTAAATGGGATTATAGCCAATGATAGAACAACAGAAACCATTTCCTTGAAAACAGTTTCATCAGTGTGTTTTAGGATATGTATTTTTTAACCTCTATTGAACTCATAGCTCTCCCTCGTATGATTGATCCTTTAATCTTCTCAATATAAGATAGTATTACCCAAATATCCATAGAACTAACACTTCATGATACAAAGTTTTTTCTCAATTCTATTTAACCTCTTGACTTCTTCTTTGGGATTAATGTTGGATGGTCTATTATTCCAGAAAGCTAAAGGATATTATTTTTTTCTCATTTCAGTTTGTTTTAAGGGTTTCTTTTATCAGTGTTTCAGGTGATTTTACACCATGATCCACATTCATCTTGTTGTTATTCATGTCCACATTATTTTTCACATTTTATGTTTTCAAATCAAAACCGATTCCATTAATTCCCATGCATGCATTTCATTTTTCACTCAAAATATTTTCATCTCCATAAAACCGTCGTTTTGCTTATCTCCAACAACTCATCATCAGAGAAGCTACCAAATTGTTTATTATTCATTACTTTTTTTATACTTGATTAACTTTTAGGAATACTGTTAAGAGTAATAACTTCTTTTTGATGTCCCCCATCAATTTTGGACTTCTCTTCAAATATCTAGATGTGTTCATTAATATCATTCATTTTCTTCTAATATTAGCTTTAGTTAGATTACGACAACTATTCAATGAAGGTTTGATAACTGTAATTTCACATGTTCTTACAGTCATTCAATTTCAGCATCATGATGATAAAAATATTCTAATGATTCTCTCACTATTTAATTCCACTTATTTCATATCATACACTTAGTATCAAACTATCAAAAGGCATCCTTAAGTTGTAAATTTTGAATGGATTTAGTTGTAAATTTATTATGTCTTGATTTATCTATTGATGGTTCAGCCTTATCAATGGTAACCATCATAGAATAATGTTATCCAATTTTATGTTATGGTTCGTTATCTATACATAATTCATTATCATCATCTTTATCATCATATAAAAACATCATATTCTATACTTTCATCCCAAATTTTATGTATTTATTTTTTGGAAAACGTATTTTTGAGGAATCTCAATATGTTCGAATTCTCTTTCTGCTTATTTGAACATTCATGAGCACTAAGGGGCAATGTTCCCAGCTTTTCCACAATTAAATTAATCCAGAGGTAACATTTCTTTAAATTTTCCCTTTCGGTTCTAGATCATCATGGTAATGAGAAAAATAATTACTCTTTTTTCATCGTCTTCTCCACAACTATCTTATGAATGGTTCAGTTTTTTAATGGCTTTGAACGCCATTACCTTTCTCACTCGATTCATGGCATATTTTTGCTTGAAAATTATTTTAAATACCACTATGCTTCTCAGTAGATCATCTAGATAATGTTTATGAAGGTATATTTCAAAATGGGATTACACCATTTCATTTTACATGGGTGGAAGTGTTCTAAATATTTCCATTACAATATCAATGTATTTGATTTATTATCCTAGAGCTAAAATTGATCCACCCACAATATTAACTTGAATGAAGAGGGAGTATGCATTTGATTTAAGATGAATCTTCATATCGGCTAACCTATTATGTAGGACATGAATTTTTTCCTCATTCATTTTGATATCTCCTTCACAAATATTTTCATTTTTATCCCAAATGGAATTTGATGAGGGGAAACTCATCACATTTAGAATGATCTAATCATAAAGGGATATGGTGAGATCATTATACACTTTACCATCTACATATGGAATTTTATTATCTACATCAGTCATTTCTAGACCCATTGTATCAGTAACTTATATTCTTTTCGCAATAGAAAATATAATATTAATTACATGAGATCATAGATGTGATCTCATTCAGTTATTATAAATCTGAATATTAAATCCATCAAATAGGAGGAATCCCGTGACATTGGATAAATACTTCATGACGGTATAAGATAGATGAAAATCCAAAAACCTACTTCTTATGCCACTTGATGGACCCCAGAACACCTTGAGAGGGGAGGGTGATTCAGGGTGTCAACTTTTTCTTCACAAGTTGCGGATTTTGTTCCCAAATTTGAAGGATCTTGATAAATCTAGTCATCAAATTAAAGCAAGAAGATTAAAAAACACTATTACTTTATTCACCAAAAATGTATACATCCAATGAGCATACGAAGACAATGTTTCGGTTGTACCTGAATCCACTAATATTCACCAGTTGCAGAGTCTAGGATCTTGGTTATAGACAAATTGTTATATAAACACTATTGTTACAATGGTTTAGGGGTGGATAACTACTTTTATTGGAAAACATTAATAAACACCATATAGATCACTTCTATGAGAGATGTATAATTTTTTTTATTGACTTGATGGTGGATTCAGAATATAGGAACTAGAGTCTTTTTATCTATACTCCCTAAGACAATTCTTGCAACAACAACCCGAGTTGATTCTCACGGAAGGCCTAGACAACTCAATAATGATACTTTAAATGGCCCTTAAAAATCCCCTTCAAAATGCTCAACCCTTCACATAGGTCTATTTCTTACAGATAAAAACTCATAAAAAAATCACTAACTCACATAAGATCACCCTTTGTAGAGCTCACTACCTCGCATGGAAACATACACCACGAAGCTCATAGAGCCAATGCGGAACACCCAATATTAACGAAACCAACCTGACATAGAATAATTAGCATCATTCAAGACATAAAAAGACATATTGAAATTCTCATGCTCACATAGAAAAATCATATTTACAGAGCACCCCATGGATTGAGATGTCAAAACTATTCTTGACTTTATCTCTTCAATTCATCCTAAATAAAGAGCGACGATATCTTATTTACAGGAATGGTTGAACACAAAGCACTAAATATTCGAAATAAAAATACAAATTATCCAAAAACATTATTGTGGTGCATCTCATTCTTCTAAATGTTAGTCATAACTACAGAGATCTCCTTCAAAACCCTTCGCACCACCACAATGCACCACATCAAAGTACTATTTTCAATGAAATTCATGTAATCACTGAGAACACCATCACAATCACATATTATTTGTGAAATAAACATCCTGAATTACATCTCTTAAAAAATCAGTCATTTTTTATTTTTTCATTGAGTCCATTATGAAAAGAAATATTTTGCAATACTTATCGTTCCCCAAATTTTTGATGCAAATGATTTGGAAATCACTGGGAAAAGACATCACCATAAAAAATGCTTATGGCCTGAACTATAATAATCCCTTTCCATTCAATCACACTAATCATCCATTAGAGTATTGTTAGTAAGCACAAACAGTTCACTGTTTTCAGCAAATATTATCCTTGGATGCAACAGTTTTGAGGTGGTATACCCATTTTATCATAAAATAGAGTTTTATTGTTTTTATTTCTTTTTTCCATCTCCAAATGTGGGATTCTCACCCTCTATCAATGTGTGAGGCCTCTTATCCCTCCCAGTTAGGGATCAAGCCTTTTCTTTCATATGTCAACCAAATATCTTCCAATAGGAGGCATCTAATTCATAAAGGTAAGAGATTCCATCAACTCTAATATATTTCAAGGATATTCCTCAATCCATTTTGTTGTATGGTTTCCACATATTTTCATCTATTTTGAAGGAGTTGGATAGTTTCATTAATTTTTCAATACATGGATAAAATAAAACCATCATATCAAACATGTGTGTCATCCAATGTATAATGTCGGTGGTCTAACCTGTTACACATCATTTATTCACATTTTAAATGATTCATAATTGTTACCAATTTTTAACCATTCCGATTATTTTTATTTCTTTTTTAATAAATTTCTTAAAATGATTTTCTTGTCCTAAGTGACATTTATATAATGTGAAACACATCCATGTTTCTATAAATTTTTCATTTTCAGCCCTTGGGAGCTCCGACGATTAATGATAATCATCCCTATTCTTTGAATAGTTTATCACTATGTGTGAGATTCTCCTATATTAAATTACTTTATCATTTAAACGGTAATAAGATAAATTGAATAACGTGATATGTTCCTCAGAATTTCTATAATTTATTTGATTATTCTCTCTGCTTCACATTGTAATACAAAATGATCTTTGAGGGGTATTAACAACTAATAATATGACATGTGTGATTGATTGAATTTAATAGGATGTTGAAAAATGTGGTAAACATCTACCTATTTCATAGATAAAATTGTTCAATTAAATATATGGTCTAAGTGATTAACACATATAACACATGCACTAAATGTCACATTAAAAAGGGAATGTCTTGGATAAATGACTTTCATGATTCATATGCTTGAGTTCATGAATTGGTACATCATTATTGAATTATTACAAATTAGTTTATAGGGAAATTGTTGCATCATAGTGTCAAGGTGATAGAATTTGTTTTGACATAATGACCCCTTAAACATACTCTTTTTACATTCCTATCAGAAGTGTTAATGTTTAGTAAACCCACCGATAGGAACATTAGCTATAATAGAGATGATTTTTCCTTGTACAATCAGTTTTTCATCTAGATGAGTGACACCCATTCTTTAAGGATATCCCTTGTATGGGATCAAATGCATGATCAGTTATACCAAGCCATAATAGAGACTCTAAAACCTATGTAAAATACTATATATGAACTTAATGGTTGGATATTATTTTACTTTTCACACCATTATTGTTGTGACACATGAGACTTCATTCATAGGTCACCATGGATGGAATCCCATTCGATGGTCATATGTGGATCCCCTCGAGTGATACTTTCAAAATACTAGTCAATTATCATGGATGGTTTAAGTGTGTGTCACTATTTTTTTAACGTGGTTTTCAAATTGTAATTATCAAATTGATAATGAATGTGTTTAATATAAGAATTTGTCCCTTGGTTGTATGAACATTTCCTCAAAGGAGAATCACATGAATGGGTATTGTTATCCTTTTTTCATATTTTCTCTCCCAACTAAACATTGACGGATCTTCTAGTTCAAACGCATAATCTTCGTCCAAATCATGTAATTGGGTTACTTTCCAAGAAGAACCATTTTCAATTTAATTAATTAATTAATTATTTAATTTGTTGAATTTACTTACTATATTAAATTTCATATTTTAATGTAATTAAATGGATTGAATTATACATTATGTGTTTCAACCAACACATATAGTATCTGACACCCTAATTGGGCACATTGAGTACTGCAGTAGACATTATGTCTTTCAGAATTGTTAATGGTATGCTTTCATCATCCAATACTTGATTTAAATTAGTAATATTTTTTTGGGGTAGAGGACTGAACCAGTACATAGGATGATCTGGGAGCTTGTTCTTGAGATGTTAATATTTTTATACATTTCACCTACATATTGTATTTACAAATTATTATACTTGTATAATCTTTCATATATATATTAATCAAAGTTTTAAATATCTATTTTTCCTTTTTATTATGTTGTTACATTTATATTTCATTTCTATAATGTTATTTTTTACTAATTTTATTACTATCTATTGATTTCATTTTTAGCTATCCCACTATAGTAACGAGGGTATGGTTTTCCACCATATCAAAATTAGAGCATCAGTGCTAGTTGGTGGACATTGGAATAAGGGGAGGAATTTATGAGGCCAACTTGCGAACAGTTATGCTACTAGTATAATGATCATTAATGATTAGACGTTTCAAATGTGTGTCAGAGGATGTTTTCCTACGTATAAATATTTTGAATTTTTTTTCTGTATAATAGAAACTTGTCGAAATGTTGTTAATAGTAATTCCTAGTAGTGATCACCCCATGTATGTGGAAAATTTTGTGTTGCTAGAGAAGGGACAGTTTTCACGATATTCTCTTTTATTGTTCATTTTATTTCACATTGAGTGATTAGAATGTTTTTCACTACATATTGAATTATGTGATTTATAAGAATTACCTTGTCCTATTATGATAAAGTTGAATAATATAATTCACCATTGTTTAAACATATTAATTCATGTTCCATAAATATTTCATGCCTTGTAAACAACATTTTTATGTTAATTTTTAATTATTTATGTGGTTTCCATGTTTCAATATATATCCTTTACATTACTTATAAGAAAAGATGAAAACATGTTTTCTACCCACTTGGTTAAGAAATCATTCTTCCTATCATGACTACATTATGTATTTAGGAAACTTATTATTGGGATTGTTTTAAAATTTTAGGCATAATTTTTTTTATCATAGGGTGATCCAATATTTTTCAATTAATTTGGAGTCCAATTCTAGCTTTTATGTCGTATGTTAACCTCATGAATTCGGAATTGATGACCCCATCAACCGAACAAGTTTAATTGTACATTATATATCTAGATTCATTTGAATACATATTATTACTAAATGAATTTTCATTTATCATCAATAATTTAGATTCATTCAAATGGGAACTAATTTATAATTGATAGAGTTTATGGGTGATTTATGAATTGGAAAAAGGTTACCCAATAAATTAACCATTGTAGGCTCAACCAAAATATTTTTAATATCATATAAAACTGGAAGATGAGTAATGGTATTTAACATGGATTAAATGATTATATTAAAATGGAACCCACATACATCATGTGTGGTGTATGAGAACTTTATATTAAAATAATTGGTAACCCATATACCCAAACCATAATTTATGAGGTTTATTCATTGATTCTAATGGGTAAACATACAAAATATTGACCTAACCTAATTTTTTTCCATTGTTGAGGATTGTACCACTTTTTCTTTGGATTAATGAAATGTGTGGAAGAATTCATAAATTTACCAGTGGACACATCAAGGTTAATTATGTAACGTTGTTAATTAAATGGACCCACTAAGGGTGTTTTAATTATTATGGTTAACATTTTCCAGTCACTCATAATTGATCCCTCAATTGCTCAATAAGACCCTAGCAACTCAATTTTTTTTAAATACCATCTTCCATACCCCTTGGACGATATTTATACTATATGTTGATGGTTATTTAAGTGGTCCACATTTTTGTTTCCTGTTTACTAGATTATACCCACATAAATAAATAATATTCTTTTGATCTAATTGATATTATATTGGGAGAATCCATAAGAAAAAAAATTATCTATTTAAAATTGTTTATATGATAAAATGTCATATTTATAATTGGATTTAACTAAATAATAATGTTTAAATTTTTAATTTAAAATAATTAAAAAAAATTCATATGTTTGGTTTTGGTTCATATTTTGGGTCTAAACGTTTAAATTGTTAAATAATTAAATCAGTTTTTTGTTAATTCTTTAAGATAGAACCTTGATTATTGTTCTTATATTTATCCCCCATGTAAGGGTATTTCAGTTCTTTCTTGTGTTTTTTATTGATACAGAATGTGATCATTTCCATAGGATTCTTCATTCCAATGTATGATTTAAATAATAGGACCTTATGACTAATGACCCTCATAGTTTTGATCATGATCATGATTCAAGATCCACATCATCAAAATTGGGAATATACTAATGCAGGTAGCACTATTAGTCCACTAAATCCCTTTTTTGTTGTGTTTGAGAAGTTTCACTTATTTGGTATAGTTCGGGTGATTTAATCCCAACTAGGAATATTTTTTTCTAAAAAACCTTTTTTTTGATTGGTTGTTATGAGCTACATGACCACTGATTGGTGTGTGGTAATTTCAAAATACATAGTTCAAGAGGGTTAGACATAAAAAGGGGAATGATATTCCACATAGGTAGTTGTTTAACCCTCACTCTAATAGATTTTCTATGTTTTGTGACTAGGGATGTCAAAATAGTTTTCTACAATCATAGTAATAATGGAACAATTTATTTAGTCCTTTGTATATAACATCATATAATTGAATTCACATGGCCTATAACCCTATGGATAGTACTATGAATGTGTTTTATCTTATTTATACTCAGGTTAGTTTGTATCGATATATGTGTTACCCATTGTCTTATTCAAATATATATTGACCCATTTCAATTTAGTGTTTGATGTTTAATATGGAGTTATTATGTTTTGAACGTGGTTAGATCTAGATTAGTGTGACATCAGTGTCTAACAAAATCAACCACATCACAATGTTTTGGAGGATGTTCTAATAAGATTAGGTGTTTAACATGATGGTAAGTCATTTTTCTATTATGCCTAATGTTATGGATCAACCAGGTGTAACATAATTATGGTGTTACATTTGTGTATAAGAATGAATCATTCTAATTACCTTTTAGTGGGTCAATATCACTATCTCATCAATTTTCATGTTTTTAAAGTTATATGGACACCTCAATGACTTCAATTAATGGTCGATGGATCATATTACAATGAATGAGACCCCTTTATCCGTTTAATTTGATTTTATGTAAACTCCTAATTTGGGGAGCATCACGTCAACTAAGGAAAAATGTGTTATTCTAAGTAGAAGTATCACAACACAGAGGAAAATTTGAAATTGGTGGGACATTCTCAAAATTATCAATGGATGGTAAAATATTACATTCAAGGTAGTGCTCTCTAGAGATCACGAATATGTTGAACTTGGTGAAAATGGGAATCATTGTCTACAGAATTCATCATTGGTGGGTAATAACAATTCATCAAAGGATATAGCCGAGATAACCCATGTATGTTGAACTAATAATATTTTGAAAAACATCCCCTTTTATGATGGAAATGACTTCTAGAAAATGTATAAAGGACTCCACCCTCTTTATGTAAAAAGTGTCTCTGATCATTAATGAAGAACATTAGATCCTCTTACTGTACTCCTAGATTTATGGAATCCATTTACCCTATCTTAGAATCATATGAGTATAATAAAAAATCATTTTTAATACTGCAATATAATATTTAAAATCATCATTGGGACTATTTGGATGGTGTCTATTAGAGTTACCCTATGTAAGGCTGTTTATTCAATTTATGGTTAGTCTTGAGTGATACCTTATTTTTAAAACATATGAATTCCTGGGTTGGACTCATGGAAACTAGATGATTTCCATTGAATTGAACACTAGGAGGACGCCTCATTGGGTTAGACAATGTTATTGTTCTATAGATGTTCATCTTGTACTGATTCCTCTCTTATTATAAATTAATGTTTTTTACCATGAATGGGATCCTTAGATTCTAGTTGTTGACTCACTGGTCACCACAATTTTTAGTTAGGGTCTCTAGGCGTGTTTTTACCATGGAGATCCTATTTATTTGAAAATATTTTTTCCATGTTTAGGGGGTGGAATGACAACATTTATGTGAGTTTTTCTAGGGACATCACCAGAAATAGGTTTGGGATTCAGTAATCATGCTCTAAGAATTAATGCAGTTCCATCATCTATAGGCTTCAAGTCTTGCTATAAAAATGAAAATTCCACTTTTGTGGGGTTTCTCAATGGTAGTTCACCAATAATGGGGAGAAATGATATATCTATATTCTACCTTCTTTGGTGGATTATGAACAACTTATTTACCATGTTGTGTAAGAATGGTGAACAATGGATGTTAAATGTTGATTTTTATGGGAATGTTAACAATATGAGTTTAAATTTGTTCATTTGCTGTCGACCCTTTTTCAAATCATGTATCTATATTGACAGTCTCTGTATTGATATATCTAATCATTTCACCTTTGAAACAATCAATGTCATGGGTTTATATAGATCTTGTACCAGTCGTGAAGGTAACACTTGAAGGAGTGTTGGGATTTTGGAAATGTAATGAAGCCAATCGAATAAGAAATCATCATGTGAGTTTGTTGACTGATGTTACTTTTGTCATTCCATGGATTCTTTATGATTATATGTCCAAAGGTGGAGAGTTTTTATAACCCTCTATTTTTTATCCAAATAAATTACAAAGGAATATAATGTTGTCATATGGTGTATTGCTTGATTAATAAAATCAGGCATCGAAATGTTATTCAGATTGATGGAACAATTCAAATAGTTTTTCTTATAAACAATTCTTAAAGGACCCTTGGATGTATCATTGTGTTTTTTGGATCATCGGATCCCATAATTCACATGTTTTGGTACATTGAAAATGGTGCACAATTTTTCTAAAATCATCCACCCTCGGCAGCAAACCTTCTTTCTTATAGGGGAGAGAAGACTGTATGAGCATGAGTTACACATGGTTTACCCAAAACATTAACAAGAAATTTTTTTAGTGTACTTAGCCAAAGAATGTTTACTATTAACTGCATGGATGTTAGATGGTTTGGACATACCATTAGGCCACATCATGCAATTTGGTTTTGAGTTTGAAATACAAATTATTCAATAAAATGGGTGTTTTAAGCATTCTTGGTTTCCCCCATAACCTCTAGGAATTTTCTCTTCATACCCCTATGTGTGATGCTCCCTTTCCCTATAAACTAGGTATCATGCATCAAACTCCATGTAGAATCCAAATAAAGATAAATTAGAGGAATCAGGAAAGTAATATTAATCTCTTTGATCCTCTCTAAGTTGTTTCATGTATCCTCATAAGTATTTTTTTATATTTTGGCTTAACACATTTTTCACAATTTTCAGGGTGTTAGATGGTTTATATGATTTCATATGAACCATACTGAATTAGGGATTTATATAAAACATCTATGTCATCCTTAGTACATGGTAGGTGGTCTATTCTCATTCCTAAAGTTTTTTATAATTTAAAATGATGTGCCAAAGTGCCACATGTTTCACCCTTCCAATGAATATTTTTAATTCTTAATGAAATAATTTAAATTGGTTTCAATGTCATAGAAAACCGTTATTTATAGAGAAACCCATCCTTGGGAAAATCACCTTGTCATTAGAGACCCCTTTGGGTCTACAACCATTTCCAGTCGTCATCCCTATAATATAAATGGTTAAATATCCATGTGTGATTTTCTTAATAATTAAATGATTTAATAATTTAAATTTTATAAATATAAATAGATGTCCATGTGATTTCCCACTGAGCATCATGCATAGCCCTTTTTATTGTTTAATTTAGTATTCATTGTACGTAAACACAGAATCTAAAATTCCCCTTGATTGGTATCACCTCCTAATATCATGAATTTTGTGATTGATTCCTTTTAAATGGGAGTTTATCCATGACCTCTTCCTCTACCCAATTCTTAGATGAACGGTTGGATTAAAATAATGGGCCAAGTGCATAATCCATATGTATCATTCGTTGAATGATTCTTTATAATGTAAATTCCCTCCCAAATGAATTTACTTTTTCCTCTCATTTTGATTGTGATTTGGTATCTATTTCATTAAAATTTACTAATTTTTTTCTTGTGAACTAACATTAACATAGTGTTGGGTGATATTAGGGGTTCTGACCTAAGGTTTCGTTGTATAGACTCTCATTTATTTTTTTTTGTAATTTTCAATGCTTAGTAAACACATTGGGAGATACATGAGCTATGCTATAATGGGTTCGCAATGCATTATATTTTTTTACCATGTGAAGAGTTATTCATGATCCCTCGAGGAGACCCCTAGTAAAGGATTAATATAATGATAAGTTTTTTGAGTCCTCAAGAGATGATTGAGCCTTGATTTTAAGTGAAATTTATTGATTCAAAAGCATTTAGTACTTGATGGTTGACACCATGCATGGTGTGAGACATGGTATATCATTACTTACTCACCATGTATGGGCTCCATTTCTATGTCCATATGTGGGGTTCCTAATAAAATACATTTAACCTCACTCTGAAATTTCATTTATTTGATTAGGGTGTCTCCCTCTATTATGTAATTTGGTTATCAAATTGAATTAATGTAATCATTATTAGTGCTTCCATATTAATAATTTATCCCTTGGTTTTAGAAATGTATGGATGTGTCCTCCAAACTGATTCACAAGCTTGGGTATTGTACACCTTTTAACATATCATATCAACCAACTTTCCATTGCATGATCATCTGGTTCAGACTGAAAAAATTTGGATGATGTAAGTAATTTTATTGGTTTCAATGTGTAAACCAATCCAATTAATTTGTTTCATTATTTAGTTATTTAATTATGTAACATATTGTGGAACACTGTATATTTTTATTGCATGAAATGGAATGTATTGAACATTGTGGGTGATAACCTATTGATATTTTATCACAGAACCAACACAGGAACCATCGGTACCTAAGTATAATTTATGTTTTTAGAAAGTTATAAATTAAGTTATCTTGGTTCCAATACATTATTTTCCTTACTAGTATGGATTTGGAGAAGGGGGAATAACAAAAACATAGGTTTCTAATAGAGCTAGTTGTTATGTTATTTTTATTTTATTATATAAAAACTTCTTATTTAATTTCATTTTTCTTGTACTTTTAATGACTCTTGGACATACATTCATTATAGTTTTAACTTGGAATTGGTAGTTATTATATAGTAGTTAGATTTATCAATCAATTTTGTCTTTTTATTTATTACTACTCTGGTTATTGTCTATTTGTTTCATACATAAAATAACATTGTGGCACAATGGTTTTGAGGGTATAGTCTCCCCACCATACCTCCAAAAGTCCCTTGATTCTAGTCGGTATCATCTGGCATAAGGGGTAGGCATTCTTGGGGTCATGTGGGGACCCATTTGGCTACCTATTTTGTGGTCTATTGGGCTTGGCCAATACACTTTACCTATCTATCAATGTTACAAACTATATGGTATCATCCATTATTTTTAAATTTTCCACTCCAAGGAAATATGTTCGATGAATGATTCATCCCACATTTGTTTCATTTGGTAAGATTCAAATTCTTACCAACCCTTCCATGGTTAATGTTTATCAATAGGTTTGATTCTAAATTTCGTTTATATTAAATAGAATTTTGTTAACACTGGATATATCTAAACACCAGTTCAACCTTAATCTCTCACCCCAAAATATATTAATGGTTGTCACTAGATAAATTCCTTTCTTGATGGGGTCTTAGTCTACTACATAATCTATAAAACATTCCATTCTGATCCATAAAAAAATATAGAAGTGAAGAAAATGTCTTTTAATGTTTATCTCGTAGATTCCCATAGATTTATATTCCTTATAATTATGCACTAGTAATTCATTCCAAAAAATTTTCACATCAAATATGGGAACTTCTTATTCAAAAAGGATCCCTTGAACTCTCCCCAATCAGAAAAAAATACCTTATTCCCTTCATGTTTTAAATCATTTCCCACCACTAATAATCTTTTCCATATAGATGGTACATATCCCATGTCTCTTTACCTTATTTTGAATGATATAGTAATGGAAACATATTTTTTATTTATCATGTCCATTGATCTGAAATCAATTGGTCTCTCAATCAACTAAAATGGGTGGTTGTTGTCTTATAGAGGGACTAATAGTAATTTAATCCCTTCGAGGGGAATCTAGTCACTTATCTTGATTCGGGTTATATTTAATATACTGAGTTAGTTGAATCACCATTCTCATGTTTTTTTCTGATCTAGATTTTGTTGAAGGTCCATCATTACATGGTCTGTTGTGATCACTACTAATGGGGATAAACTTATTTAACACAATTTATAAAATAATAAAACGTTATTGAGAATCATTTTTCATTTATTAGTACTATTATTATAAATTAATTTTATGTCTTAAAATATCATGCATAAATATGTTTCTCTTTAATAAGATTTTCATATTCTATATATCCATCATTATGGATCCTAAAAAATTGTTATTAACTAAAAATAACTTCCATGATTATCAAACCATGTGTGAATAAATGCCTATGATTGTTCACTATTTAATATTTTAGTGTAGATAACATAGTTTTTTTGGTGTTTCAACCTGATATATACAAGCTAGATCCAGATCCACATGTTTTTATCCAGACAATAATTTCATTGCTAAGAAACCAGTTACTTAATACATCACCAAAATACTAGGAAGTTTCCGATATTTAAAAATTTATCTCATTCACTAAATAAATAGTAAAATCCTAATTTTACTTAATTACAAAACAATACTTTGATACCATCTATATCATATCACATTTTTGTTACAAAATATTTCATTACATTATTCAAACAAAGTGTCATTTAATGTTTAATATCAAATAAAAGGTACAAAATTAATGATAGAAAATAATAATTATTATTATCCACATGAAAGGATTTTTAATTGGATCATTCTAAGTGAATTTACTAAATATTATATCATAGTATCATACATCAAATTAATGGGTGATAATAAGGCCCATTAAGGGAATAAGAAAGTGAAACCGTTTACATATGTTATTGAGGAATGTTAATTTTAACATGAGGAAAATAATTATGAAATGAGAAATAGAGAATGAGTCATACTAAAATAGATATATAAATAATAATAAAATGTAATTGTTTCTACATAATGTAACTTATATATTCATAATCATATCAATAATGTTAATTAACTAGGTTTCATAAATTAAAATTTCTCGGGCGATTCACCAAGGTATCATAAAACATCTCATCTCTTGATATTAAATTCAATACCCTATGCATTGGTTCCAAGTCATGGAACAACGATCGTATTTATTCATCAATTTTGTAAACATATATCATAATCAAAATTTTCATATATAACTCAAATGGATAAAAATGAGTTTTACATCGAAATAATGGTTTCTATAAAATATTAGAAAACATTATAATTATTATATTTTCAACTCATAAAAAAGGAATTCAGGTTTCATGTATGATAATAGTAGAATAATTTATTTTTTAATTTAGGTGAATAAAATTTTTAGAGATAAAATATTAGGTATTCATAAGTAGAATACAAAATATAATTTCATGATCATAGGAGACATATTTTGATTAATTAATCCAAACACATAATTGGTATAAAATATTCATCTGGAGAAGGGTAAAATGTGTGGGGAAAATGGTCTATAATTGATAAGATATATTTTCAGTGTAATAGTTGGATAAAAAGATTAATAAAATGGAGTAATCATAATGATTATAACCCAGCTAATAATGTCTCTTGAATTGAATATAATGGAAGGATAATTCCCTTACCTTCAAAGATTACTCCTAAAAAATGAGGATTAGGACATTGAGTGATTGAGGAATCCTTGGGAGAACTCTGTGGGAGGAAAAAGTTCCATATATTCATGTATGAAGGATTGGTAGTGAATAGAAATAGAGAAATGGGTGGTTATTTATAAAAAATGTTGAGGATTTGTTTATTTATTTTCTAATATAGGCTTAGGAAATATAGGTTATAGAAAAGTAAAAAACACATGATTTGACAATTTTTCCTTTATTAAATGTTTGGGTCATGTTTTATGTCATTTTACCCCACAATAACCAAACATCATAATATGACATTTTTTAATGGAAATGTAATGTTTTTACAAAATTATACTTTTCTAGTTAAATTTTCAATTTTTGAATTTTGAAATAAACTTTTAGGTTTCGAAATAATTTATAATGTATAAAAAACTTCATATGAATAAAATTAAACATTTTATTTCGTGTATTGTGGATAACATATTGTTAAATCATTATAAGGTAATTTTGATGTCATTAAACATTCAAAAATCTTCATACATTTTTTTTACTATTTAGGAAAAATATAATCTATTTTGATGAATTGGAGTAAATTAAACAAATCATAAATTAGAAATTATGATTTAAAATGATATTTATTTTATTAAAATAATTATTTTTTATGATAATTTTTTTTAAAACATATAATTTATTATTTACTAATAAAATATTTCTTTGAAAATGCATAGTAATGTTTCAGAGACTAAAAAGTTTCAATGTCATAATGAAATTACCTTATAATATAGATTTATATAATATATATTTTAACATAATATAAAATTAAAGTTAATATTATTCATAAAAAAATAGTTTTTATTTAATTTTTTTTTCATTTCAATAAAATAATTTTTTTTCTGAATAATCATTTTATAAAAACGATAATAAAAATTAAAATTATGAAATTAAAATTTTATATATGAAAATAATATATATTTTAAGTAATTGAGTTAGTGAAACATAACCCCTTATTACTACCATATACACCCTAATAATATTGTGTGTGATTGTGCTAGTTTTGTGGTGTTCCTCGTCTAACATTGACAAGTGGTAATATCCATGAACTTGACCATCTCCCATATGTGATTTCATTCAAACATCAATTATTGAATCTTGGAAGGGGATTTGTAAAGGGTTAACCATAGTGATTATAACTTCCTCTCATGTTATTATAGATGGGCTTCTTGTGGCATGACACTAGTTTTTAAGGCTATCAAATATGCATTCTATATCAATTACTATAATGTCACATCCTTAAACAATACATATTCTAAAATTTAAACTATTTTTCACATTTATACCTTACCAAATATTTTTTTGGATTATAGTATGATAATGTTAATAAATAATTAATACATATCATCCTACAAGCATCAAATTTTGTAACTATTAAACTACTATCATTTTCATCAAAAACATAAAATTTTAAACACAAAATAATAGCACGATTTCATTGAAAAATATTCATAACATTTGAGTAGTTATCTTTATTTCACTTAAACATCCGTAAACCCTATGAAAAATAATTTAAATACATGGGATGAAAACATAAATCTTAGTATGGGATTTAAAAAGACATAAATATTACATTAGTCAATGAATACATGTAAACATATGAAATCATTATCAAAAAAGACAGATCGGACCCCCATATATACTTACTTTTAAAAATTTGAGATTCCATGAGATTTACACCAAACATTGATAACATAAATAAAACAATAATGGTATATTTGGGAATAAAATAAATAATCTTTTAACCCTCTTATATACCTTATATTTGAAACCCTCACAGTTACCTTATTGTGTAACCATCCTAGTTACACATAGAGTAACCATTCGGTCAACCTCTAACATACACATGCATATTGAAATTGATGGTGATATAGGACCCACCATTAATTATCAACAATTCTAAATAATAAAAAAACATGTTTAATTTCATAAAATCAGTTCTTTTGAATTTTGGGCAATAGAAATTTAAAATAGGATTTTAGGTGAAAATCTCCATTCAAATATCATATAATTGATGTTATACTTACTAGAGCTGATAGAAAACGTATATACACTGCAAATACACATAATTTAAAATAATATAAAAATATTCATCCCACAAATAATTTTAATACATCATAATTAAGGAAGTATAAGGTTAACCCAATGAAAGCTAATTTGGTTAAGAATTCCATTACCTTAGTGTTGTCTTACATCGAACATGATTATTCCTTATGAATATTGGGTAAGTAGTTATATTAATATCCTAAAGAATATATATTCATGTTTATAATCACATATATGATCTATTCATAACATCATTTAACCTTTTAGTTATTAGAATTTTGTACCATCTATTTTTTCGAGTGAGTTCTTTACATGATTTCCATGTTCAATTTTGTATATGATGTTATTATCAAATAAAAATGAAATTACAGAAGTGGAATTAAATGATATTTATATTTTTCTATAATATTTAGCTATAATATAAATAAATATTGGTATAATTTGTGAGGATTAATAATTAGATAAGTCTTTAGTGATATCTGTTTATATCATTTTGGTAGTTCAGTGATAATCACGAAGTAGTTTCATTATATACAATAATATACGGTATATATGTTAATTAAAGAAAATGATAGAGGATATATGATAAAAATTAAAGTATGTCTGATCATTTATAATGGTCCTATATATTTTTATGAAGGATATAATTGAAAATGATAACACATCGTCCACGATTTTGGTAAATCATTACATCATGGATGTTGTTTGTATTTTTAGAATAAGAATAATTTGAGAGAGAGAATGATGAATTTTTTTCCATAAACATGATAAAATCCAAAATATATATTATTATGGTGATTTCATACTTATTTTAGTGGAGTATGGGAAGGGATTCTATAAAAATTAAATGAATTGAAAAGAAAACATAACAAAATTGAAGAGGATTCTTATCTCTTGATCTCTTCCCTTTGAGATACTCTATATGGCCTTTGGTTTTGTCCTTTTGGTGAGACCAATAGTTCTAGATCATGGGGAATATCATTGTAAAATTGATTTTGATGATATATGTCATTGAACCAATCTTGATATTTGTGAGGGTAAGAGGGGTGTGAGAGTGGTATTTATAGTAGATGAGAGGAGGAGATTTACATTATTTTAAACATTAGATTAATATTTATTATCAATACTATGAATATTATGTTCTAATGTTACCCAAAATTGTTATATATTCATGTGAGTTCTATCCAATTAGAATTTACATCATCCCTGAATCATACAAGATGTATAAATTCATTTATTTATCATATTTCATTATTTTCAAATTTCACTATTCACAAAAAATTCATTTACTTTTGAAAAATCGAAAAAATTCATCTAGATATGTTTTTGATGTGTAATATTAAAAAATGAACATCATTTTTTTCATATTATTTTATAATTATTATTAATTTAATTTTTAAAAAATTCCTATTTTATTTCATAAATAAATAATTTAAAACTATAACGAACATTATATCAACTTGAAAAATTAATCATGATATCATTATCTTATTACCTTAAGAAAATAAGATAATAATATGATTTAAAATTTATATGGTTCATATTACCATTCATATTAATATTCAAAATGATATTTTACTATTCAATATAAAAATCATTTTTGTTCTATCAAACTTTAAAAAACATAGTGAGAAAAATCATAGATGTCCATTTTTTGAAATTCAAATCTTAGAAGCTGAAAAATTATGATCAAAGAGATGTTTTAAACTATAAACTTACATTATTGAGAAATTATATTCAAAATCAATGGTTCATTAATTTAATTTAATTTTTATAACCATGTGCTATTACATTCTCCCCATCTTTTGGAAATTGTGTCCTCACAATTTTATTTACATATTAGCCTAATGAGATTACCGTTCACTCATAGAATTTTATAATTCCCATGTTGTTTCTTCAACCTTGTTGTTTCTCCACATAAACATTACATGGTTGACAACATTATTCCACAATACTATTTCTCTTCAATCACTAATTTTAATAGGGTTCTCTTCATAATAATTATTCTCTTCCAATTTAACTACCTCTAGGATCAAAACATGAGATGAATCTTGCACATAAAGTCTCAACATCAAAACCTTAAAAACATTGTGAACTGAAGATAAAATCAGAGTCAATGATACTCAATAGTCAACTATAAAAACATCCTATAGATTTCATAAGGTCCAATGAGTTGTGGTCTGATCATCCCTTTCTTACCAAAACACATATCAGTTTTCTGTGGTGAGACATCAAGAAAAACATAGTCACCTAACTCAAAATAAATTTTGTTCCTCCAAAAATCTACATAGATTTTCTACATGCTCTCAGCTTTCCTCATGGGTTGCATATCATCTTCAATTTCTTAGAACATTCCTTTACTAATTTTGTTCCCATTGACTTCTATTCTCTTATTTCATCCCAAAATACTGGTTTTCGACACTGCTTCCCTTATAATGCCTCAAAAGGTCCCATATTTATAGTGGAATAAAAATTGTTATTATAATTAAAACTCCCCTAATGAAATATGATGATCCCAACATCTCTGGTAATCCATTAATCAATCTCTAATCAATTCCTCCAAATTCTGAATCATCTATTTTAACTACCCTAATATTAGAGAATGAAAATATGTACTAAAATTTAATTTTCTCTCAATGAATTCTGATGTCCCTTCCAAAATGTAGATGTAAACCTAGGATCACTTTCAGATAAAATGGAATGTGGAAATCCATGAAGTCTGAAAATAAATTTGAGGTAAAATCTAGAAATATGATCCAATGAAATATTATCTCGAATAAGAAGTAAATGACTATATTAATCAGTGGATAAAAAATAACCTACATTAAATTATTAGTTAAGGAATTATTTGGTATTACCATATCAATGTATTTGGATGTATTTTTAATTTTTGGTCATGTACTAGTAATGTCTCAAGCATACTAATGGATAACTGCCACTATACTATAAACTATTGACATTGTCAAGTATTTCATGATAAAATATACAATATTTATATTTATTCCAACCCACCAGTAATTATAAAAAATGTTTCTATATGCCCATATGATTCCAATATGAAGTGAAAACATTGATCTATAATATTCTCACAAAAACACTTTCTTAAGCTAAGAATCACCAGGCATAAATAATGTTATTCCAAATAAAAAATAATAATTTTTTAATTTTAATTTCTGTAAATTTACCCAATTAATCAAATTCTAACTTTTTTCGTAGCTCCCTATATACATTTTTCTATAATTTTACTCTTTCTGACAAAAATTATTGCACTAAAACCTAAAACAAATAGATTAATTTCATTCACAAATTACTTCCATGAAAAAAATCATCAAATATTTGATCATGGTGACATGTTTGAAAGGTATCATGGTAATTTATTCAAGATTTTTTCGACTCTAAGAATACACAACTTTTTTATTCATTTTCTTAGTTAGTAATTGATTTTGAAATCATAATCCATTATAAATTAAATCTGAATTCTCTACCACATGTTTACTTTCCATCTATGTGAATATAAACTGTTGACTTTTATGGTCATTATATATTTCACATTTGTCTCTTCATAAATTTTGCTTCAAAATTTTCTATGAAAAACCCACACCTTCTAATTCAAAATAATGTCTGGTATAATTTAATTCATGAGGTTTTATTTTTCATGAAGAAAAAAAAATTAACTGATCATTCTGTATCAGATCACAACTAAGTCCCTTCAATGATGCATAATAGTAGATGAAAAAATAATCATTTCTAGATGTTCAGGACAAAACTAGAGCATTCACCAATATTTTATTCTGATCCTAAAAACTAACATCACATTATACTTTCAAAATAAATATTAATACGTTTTTATGTTAAAATAGTCAGTGAGGTATGTAAAAGTTATAATTTTTTAATAGACAATCTGTAATAACCTTCTATTCCAAGAAAACAATGAATATATGTTTCATTTGTAGGTATTATCTATTAAATAACCTAATTTTTTGGTAGGTTCAAGTTTTATTCCATCTCTATTTAAAATATTAACAAGAAAAGAAATCATTTTCAACCAAAAAATTACACTTGCTGAATTTTCCACACAGTTTTTTTAGGATTTCCAAAAGAACCCATTAATAATTTTCATTCTTCTATTTAATTTTATAAAATACAAAACTTTCATGAATAAATAGAACTATAAAATAATCCATGAAATCATGAAATTTAATATTCATTATACCCATGAATATAGAGGGTGCATTAGTTACCAAAAATTGCATAACAAATGATTCATAATTCCAATATCTTGAACAGAACGCGGTCTTAATGATTTATATTTCTTTCAAATTCCAATAACTGAACCATGACCTCAGGTCAACCGTCGAAAAATACAATGATCCATAGGGCTAATAAGAAAACATCATTGATATGAGGCAAATGATTCTTATTTTTAATAGTGATTTTATTTAACCCTATATAATCAATGAAAATTATCATGGACCAACAGACCTTTTTAAAGAACAAATCAGGATAACCCCATAGTGAAATGCTGGGATATATAAATAATTTATCAAGAAAATCCTACACTATATTTTTTTAATTAACTAAGATCCATTTGATCCATTCAATATGGTGGTTTTGAAATTCGATTACCATTAGTGAATGATTCAATTGTGAATCAACTTCCTGATCTGGTATAAGACTGAATAACTCATCATGAAAAACATCAACATATTCATTAACCAAGAACGTCATTAATACAAATAGTTCCATTATTTTAAACAATATGAGAATGATAAAATTCATTTCCATCATTCAATAGTTTATCGTCATCCTAATATATTATCAATTGTATTTGTTCATACCTGTAAGAAGACACAAACTATTTTTGATAAAAAACTTCATTTTCTCTACATTCAGTCATAACGTGATAAATATAAAGTCAATACATATAATTAATGACATCAAACTCTAATATGTGTAAACAACAAGGTTAGAAGGTAACAATTTTTCACAGACCACAATATAAATATTCATCTAACTCTTTTTTTAATATTTCACCGTAGTGTTTTAAAAATAAGTTTCAATATCATTTTTTTAGCCGATTTGTTCAATTTACCTTTTAATTTCCCATAAATAATAGAACGTGTTGACCATATATCAAACAATTAATTAAAATTTATGAGTAGACAAACTAGGTACCTAATAAAAATTCATTGGATAGCCAGACAACTTCTTACATAGTTGGAAATATCTCACTGTGCCTTTTGTCTTATATTCTGGCTTCTTGGAATCATTCGGCTTTCTCATGGGGTAGGAATTTTAAAATGACACATCTAACCACATTTGAAACAAAATACAATTTTCTTATCAGGATTATTCTTATGATCATTTTAATTACAATATCAGGATATATGCCTAAACATACCACATCAAAAAAACGTCATTGTTTCTTAAGGCATTCCATAAGGGACTTTTTACAACACTTTTCAAAAACTAACAAATGAACTTTTTTACCATCTTATTTATTTGACTAATTAATACCCATAAAATCACATCCCAACCGCTTATTCTCTTTGATAACAATGTTATCCCATCTTATAACATCAAAAAAAATCTAATAACATTTGAACTCAGAAGACGAAAATTCTATTTGATATCATGGATTCAATAATAAGTACAAATTGTTTATTTTTTATCAAGACATTGAATAAGATTTGAAGCATAACTCCCTAGTAGGGTGAAGACCCCTTCATTCTCTTACACTATATATTCTTCCTTATACATAAATTCACATAAAATATTCCCCATCCTATGTCGATCTACATCTATAATATATTTTTGATAGAAAATTATTTTAAATTTAGGTCACTCTAAGGCATAAATATTCTCACTATAATGGATATTCATGACCTTTGACCACCACTAATCATTAATTACCATCAAAATTATAAATTTATGGACCTTAATATTGATTATATGAACATAAAATAACATCCAATATAATTTAGAGGTCTTTAATCCATCCATCAGCTATTAATGGGTTAGAAGATCCCCTAAAAGTTGGATGGTGTTGCCTCATAAAATGTTCTACTATCATCATGTTCCTTTGTGGTAGATCAGGATATTATCATGAATTAATGAAACCTCAATTTTTGTTGACCCATTTCATCCATTACCATCACAATAATCTTTTTTCATATTCCCACCAATCATAGTTTCATATTCATAATGATATTTTCTTCTTGTTTCATTCCAACTTCATCACCAATATTTCATCTGAGGAAAACATTTCTCAATAGAACTATCATAGATGTAAAACCATTATAATTTTTAAATGATGTACCATTTTAAAATAATTATAAGGTAATAATATTTTAAATTATTTTTTCAACATCGTCTTATCTCCTAAATTTATCTAAATTGTTCTCTGATACCAACTATAAGATCATGTACTTAAACCATACAAATTCTAGTTATTTCATCTAAATTTCACAAATTCACAGTACTAAATATAATATTGGTTAATTTTATTAGAATGGTAAGACATAAATCATATATATCAACCCACAATAATTCGTTTTGGATACCGTTAAAACAATTCCATTTTTTGAAAATCATAAAATTTTAAACAAATAAATTTCATTATTTCTTTGAAAAATGTTCATAATAATTAACATTACTTCCTTATTTTAGTTATAAATAATTATAACATGATAAAATACTTTAGAAACAAGTCATGTGAATAAAAAACTCTTAGTAAGGTATATAAAAATAAATGATGCATTAGTCCATGAATACTTGTAAACGTATGAAATCATTTTCAAAAAGACTTAATAGACACCCATTTATACAAGAATATGTTGATATTTCCACAATATTTTAGCAAATTATAATGAAAATAAAGTGAACCATAAATTTTTCATGTTTCATTGTATACAAAATATTTTATCCCACCTTTATACCTTATGATTTGTAATCCTCATGGCTACTTTAGAATGTATCCCTCATAACTACCTTATTGTGTAACTATCGTAATTAAACATGAAGTAGCCATACAGTTGACCTGAAACATAAACATATCTAAGGAATTGGAGGGATATATATTTCACACCCATAATCATAAACAATTCCCTACAAATATACATCATGAATAACACATAATATTATTTCCTTGGAATTTTGTAAAATATAATTTTAAAAGAAAATTTTAAATGAAAATCCCCTAACTAATATCATATAATTGAAGTGTGACTTAATATTGCTGATGGTATATGTATATACACTGTAAATAAAAATATATAAACATAATATAAACCAAATTCAACACTCAAAAAACTTTAATACCTTATAATTAATGAATTATAATGATTACACCATGATTGGAAATTGGGTTAAAATTTCCCTTACCTCTGGGTTTTCAAACATAAAACACTATTAAAAAAATATTTTAAATCGATTAAAGAGTATTATTAATATATTATAGAAACATATTCATGTGTATAATAGAGAAAATTATTATTACATAACATCAGTAACCCTTTAATTAGTAGTATTTATTTCCTTGCATTATTCCAGGTGACTCGTTCATCTGATTTCCAAGGTTAGTTATGTATTTTATTTCCTTATCGTATGGAAGTGAAATTTTATAAGCGGTATGAAATGATGTTCCTATATATTAAGAAAATATAATTATTCCACAAATATTTTTTATTATATGTTATGAAGATTAATCATTAGAAAAATCATTAGTGATATATTTTATGATCATTTTTGTGGTTCTTTGATAATCACAAACTATTTTCATTATATTACATAATATGTAGTATATACAATAACTGTAGAACAAGAAAGGTTATTTTTATTTAATTTTTAAATCCATTTCAAAAATTAATATGATATTATAACCATGTTTTAAGTATGTAAAAGAAATTGAAAACACATCGTCCTTGATTTTGCTAAATCAACACATCACATATGCTATTTTTCATTTAAAATTACTCGAATATGAGATGATGAATGTTTAATAATTTTTTCCATAAACATGATAAAATCCAGAATATATAATATTTCAGTGCTTTTATTCCTCTTAGATAATGGGAGTGTACGTGAGTATATGAAAAAAATGGAATTGAAACAAAAACCTAAGAAAATTAAAGGGGATTCTTCTATCTCAATCTCTTCTCCATGAGATCCTCCTTAAGACCTTTTGGTTTTTGGAATTTGGGGATTATAGAAGGTATTGGATGTGTTGAAGATAATTGGGAATTGTATTGGTCAGAAAAATGATAACAGATAAAGTTGTAGATGTGTGAGAGGAAGGAGGGGGTGAAGGTGGTATTTATTAGGGATGCAGGGAGGGGTTCTACATTATTTTACTCATTAGGTTAGTATTTTTGGTCAAGACTGTTAATAGTCTTGAATAATGTGACCCGAAATAGTAATAAGTGAAATTTATTTGTAATCAAGTTTCACTACAAACATCCACGTCTCATGCATGATGGATAAATTCATTTATTTATTATATTTCAACATTATCTAATTTCACTATTAAAATAATCATTTTTTTCATTAAAATCCCAAAAATTTATCCAAACCAATTTTTTAAATATATAATTAATAAAAGTAATATATTATTTTAAAATAATTTTAAAATTTTGATTAATTAACTACCTAAATTAAATCATATTTTATTAAAAAATTTATTATTTTAATACTATAACTTATATTATAACACCATTAAAATTTCTAACCATCTCATTATCTTTTAACCACAAAATAATAAAACAATAATATGATTTTATTTTCATAACGGTCATATTAATATTCATATTACCATCGATAAGGGTGTTTTTTTACTCTCTAAAAAATATTGTTTGATGAATCAGACAACAAATAACATATGTATCACAATTGTATATGTCTGTTATTCAAAATTCAGAACATTGAATCAGAAAAATTATGTATAATGGTTAGTTTAACACTATATACAAAAAAAGTTCCATGATGTTGTGAATCATCATTGCATTCATTTCAATTTATTTTTAAAACCTTGGGGTGTTATAATTATCTGTTATCCAATTTTACATATAAAAACAAATAATATTATTAAATTTGTTATCCAGAATACAGTTTATAATGGTCATATTGATAAATAGTAAATATTTTCAAACGATAATATATTGGTTGAATCTGTATGGCAACATTTCCCTTTACATTCTCCTCAATAATTAAGAGATAGGGTTTTGTTGTGTGTAATATAATATAACAATCATTTTCAGGATTTTTTTATCATTCAAAATTTCTAGGTAGTTTCATATATATAATTAATACATATAGGGTTTATATAATTATTATTATAATATAGAATATTTATCCATTATCTATGTATAAGAATTAAGACTATAGAAAAAACATACAAGAAAAATCAAGCTTTTATTACCTAAAAAACAATTATTATAAATAATTGTTAATAAAAGGGTGAAAATGGATATAATAATGTCATATATTAGATGATATATAATATTTAAATTATATTATATTTTTAAAAAATATATATATTTATTATAAATTATGTTCAAATTCTTATAGTGGAATTCAGACATGTGTAAGAGTTTATTTTATAATTTAATCATTACTCATAATTTTATATGTTCTGGCCTCCGCTAAGGGATATAGAAAATAATTCCATCATAAACATAATCAATTTTCTCCCCTTCTAGTTTTTTCATTAATTTAATAATTTTTATTTAATTTTACTCTTTTTAATTACTTAGGATATAAAAAAATTTAACGAATAATGATGTAGTTTTTCAAATATGATGAGAATCTATTTCTTCAGTGTCCATAATTTACAAATACTGTCAAAAATAAAACATTTAGTAATGAAGGAAAATTATACCGATTTTTGAATTTTAATTTTTTTATAAATGTAATATTTTTTCATTTATTTGAAAAAATATTTATTCAATATTTATTAAAATTTGTAAAAAAATGGGTTTATAACTTAAACATATTTAAGGAAATTTAAGGATTCCATCACCACTCATTACATTGAATATTACGTTAAACTTTTAAAAGGTATATTTCAAATAATTATTTTCCACATTTTTTTGGGAATTTTATAAAGTATAAATAAGTGATTTCTAAGTAAATTATTATTATTTACTCATTAAAATATGTATTTATCATTGTAATGTATTTTTTATATTGTCAAAATAATTTATCGTATATTATTATTTATTGTGGACATTATATAAATAAACCATCTGCTATAATTTTATGGATTGTTTATATATTGTTATTCATGGGAATATATGCACATTTTATGTGTTAGTTCTTCCAATACATGGAGTTATTCATTTGATATTAACATATTCTATAAATATAACCTTATTGGGAAATTGATCTCATCGAATTATTATGATTATTTTCCATTATATAATAGAATGTTTTTTATGATTAATATTGGATAATATTCAAAAATTAATAATGATGTACTCGATGAAATAACTATTTTTTATTTTCTGTTATGAAATGTAATATGAGTTTAAATAATTTATGTAGTTTATAAAGACTACAAAACTATTTTTCAATTCGGGATACAATGAATTCTATGTAGTACTAATTTCATAATGTAATCACAAATTTTGGGATGCAAGGGTCAATGTATTTACATGGAGTCAATTTTAACACCCTTCTATCAATGGAAGAAAATTTAATATATTGACAATGTAAAGGTACCCGAAGAAGGGTATTCTTATTCCGCATAGATGGATATGAAAGAAAAAGGATGTGATAAGTTATATATATTTTATTAAATAATTATACATTATCAATCAAGATAAAAGGTGAATGGAATATATTTAACAGTGTCTGTGATCAACAATAACACATACGAAAATAATGTGACATTGAAAAATAACACTTTTATGTGTTTTAGAAATAATGAATACAGGAATAAGAAATATTAATTATCATTTGAAATAATTATGACGAAAATATTTTCAAAATTATATACAGCTGATTTATTTTAGAAACAATGTTTATTCTTAGATAATGTTTCATATCAAGCAATATAGATAGTAGACTCATGTTTTCAAACTTGAAAATAAAAATATATATTCTTTTTTCACTTTGAAGAAAATGAATCATTCCAAAAACTATGTAAACATATTTATAATAATAAAATACAATGAATTAGTAAAAATGTTACTAATTATATTTTATTATATAGTTAAATAAATTCTGAAAATAATCTGTTGAATATATACGTTGGAAAAATTAATGTTCTCAAACAAAAAGAAAAGGTAGTGTCTTATTTTTTACATAAAGTATACAATGATCAATAGGGGGAAATTAAATAGGGGGAATAAATGTAAAACAACAAAAAAATATTATAGAATAATAATATGATATGGATTCAAGAAATTAAAGTATAAAAATTCCTTATAATCACTATCTTTCAAAAGAATACTTTGTCTGAAAATAATATCATTGAAAAAATATCATGATGTGGTAATGTTAAAATAATAGTAACATGTGAAGAAGATCATGAAATTGAAGTCAAATATTAATTTAATTAACGATATTTCATTGATTAACAAAATATAATTGTTATAACATCATATAAAATATTTTTTTGTGTTTGTTGTAAATATAACTAATGGAATTAAATTTTGGACAATGAACCCCTAACAACCAAAAATGCATTTTCTCATAAACCCCATGAAAGAAATTTATGAAATTAGACAATGAATATCATAGAATATAAGATAATATTGATAAAATATAAAATTTAAATTAGATACCTTACTATAATGAAAACATGGTGTGTAGTAAAAAAAATGTTTTTATGTTTTATAATTTTATGCAGAAACACATAACTTTATCATGATTCACATTTTTCGTGAACCTAATATCAAGAATAATCAAAATAAAATTACTAGATTAATTCATTTAAATATTATTCATATATATCTAATTTTATATAGAGGATTTAATATAATATGAGGTTAATTATACAGATTTCTTTTTATGTATGCATGAAAATTGAATCACTATCGGCTGATTCTGGTAATTTTAGTGATCCATGAATATATTTTCACTATATGTTACCTAAAAAATGAAAAAATTTAATAAAAATAAAAATATAATTAATTAATTATTAAATTATAAATCAATTTTTATTTATATTCCTATATTTTTTAATTATTGATGCTTATATAATTTTTCCATAAGTTGGATAGACAAAACCTAACATTTACATTCTATAATTCGATGCATGTGTATTGTAATGAAATTTATTATTTTAGAATAATATATGTAAAAAATAAGTGTAATGATAATATTTAGTTTCTTTACGTTTTTTTATATGTTTCATGTCCCCTCATACTAAATATGCTACAATGGAGATAGATAATGATCCCCATATCCCACCATCAGTAAGCCTAGATTTGATGACATGCACCATGGGCATAAAAATATCACAATATTGGGTATGTAATGTCCAATAGAGTCTCCAAATTCCTTACAGAAAATTGAAAGTAGGTTATACACATTGTTTTCCTATATAAATTACACTCAGTGGGAGAATAACCATATCTCAAGTGAACATGATAAAAGATAACTCTAAATATCTAGTGAACAAACAGTAGATCGAAAAAGAAAATGTACAAGTCATCCAATGAAATCCATCCTTACCATGTCCCAATCACCAAATTTCATGAACAATATAATAATATAACATCAATATGAAAATAAATTGAACAATTCATTCTCTTCCCCACTAATTGTATACATTCATTTCCCAATTTCTAACATCAAACTCATTAATCCCTTCCAAACATATCACATCACATCACATCATGTCTCATCCAAAAATGTATAGATCACCCATTACATCACATCACACCAAATCCAACACACAAACACCTGGGTAAGACATCATGTCATATCACATCACATCACACCGCAATAATTATATTACAGAAAACATAACCAAAAAAAGAATTGTTTGGAATCACTGATATAAATGGACTAAACCTTATTTCCTCCTCCTACCATTCATGAACCCCACCATATATGTAATCAGAAAAAATAATGACTCTTCCATAAAAACCAAGGAGAACACATTATATATCACCCATAAACACTTGGGACAACACATATCACTGCTCCAATTGGCAGTACGGTTGCATATAACTACTAAATGAAGAGAAGAGGATAGGGGGTAGCCACCCAACTGTATCACTAAAATCATGGATTTCACTACTAAGCCTAAAACCAAAAACCTCTTAGTGTTGGATAAGGTATCCAACATGGATGAGGTACATAAAAGATAACATAAGAATTAATTATATATAGATATAAGGTAGTACCAAACTCATGGGTTGGCATTAATAACACCATCCCACACCATATCTCAATCATTTTTCCACTCATCAACCATTATAATGGATTCCAACACTATATGAAACACACCACACAACTAACAAACATTCCACTCAACATATTAGTCATTTTTTATTACATGTTTGACAACATATATTCATTAATATATTTACCACACATCATATTTTACAGCTATATTCAATTTCCATCCCATTATTTTCATAGTTTTATTTTGGTTTAATCAATTTATATAAAAAAATTCCTTCCATCCTTGATTATTTACTATACTACTATGTTTCATTTTTCATTACAGTTTATTCCATAGCTAATCTTAAATAAATCAAATCCATGACACATAACCATCCCAAAAAACATAACTACTGTTGAGGCAACACACATCCACCATTATTGTCACATCATATCACCTAATACATCGTACTACTACAATATACAAAGGGTCATTTATATCATCTAGAATGAGAGAAGAGAGTTTGAACATATTTATTAAAGAAATATATGTGAACTAAAGACATTATAACTGCATTGTTCATATGATTTAAAATATTTGAAATCCATCCTCACATATTGTAATATTAGGATTTTATATTCTTCCAAAAAGAAGGTCTCCATAAATGATTAATCCCCTGAATTTTTACACATCATTAAATGGACTTGAACAAGCCATTGACCATCCATTTTTCTCATGTAATCATTACACAAAGATAATTTCATATTCTACATGATATTATAATCAAAAGTCTTGTAGACATCATATAGGGATCCTCCATGCTCCATTCACTCATGAAACTAAAAATGTAAAGGACATTAAAGGAACATAAAATTACATTAAATACCTCCCATATGATTCTAACCTTCATGTATATTAATACAATCCCATAAGGAAAATAATCCCAACAACTAGCCCATGACATACCAATTAAGGATCTCATCATGCCTCAATTATAAAACAAAAAATACTTACAAACCAAAACCACCAAAAACATCATTCATAACCTCATTACTACATTAACACAAAACCTTCTATTCAACCATCTCATCCTCCACACATCCCAAACAAATAACAAACTAGCCCCACTCAGTCAAATGAATAGTGTATTTCCATCCACTATGTTCATTATAAAATATTTTATAGAAGGAACTGTCTCATCTTCATGGGTTTAATCACATCACAATGAATGCTTCTCAATTAGGAACCAGGTCCCCCTTTTTATATGTCAGTGTTTTATTATGAATCATGAATCAAGGGAAGTAACACTTCTCATAGCATTGAATGATCCAAACCTCACAACATCCTCAAAAATAAGTAAATAAACCTCAAAATAGCTCTAGGTACATGGAAAGAATCCATTTCTCTTGCTCAAATGTTTTCTCTTATAGTTCAGCATAACTCCATAACACATTGACCATGGGAATGGCTTGACCTTGAAACAACTTCCATCAATGATCCTATATATGTAATATTTGTTCCCAGAAATGTCACATCATCCTAAATATCTAACTCTCCCCATTCAATAACATGGGATACAAAATGATGAAATCAATTTTGATGGGGAATGTGGATGATCTTGTGTATCATCTCCATATTTATTGGATATTCCAAACAATATTCCACCCACCAATAATTTCTATCATCTCAATGTCAAAATTAAACATAAGTGAAATATTACTCTCCTTATCAATCATCAAATTCCTATTACAGGTGGAGACACTCAAGAACTTATGGTCTCCAACGACGAACTCTAGGGGCCTACACCTACAATCAACTTAGGTAATATGATAGTAATTCATGAGCATTATCCACTCACAACCCAATTAAACCATCATGGTGACACTCTAAACCACATTAAGACAATTAAATGTTATATATATGACATCCATCCCTTACAACACATAACGAAATTACCTATCATATAATTACTCAAAATGTTATCTGTCAATTGATGATTGATAGCTATTATTATAATAGAATTAAAATAATGCTGTATTTCATACACTATTCCCCCAAAATCCAAGACTCATTCCCAAAACATATCATCTGTCGTATTGATGGTCAACTCCATATACCCTTATGCATATGCAAGGAAAGTAGTGCTAAGGGAAAATTGGGGGGCCAAAATAGCAAAAATACCCACCAGACTATAAAGGTAAATTGAGGATCCCAAAATGTAATTACAGTTATTGGTACATCATGAATCCTATCAACATTACCCACATACCACCTCACTAAATAATACACAATACTGAATGCATGGATCCATAGAAAGTAATCCAATTTTTTCTATTAGTACAATTTAACCCAAATAACATCTAAAACTCTTAGATCTCATGGTAACATGAATATTAAATCCATTGTGATGTCCGATTATTTTGTATCAGAAAACTAGAGTACCAAAAACCATACTATAACATATATTCCTTCTCTCTACAGGTGAAAAACCAAACTTGATACCAAAAACCCCACTACTCACTGTTTAATCACAAAATAAAAAGTCATTTCCTAATGTCGTGATTGTAATGGCCCAGACCATCCTAGCCCATTACTTTTCCAAAATTGAGGCTCCACCAAAACAGTGGAACCCTGACGGTGGCACCGGTCACTGTGGAACCATGTCCTCTTCGTTCATTTCCAGTTCCCGACCTTTTTTCTCCCGTAGTAAATTAATTATTTTAGCCTTTTTAAAGCCCATAATTAATACATAAAAATCCTATGAAATAGCCCAGATGGGGGATATTAAATAACAACTTAATACCATTATCTGTAACTGCCCAAACCATGTGGGAAACCATGATCCGAATTTCACTGCGTTCAGAATCCCCATATCCCATAACAATGAGATTTTAACTATATATCATACAGGAAGTTCTTCTTTCTCTTATTCCTTTTGGATGACTCCTCTCATTCTCCCTGGTGCACATGGAGTTCCCCCCCATCCCAAGACTCGTGGTACTCCTATGCTCGAGTCGTCTGCACATCCGTGGAGTTCACTATGTCCCTCCCCTACAAATTTAGAATCCCCTATTCTTGGCGTGTGGAAAAAACATCGATCCTTGATCAATAATGTATGGATTTATCCTTTTTCCCTTCTTTCTGTGTATCATGCGGGGTGGGTATGCTTTTGTCTCTATGGAAGTTGATGAAATCGAAATTAATGAATATAATGAACAGACCTTCAAATAATGAAATGGGGTGTGATCGATGTTCTGTTTTACTCCCTTATGATGATATCTGTTGTTAGTTGTATGGGCCTATGCTCACTGAAAATCATGGTCGTTGGTGGTCCTTCTTTGAGCACTAATTATCCTCGGTGCTTCGGGATGTTTAAATAACCATAACATGTAATTGTTTAATTAAGTATACTCAGTTAAATAAATTGACACCACCAGGATCAACCCTTTTTTGTGACAACCCCGGTTAAAGAACAGTGGAATTTAAACCATGGAGTGTATTAAATCTTTTAAATATGAAAATACATACATGGGCCTGAATTGTTTTGGTGGTAGTGGTTTGGTTTTTTTCATTCACGGGATGATTATGGGCGACTTTTTGGTTTTCTTGGATGGAGGATAAGATTTCTGGGGTGATATGGGTGGTTATGGGATCCCCTATTGTTATACATTCACTAGTTGTGAATCTGAGGCTGCGTGGTTACTCTGTTGTGACATGAATTCGGGTGATATCCTCTGTTTTAGAGAAACCGTTGGCTCCAGGATTTTGGGGACATCGAGCTGTGTCTCAGGGTTTGTTTTGTTTCCAGTATTTCAAGGTATCTCACTTGATCCCTAGTTGTTGTGACTCTGCAAGAGAACCGAGTGTCAATGCTTAAATTGACGTTTGGTTGTTTCCCTTGTCTGACTGGTAGTTGTGCTTGTTAGTTTCCCAGTAGTGTAGTTTTCATCTAAATCGGATCACATGAACATGAAAACATGAATGGGTTAAATGGGGAAATTGGTTCTGGTATGGATTGTGTCCTGGTTGTGGGTTGTATACCTTTCATTAATGAATAGTAATGTGGTGTTTATGCTTAGGATGGTTTCAGAACCCTTAGTTTGGTTTAGTGCTTGTTTACTTATGTATATACTTGTAGATTTTATGTTTCTTATTTATTCCTCACCCATGTTGAGCACTTAAGTGCCGAACACCCCTATTTCATGGGGGGTGTTTTTCCCAACACACATATGAGTGGCTCGTTATTAACTTCTTTTCTGATCCCTTTACCGAATAGCCCAAGACTCTTCAGGTAGGTTGTGATGGACTGAATTCCATTATTAGCACAAGAATCTTCGGGCATGGTAGTTGTGATGGATGGCCCAGGTGTTTTCAGGCATGTTTTTTTTTCAAGTTTCTTCTAGATGAGGCCCAAGTGTCATTGGGTGTGACAGTTTTTTTCTGGCCCATGTGTCTTCGGGCATGGCAGCAGTTGTTTTCTGACCCATGTGTTTGTGGATGTGGTTACGCGCGGCGGTTGTGGCCCAGGTTTCTATGGCGGGATCTGTGGTTGTGGCCCAAGTGTCTATGGGCAGGGTTTGGCAGTGGGACTATGTATGGATATAACCCATGTTTGTGCGGGCGGGGAGTGGCAGTGGCTCTGCGGTAAGAATGTCGGGATTGGGTCGGTGAGTAGGATTTCTTCAATAACTAGTGGGAATGTTGTATGGGGTACCCAAATATCGATGTGATATTAATATACATTACTTGACTTGTGTTATTTGGGAAGCGTTCCATGGTGAGGTTTGGGTGGATAGATTTTACTTGTTGGGTGTTTGGTTTTCTCTTTTTCCACGAGACATTAGAATGTATCCTCACTTTTTCAAGAGAGTCTTTGGTTTTCCCTATTGAGTATACTTTTATGATCACCCTACATATATGAAACAGCTTTCAGGTTTCCAGGAGGACTTCATGGATCGTGCAAGACCGTACTAGCTCAGACCATTGGGGTAGTTGTTGTTGTTGATTTCCATTTCTTGGTATTTTTTTACCTTTGGATTTTTGTGGCTTGTATCTTTTACCTTTGAAAATGCATATGAGAATGGTTTACTTTCAGCTGTACTGGTAGTTTCAGTTTTGTTGTTGTGGGATTTACTATCATATCTCCCGATCCTGTTAAAAGAAAAGGGTAATTCCTTCCATTTAGTGTATGATTTTATACCCTTGGTGCTAGTTGCCACTCTGGGACCTATTGATTGAGGGTCTTGGGGTCATTATCTCTCCATCTACGTGAAGAAGGAAGGGTCTGGAAATCTGTTGTTTGTTCCCTCATATTGGTGAATGCTGGTCATGACAGAATTGTATCAGAGCAGGGGTTTGAGAGGTAGGATGGATTCTGGATTTAGGAATAGTGAGGATTTCATGGGATGGTAGGGAAATGGTGTGGGGTGACCTTGGTGCGTTAATTAGGATAGGGAAGGTAAGATATGACACAAGATTTTAGGGCCCACAGAGATCTGATGCAAGGACTCTGGACCTACTGAACGACTAAGTGTGGCCACGCTGATTACAGGGTAGAGACCCTAGGAAAGAAACATGCATCATAATGACTTTTGTTCTTATGTTTCAGGGGTGTCCTGGGGGTTCAAAATAAATGAAGAAGTCTATGAAAATTCAAGAACAATAATCCACACTACTCAGGCTTAGGAATTATTTATTTACCAAGCAGTTATGGCACCTGGGATGCGACGATGAGTAGTATGGACGATCGAGGCTGAGGAGGATGACATGGACAATAGATAGAGGATCAACCGATAAGAGGAGGATAACAAGTGGAAGAAGATGCTTCGAGCTTTTAAGCTATATACCCTCAGGATGTACGAGGGCAGCATCTCAGATGTGGAGATGGAGAGCTGGATCATGTAGCTAGTGATAGCTTTATGCTTGATTCGTGCTCCGATGAAGTACTAGTTTCTTAATGTCTTCATCCAGATAAGGATAGTAGTGTGTCAGTGGTGGACACATTATCTTGGAGAGAGGAGGGGGACTGAGGATGCATGGGCTGACTATGAGAAGGAGTTCCCGTTAAAATTCATCTTTTCCACGATGAAGGCTGAGAAGAGACTGGAGCTACTCTCCCTCCAGCATGGGAGTATGTCAGTGAGAGAGTTGGGGATCAAGTTCAAGGATATCCTTTGCATTTCCCCAGACCTCTTTCCAGATGAGGATTCTCAAGCGAGACGTCTAGAGGAGGCACTATGATCTTCTCTTCAGTATGCTATTGTTCTCTTTTTCTTACTGACAGACATGGAGGTGCAGAAGAAGGATGAAGTGGTGGAGAGGATGCACACATAGGGAGGTGTGTCACGACAGGGGTTCCAGTTGGGCCCGTCGAAAGGGAAGGTCATCAGTAGCAGGCCTTCGGCATCAGGACCCTCTAGGATTCGACCGACAGGAAGCATGCCTCAGCAGTTTGAGTTTGGATCCCCCGATCCTCACCCTTTTCTTTCGGGCCCAGGATATAGGTGCTTCATCTGTGGGAGCCATGGAAATCATCAGAATCAGTGGTTCGACGGATTTCAGTATAGCGGGGGTGGGCAGGCTCAGCACCCACCTTAGCCACAGTAGTTTTTAGCAATGCCCATTCAGCAGAAGCAGCAGGGAAAGCAGGATACTGCCCCTCCGAGGGCTGACGTTGCAAGGGGAGGCCGACCTCAGGGCTCTCCTCAGGGACCTCGACCAGGGTGTGGTTGGGGCGGTGGCCGACAGTAGAGAGGCAGAGGAGCTGGGTGTGTGAAGTTGCACGCCGTAGAGGCAGTACGTAGTTCTAGCAGGGCCAGAGGTCGTTTGAGGTACGATCAGCTTGTTTAGTGCTCTTTTCTATGCCTTGTTTGATACCAGAGCTTCAAACTCCTTTGTTACACCCAGTCTGGCCGGTGATTTGGGTTTATATGTCAAGAAACATTTAGCGCCTCTGGTTCTGAGCATTCCAGTCAGAGGTCAGACCGACTTATCTGATGTTTTCCAATGGTGTAGACTGATAATAGGGCTGCATCAGTCTATCAGGGATCTTCTAGTGTTGCAGATACATCTATACGATGTCATCCAAGGCATTGATTGGATGTTCTCTGTGTGTGCCATCACTGACTGCTTCTGAGGAAGGGTTGTGTTTTTATATTTGGGCGGTCAACGTGTAACTTTCGTAGGTGAGCGGGGTTTTCAGAGAAGCAGTGGGTGAGAAGAGCCCCTTTTTTCCTTTTTGGCCTAACTATCAGTTGAGTCAGTAGATGCAGAAATGGTGGATGTCCCAGGAATTTTTAGTGAGTTTACAGACGTCTTTCCTGAGGAGGTGGCAACTCTACCCCCCTCAACGCGATGTTGAATTTGGGATAGACAAGCAACCTGGTGCCTGTCTGATTTTGATGGATCTCTATAGGATGGCACCTTCTTGAGATGCAGGAGCTACAGATCCAAATTGACAATCTAATGAAGAAGGGTTTTGATTGGCCAAGTACCTCACCATGGGGTGCTCCTGTGTTGTTTTTGATTAATTCGGATGGTGTTCTAAGGTTGTGCATAGATTACAGGAGTCTGAATCAGGTGATGGTCAAGAATCGCTACCCTCTCTTGAGGATAGACAATCCCTTCGACCAGCTGAAGGGAGAAGGTTGGTTCTCCAAGATCGATATGCGGTCTGGATATCACCAAGTGAGGGTGAAGGTGGGTGACATCTCAAAGACTGCCTTCATGTGTAGATATGGGAACTTCAAGATTGTTGTCATGTCATTCGGCGTTACGAATTCACCAGTTGTGTTCCTTGGGATCATGAACTCCGTCTTTCTGGAATATTCGGACTGGTTCTTGGTCGTATTTATTGATGACATTATTATCTACTCAAGATCAATGGGGGATCACACAAAGCACCGGATGACGTTTTTAGAGGTCTTCTGACGACACAAGATCTATGGGAAACTGTCCAAGTGAATGTTATGGATGTGAGAAGTGAATTTCCTTGAGCACGTAGTGTCTTAGAAGGGGATAGCAGTGGACCCATCGACGGATGAGGCATTTGATTCATGGGAAGCACCTAGGAACATAGAAGAGGTTCATAGTTTCCTCGGGCTACAAGGTTACTACCATAGGTTTGTGAACAACTTCTCCTGAGTTGCGGAACCTTTGACATCCATGAAAAAAAAGAACCATTCATTTGTGTTGAATGGGAAGTGCAAGGTGGTGTTCCGTAATCTAATGGAAAAGTTGGTAAGTTCCATAGTGCAAAGGTTTCTAGAAGAAGGGGAAGTGTATGAGGTGTTTTGTGACGCTTCAGGGAAAGTCCTCAGATGTGTGCTGATGCAGCGGCAAGGGGTGATCACATATGGGTCTAAGAAGTTACGTTCCCATGAGGGTAGCTATTCCACCCATGACCCAGAGCTTCCAGAGGTTGTGTTCTCACTATAGTTGTGGCAGCATTACGTTGTTGGGGAGAACTTTTTAGTCTTCACAGACCACATGAGCTTGAATTATATCTTCTCCCATCGGGACCTGAACTCGCGAAAATGGAGGTGTATGGATTTACTTCCGGACCACGACTTCAATGATTCCTAATCCTCAAAAAATGGGAATGTGGTAGTAGAGGCCTTGAGTAGAAAATAACAAAACGATGCGGTCCGGGAGTCGGAAGATACTTGGAAGGAAATGGAGGAGTTGGATGCCCTGCACCTATATGCAAGGATGGAAGGTGGTAGCGGTTTCATGTATCAGATGAAAGTGCAATATTATATGTTGTGGAAGGTAGAGAAGTCCCAATGGGAAACTCATAATGTGAGGTAATGCATGACCAGGTTAACCAAGGGGATTCTCCGGAAGGGTGGATGGAGGATGGTCATAATCGGGTGCTTTTCCATTGAAATATGTTTGTTTTAGATGTGATGTGTGAGAGAGTTCTTATTGAGTTCTAAAAATCACCCCTTGCAATTCCACGAAAAGTTTCTAAGATGTATAGGGGCTTGAGATGTTAGTTCTGGTGGCCCGGGGTGAAGTTGGTGATGGAAGAGTTTATGGCCAAAGGCTTGGTGTGTCAGCAGGTGACTGCCAAAAACCATGTTCCATGCTATTTGTCGCAGCCTCTGGATGTTCCTGAGTGGAAGTGGGATGACATCTCGATGGATTTCATCATGGGACTACCCAAGGATCAATGAGGTTGTGACGTTATCTGGGTAGTGGTGGACCGGATGATGAAGTCAGCTCACTTTCTGGTGATCAAGTAGTCGGGTGTATTGGATGCCTTAGAACGAATGTACGTCGAAGAGGTGGTGCGGTTTCATGGAGTTCCAATATCCATAGTCTTGGATAGGGATGCACGGTTTACCTCACGAGTCTGGAGAGGAATGTAACATGATTTTGGAACCCATCTATTTCTTAGTACTGCTTTCCTTCCCTAGACTGATGGACAGATAGAGCGCACTATCCAGACCTCGGAGGATTTGGTGCGAGCATGTGTACTAGACATAGGAGGATCGTGGGTGCGACAGTTGCCTCTGGTAGAGTGTTCCTACAATAATAGCTATAATTCCACCATTGTCATTTCTCCATTTAAATCCCTATATGGAAGACCGTGTCAGTTACCGATGTGCTGGACTGAGGTTGGGGAAATGAGCGTTCTTGGCCTGGAGGTGGTGCAGAGCACGACATGGAAGGTTCAGCTTATACGGGAAAGGATGAAGGTGGCCTAGGACCGACAGAAGTCGTATGCCGATAGCAGGAGGAGGCCTTTGAAGTTTGATGTTGGAGGCCATGTGTTCTTGAATGTCACCCCTCAGTGTGGACAACATAGGTTCGGTAGAGGGATTAAGCTTTCTCCCAGATTCATCGGACCCTTCGAAGTGTTGCGGCATGTCGGTGAAGTGGATTATCAGCTAGCTCTACCACCGCCGCTACTGAGGATACATGATGTTTTCCATGTGTCCTAGCTTCGTCATTATCTACACGACTATTCACACATCCTTGACAAGGGAGAGCTAGATATCGAGGAAAACGTGACCTTTGTGGAAAGATCAGTGAGGATCGAGAATTCTGAAGAGAAGGTGCTTTGTGGGAGAACCATTCATTTAGATCGAGTGTTGTGGAGGTATGGTGGGCTTGAAGAGTGTACCATGGAATGAGAATCACAGATGCGCCCCCAGTACCCAGAGGTGTTTTGAGTTTTGTGATGTTCTTTTTATACATGTTTTTGATGGAATGGTTCACCTTATTGACCGTGGAATGTGTGGTTTTCCTTGTTCCTTGAATGTGTGTGTAATATTTTGGCTATAGAGAGGGGTGGACCGAATCCCTATTCAAGACACATTACGGTGGATGCGATTAAACCCGTTGCGGGTGAGTCAGTGCCGCCCAAATAGTATAGTATCTTTACATGGGGGATGATACTCCCCAACCCATATGATTGTGCAGTTTAACCCTGGTACATTGCTTGGTTCTTGAGAGGGAGGTGTTTCTAGATAACTATGAGGTTCACTCCTGAGAGGTATTTTTCGAGGTGGTTGTTCGGACCCTCTATTATCTTCTGGTTTGTTTTGATTCTCAACGGTGAGAATAGTTTAAAAGGTATCTAATGTAATGGCCCAGACCCTCCTGGACCATTACTTTGCCAAAAGTAAGTATCCACAAAAACAGTGGCATGGTGACGGTATCACCAGTCATTGTGGCACAGTGGCGGTGGCACCGGTTGTCATGGCAGTGCGCGGGTGGCAACAGTCACGGTGGAACCACGACGGTGGCACCGGCCACGGTGGAACCGCGACGGTGGCACCGGTCACGGTAGAACTGCGATGGTGGCACCAGTCATGGTGGAACAGCGACGGTGGCACCGGTCACGGTGGAACCATGATATGCACACCATGAGGGTGACACCGTGACGTTGGCAATTTGAGGGTGACACTGTGACGGTGGCACCATGTCCTCTTAGTTCTATTCCAGTTCCTGAACTTTCCGCTTGTGCAGTAAATTATTTATTTAACCCTTTTTAAATCCCATAATTAATACCTAAAAATAGTGTGAAATATCCCCGATGGGGGATATTAAATAAAAACATAATACCATTATCTGTAACTGCTCAAACCCTGTGGGAAACCACGATCATACATTCAAGGAGTTTGAAATATCCATATCCTATAATAAAGGTATTGTATCAATATATCGCAGAGGAAGTTATTCTTTCTCTTCATCCTTTTGGACGAATCAACTCCTTCTCCCTGGTCAGCCTATAGTTCCCCCCCCCCCCTTCCCGAGACTCAAGGTGCACCTACACTCGAGTCATCTTCTCATCCATGGAGTTCCCAATGTCCCTCCCCTGCAAATCGTGCGTCCCATGTTCTTGGTGCATGGAGAAAAATATCAATCCTTGATCAATAAAGTAGGGATTTTCCCTTGTGTCTATCATTTCTATGTATCATGTGGGGTGGGTATGATTATGTTTCTATGGAAATTGATAAAACCTAACATAATGAAGATAATGAATGAACCTTTAAAGAATGGAAGGGGGTATGATCGATGTTCTGATGTACTCTCTCATGTTGATATGTGTTTGGAATTATATGGGCCTATGCTCACTAAAAATCATGGCAGTTGGTTGTTTTTCTCTGTGCACTAATGAACCTTGGTTCTCCTGGATGTTTAAATAACCTTAACATGGAATTGGTTAATTATGTATACTCAGTTAAATAAATTGAATGCACTAGGATCAACCATTTTTTGTGATAACCCTGGTTAATGCCTAGTTGAATTGAAACCCTGGAGTGTCTTAAATCTTTTAAAACTGAAAATAACTGTGTGGGTCTGCCTTGTGTTGGTGGTTGTGGTTTGGTTATTTTCATTCATGGAATGATTGCAGGTGACTTTATGGTTTTATTGGATTAAGGCTTAGATTGCTGGGGTGATATGGGTGGGGATTGGATCCCCGGTTGTTATACATTGGCTGGTTGTGAATCTGAGGCTGTGTGGTTGCTCTGCTGTGACACGAATTCGGGTGGGATCATCTATTGTCGAGAAACCGTTGCCTCATGGATTTTGGGGACATGGGGATGTGTCTCGGGGTTTTTTTTGTTTCTGGTATTTTGAGGGATCTCACTGTATCCATAGTTGTTGTGACTCTACAAGAAGATCAGGTGTGAATTCTTAAATTGGAATTTGGTTATTTCCCTTATCTGGGTGGTAGGTGTGCCTGTTAGTGGACTAGTATTGTAGTTTTCATCTAAATGGGATCACTTGAACAAGAAAACAAGAATGGGTTAAATGTGGATATTGGTTCTGGGATGGATTGTGACCTGTCTGTGGGTGGGATACCTTTCATGATTGAATAGTAACGTTGTGTCAGTGCTTAGGATGGTTTTGGAACCATAGGTTGGGATGAGAGCTTGTTTACATATGTATATACTTGTAGTTTTTATGTTTCTTATTCGCCCCCACCCATAATGAGTACTTAAGTGAAGAACAATCCCATTTAATGGGGGATGGTGTTTTCCCATCACTCTTATGAGAGGCTAGTTATTAGCTCTTTTTCTACTCCATTTCCCGAATAGCCCAAGAATCTTCGGGCTGGCAGTGATGGAATAACGTCCATTATTAGCCCATGAATCTTCAAGAAGGATAGTTGTGATGGTTGGCCCACGTGTTTGCGGGCAGGTTGTTTCCCAACTGTCTTCGGGATTAGACCTAGATGTCTTCAGGCGTGACAGTAGTATTCTGGCCCAGGTGTCTTCGGACATGGCAGTAGTTGTTTACTATCCCAGGTGTCTGTGGGTGTGGTTACGCACGATGTTTGTGGCCCAGGTGTCTACGGGTGGGGTTTGGAAGTGGGACTATGTGAGGATATAGCCCAGGTGTGTGCGGGTGGGGTGTGGTAGTGGGACTGCGGTACGAATGGTAGGATTGGTTCGACGTGTAGGATGTTGTCAATAACCAGTGGGAAAGTGGCGCGGGGTACCCAAATATCGATGTGCTATTAATCTACATTATTTGACTTGAATTATTTGGGGAGTGAGCCTTGGTGAGGGTTGGGTGATTTTATTTTCCTTTTTGGGTGTTTGGATATCTCTTTTTCCATGGGACATTAGAATTTCTCCTCACATGTGCATGAGAGTCTATGGTTTTTCCTAGTGACTATACTTGTATGCTCACCCTATGTATATAAAACTGATTTCATGTTTCCAGGAGGACTTCAGGGATCGCGTGGGACCGTACTTGCTCAGAACATTGGGGCAGTTGATGTTATTCATTTCCTTTTCATGGTATTTTTTTTACCTTTGGAGTTTTGTGGCTTGTATCTTTTACCTTTGAACATGCATATGGGAATGGTTTATATTCAGTTGTACTTGTAATTTATGTTTTTTTGTTGTGGGATTAACTATCATATATCCTGATCATATTAAAAGAAAAAGGGCAATTCCTTCCATTTAGTATGTGATTTTCTACACTTGGTGCTAGTCACCACTCCAAGACCTATTGAAGGCAGGTCTCGGGCATCCTTATCTCTACATCAACTTGAAGAAGGAAGGGTCTAGCAATCTTTTGTCCCTTTCATCATCATGGGGAAGGCGGGTCATGAGAGTGATAACGTTTTTCACACCATGATGTACCACTAAATAATGTAATTATTAATCATGGAGAAAAATCTCATTTAGAGGTAAAAACATACTCTCCAATAGTAACACTAGCTTCCTAACATCATCTGATAGTCCCCTAGGAGAATCACTATGAAAATATGATAACACATCACCACTTCTTATAAGTATCCTCACTAAGACTCCCCTGCCTGTTGTATCAAAGATGACTCCCTGATCATTCGGTAAAATAAATTGGTGTCCCCTTATCACTCCAACATAAAGATGAATGAATATAGGCTCCACCATTTGTTTCCAAACATCTACCCAATCCCAATCCATATACATTGTAGAATCCCAACATAACATATTCAAAATTACATTATACTTAACACGGAAAAAATAGATCTCAAAATCATAATACTAATGAAACTTTATCTACATCCAATGGAATTGATGCAGATCTCATTGAGGAATACATTTTTCATTCTATAATGGTCCATGAAATATAGAATATTCATTCTGATTAAATAATGAAACCACACTTTTAGTGAGAACAAAACCCATGAAATATCAAGATCATTTCATGAAATGTTATTCTCGTTGGGATTTAACATTCAAGACAAATAATATATCACCATTAATTGATGCATTAACACACATCCGAAGACCAAATGGGATGGGTCACAAAAAAACCTAACTGAAACCCACCCTCCTTAGGAAACTAAATCCCCAATGTACTAACCAAAAACTTCTTTGGGTAAATGAATTCATTATGGAATAGATCTGTACAAACTAAAGCCTAGTACATTTTGGTTAATATTTACATTAGGGATAATATTCATGAGATACTGAGTATAAAACTTTGATAATGGCCCAAAAATCCAAGGAAACTACTAACCTAGGAAACATTATTGGTTGCATACAAAAAAAATTTGCACCGTCCTTCGACAGTTCATCATCAAGACCATTATGAGACACCATAGGTCCAAGAAAACACTGCTCTCATAATCAGAATTGAGTATTAGAAAGAATCCATAAATATAATCTTGTAGAAGAATTTTAAAAAAATTATTTATTTAAATTATATGACAATCTTATGAAATTGTGTTTTCCAAGATTTCATCGGGGAATGAAATGATGAACCGGTCATGGAAATCCTGGAAAATTGAGTTCATAAGCCCCACAAACATGGTATGTTTGTTAAAACCCCAAACAAAATGACATGAAACATGATGTTATCATTACTCAGTCTGATGATAGTATTATTATTATAATTATATCTCACCCTAGAATGATGATAGTTAGACCACATATTGATATTTTAGAATGGGCTAGCTCCTTTGAATATGACATGAAAATCTTCAATACTCGGAAGCAGGTGATTATTCATGATCATTAAATTATTGAACATTTATTATTCAATTAATATAATAATATTAATTTCCATCTAATTTTATAAAAACAATAGAGCACCCTCTAACAATAGACTTGGTCAGATGAAACCCTTATTCATCATATCATACACCTGCATCCTCAACACATGGAACTCTTTGTGTACGATCCAATTAGGATTCAACAACATTTGAAATGTAATGAGATGAAAATCTATATTGGAATCGATTTCTGAATGATGAGGAATTTATATATATTCCTCTAGGTAATTACCTAGGAACACTAACAAAACTTCTAGATTATCACCATCTTCAATTATACTACGATATCCACTAACTATTACAAAAGAGGCACCACATTACAACAACCGAAACAATAACCTTTCTCAACATTGAATTACACTAATTGGACATCCAAATTAGAAAATGAGACTCTACTCCCTAATTATTTGATTAATAAACTCAAGAAATTAATCCGATAAATATAAAAAGTAACATAATATGGAAGCATCTACCATATGATGATGTATTCCATTTATTGATTCAACCTCATAAAAAATAATCATTATTGACACACATAAAAAATGAAGCATGACTTGTAACCATTGTAGATAACCCCAAGAGATCATGAATCCACTACACATTGATTCCTAACATATCGAAGAAAAAGAAAAAATGTAGTGTGAGGATCTTAAATCAATTAAATCACAAAAAATACCTTTTAATCAAAAAATAGTACGTTAAAAAACTCCATAATCTACTAGAACTATTGTATATAATATGTGAATATGAAAATAATCAACTACTCCACCTCTATATTATGACGAACCATGGATACTATCTATCCAAGGTCCCAATTTATGGGGACAACAAGAGTATTTCCTTTTTCATGTACTCATATAATCAGATACGTAACAACATCTTATTGTCCATTTTACTAGAATTGGTTCAGAGGAAACTACTACTAATTAAAAGGGTGCTAACAACCCAACTAAAAATTGATTCCTATAGTTGTCATACAATAATCTTATAGGTTCCCAAATATCCAACAGATATATCAAGGTAATGATAATCCCTAAAATCTCATAAAAACACCGATAACAAATGATTGGGATAAATACTGGATCAGCCAGTTCTATACGAAACAAAAACCTGACTTTCTGATAACCTACATCACACTGACTAAATAAATTCACCTCAAAAGACTCATATAGCCAACCACATGGGGTTCTAATACCATGGAAATAATATTAATTATTATGCCTCAATTTTCTATATCTCGAGATATGATGTTGGGTTAATGGAGTAACCACATACCTGATCACACGAAGTGAAGCATCATCCAGACACAATGGCCAATATTACTCATCTATGAAATAATATGGAGAAAACTATAAGAGTTCATAAACATGATCCCCATATCCCATATTCTCAAACTCCCCTACAAAAGATATTGATTCTCTTAAACCATGCCTTCCCACATTGTAGAAGATAGTACGTATGGCCAAAACACTATCTGAAAGTCAGATTAAAAAAAATCTTCCAAATTACAGAAAATGAGAAACCTAATTCACCATTGAATCATATCTCCATGAGTATAACTAACAACCAGTGTAACTCAAAACCAAACTAATTCTTGGATCATAATCAAATAGATATCAACATCTTCTATCTATAGTTTTATCTCTACATCTGAGACACTACCCTCAGATTTATCCAAACTCTACTACTGAAAGGAACACAAATCCTGTTTTGGTGCATCATCCAACTATATCTGGTCAACCCATTGACAATCAACCAGATCAACCAGATAAACCCCTCTTTTTTGAGGAAGTCAGTGATGATGAATTGGGTCCATTCCTGAAAACAAAGTGAATATACAAAGCCTTTTAGCAAAGAAATTTATCAAATATAATTTAATTAATTTATTTTAATTCCCCATGACTACAAATTTAAACATGAACACAAGTCATCATGATTCATTTACCTATCCTACAACTTTAATCTGGATACATTTTGAGCATATATGTCTATTTTTTATGCTCATTATTCATGTATTGCACCATATAGGACATAAAATATCCTGTTATAACCAGAATCCATGGTTTCTCCCATTCACCAATATCATATTTCACTACCTCCAATCCAAACCATGAAATCCTCAATATTTATAACTACAAACATAACACTGTTTATCATCCATCAATTATGATTCCACTCTTTCAGGATCCCCTCACATAAAAGATTCCACAATGATAGGAGAGATAGAATAACAACTGTGTCTCGCCACTAGTGCGACCTGAGTTGGAAACAACATCTGATGGAATAAAAATATAATATTATGTGATTAATTTCCATATATAAATGAATCAATATTGGTATAAAAGATAAAAAAAATAGAAAACCCTCATTGAAAATATAAGGATAGACCAAAAAACATTCATCAATAAATGAATACATAAAAAAATTTATATCTATCCCAATTAAATATGAAAATGAAATTTCTAAAGCAAACAATCAACATCAACTCCACCGCAGCTAGTAATGTCCATGATGGATATTGATTCTATTATGGAAAACTAAGAATAGTATTTATACGTTGGGTGTGCATAACATATAAACTCATTACGGGAATAACCATGTCGTCAAGGGTACTAGTTAAGTGATCATGATAATGTGCTATGAAATAAATAGTATGACTAACAAGAACTCATACATGTCATCTAACCAAACCTAGAAACCCCATAGACCACTCAAAAAATAATACAGAAAATATAAAAATCTAGAAATCAGACCATAAAAATTAATGAAGCATATTACCTCTTCCACATTTGTTTTCTTCTCTCATGAAACAAATTTTAACATACCATGCTTCCATCCATTCCACACATATAATATCATATTAAATCACATCACATCCATTGAAATCTAGGACACATATCATATCAAATCAGATATATAGGCACATGGGTCACACATGACATCTAAAACAAGAATAGTTGGGTAACAAGAATGTGAAAGACATTGGCATCATTACTTCCACATATCGTGCATATCCCCCACTAAACATCACATCATATAACATCATGTGTAATCCATTGAGACATGGTCCACCAAATCACATATCACCTATAGTCACCTAGGAAAACATATAACATCTCCCCTATAAATAACTGGGAAACACATCACTGTGGAATAATGTGTGGGGGATAAAGTGAATCTGTCCATCCATATTACTAGAATCATGGAAATTGGGGATAACAAGAAATCAACACCATTGAAAATTTTAAGGGTAGATAACATGGGTCAGGAGGATATTAAATAACCCAAACATACATGATTTAGAGATATCAAACAACACCTTGTCCAAGGATTCACATGGGAAACTCTAGTTAATACCACATTACCACCAATATATTAAACAAAAATCTTCACAACTACAAACACAACTATATGAAACACTTTACACAACTTCCACACAATCGACATGACATTTTATACATAAATATAAAATGTTTCTTCACATTAATTCATTAATCCATTATTAATACATACAATTATAATCAATTATATTCAATTTCCAACACGTTTATTTATTTATTTCATCTCACTTTTGACCAGTTTTGACCCATCTTTTTCCATCCAACATTATTTATTTTATAGGAATTATTGATTTATTATTTTAATAATTATTTTCATGGATAATCATGAAAAATATCTCAACCACAAAACACAACTAACTAATCACAAATAACCCACACAATTACAACACACATCCACTGTCATTTCATATCCAATCACCTTAGCCACATCACCATAATAGGATAATGAACCACAACCATTGTTCAATAACCACTACTCCACAACCACTATGCGACACCCACTTCACCAGAACCACAATACCAAAACAATTATACTGAAACCACTGCTCCACAACCACTATGTTGTAAGGACTGTGTCACAACTACTATTCCAAAAACTCTAGGACATAACCTCATCCAACTATACACAAAACCACTCAAAACACATGAATTACAACTAAAAACCACATCACTACCCACACACCACACCACCCATCAAATCACACCTATGCTCAAAAAAACAAAAAATACTTAGGGAATCGAAATGAGAAAAATTACACATCATAACACACATTCTGTATGCCATATTTGTTTATGGGAATTATAAAATGTCTTCTTAATATAGTATTATTATTATCACTAAAACCATAATTTCCATGGGAATAAAATTAATATCCAAATATTTATTCATAAACTTTTTATTTAGTATGATATATCATAAAGACACAACATGGGTAATAAAAAAACTATAGAACAAAAAATGCCCACAACGACCATTTATTTCATAATTGGAAATAACCATTCTCTATAATCTCAACTACAAGTAAAAAAGATGCATAAAATATGATTAATACAGATAACCATCAAATTTATGCATGGAAAGTTATATTATGACTATTAAAACCCTTCATATTCACCCAAATTTAAGTAAAAAACCACTGATCCAATACATTGATATTTAAAAGTGTGTGAATGGGGATCACTTACCTCAAAGATCAATTCAACTCTATGTACACTATAGGGTAAAGAATAATTGATCGAAAACCACTATCCCACCATATGAAACCACATATCAACCAAAATCACATTAATCTGTTTTCAAAATCCATCTGATAACAATTCACAAACCAAATCATCATCATCACATCGATTATCCACAGATAAATGGAAATAAACCAATGAAAACAAGAAAAAATATGACCATGGATCGATGATTGGAAGTTGAAAATAAAATATAATCGAAAGGAATCCTGATCAATTAAAGATGGGTTTTACAGATCACATGGAATGAGAGAATAGAGAACTGGTTTTAGGGTTTGATGAAATCCTAATGTGCTCTGTGAATTATAAAAATTATGCATAGGGGATTTACTCTATGTTCTATATTGTATCAATGTAAGTATTTTTTAATATTAGGATATGAAAAAAATAACATCAACTAGAAGAATTAATCACTGAAACTATTACATTTTATTTAATTGATTTGTACCAGACTTATACCCCACATTAACATCATGTAATATTTACACAGTGTGTACTTCATCTACTTTCAGATTTTAGTAGCCAAACTCATGTAGACCTACTCTAAGACTTCTCTAAGAACAAAATACACCCAATACAATAAAATAAATATACAGGGATCTAACTAACATTAAAATAAATTTTTATGCGGTTTTGATAAATAATTAATATTAGGAAGAAAAAAAATTGTCACGTTATGGAGATGATATCTCACACAACACATAGTTAACAAAATTATTTAATGATGATATAGAGGGGATATGGTGTGTAATAAATTTATGAATAGTAATAATAATTAAATTTTAAATTTTATATATTATTCATTAATACCATAAATAAAAAAACCATGGTATGTCAGTTCAAAAAATGAAAGATGTTTCTTTTAGATTTGGTAGTTCACAAAATAAAAGTTCTACATTTTCTTTATGATTATATGTGCATGGAAGACAAAAATTATTTGTTATTACATTAACATAATAAATATTTATATGTTAATTATTCAAGTTTCATCATATTAAGGTGGTTAGAAATGGTTTGTTATGGGTGGATTAAGAAAAAAGATTAATAAGGGGATTATAAGGACAATAAAAGCATGAGTCTTCCTTTATACATATCATTTATATATAGTCATTAAGCTATGTAATTGTGACTAGAGTCTCAAGTTAGTGTTATAGGGTTCTGGGAATAAAACCTAATTATTTTGTGAGAATTAAATTCTTTTTTATAGATGTAACACGATGTGGTGGATAGATACACTTTTTAAGAGAGGAGGAGGTAAATTTTGGAATCTCCATTTTAATTTCCCCTAATGTATAGTTACTATTCATGGATAGAAATATTAAAATGGAAAAGGGTATTTAAGTAGTATTTAGGTTTTGGATAACCTCATAAAATCCATTTGAAAACACTTTTTCAAATTTTTTGGTTGTGAATATTTTTTTTAATTTTATATATTAATTTGGCAATACATTTTCAACAACAATAGTTATTTTTATTGAATAAAAATAAAAATCATATTGTCCTTAATATTATCCTTCAAATTTAGAATATTAAAATATTTTTGTAGAATAATATTTATAATGGAGAGAGATGTTAATTATAAAATTAAAGCACATAACTTGTAATAACAGTTTTTGTGATAAGTGTTTTCTAATGTGAAAATTAATTTTCATTATTAATTTTTTCCTTATATTTTATTTTTAAAACATAATATTTTATGTTATAAAAATTAATAGTATATGTGTCTATAATGTGAAATAAAAATTTAATATTTTATATATAATTTTAAAATAATTGAAAGGATAAAAAATAGTTTTTGGGGGAAAATATTAGCTAGATTTAAAATGTTATGCATATGTTCTCTAAGTCCCTACTAAAACATGAATAATTTTATAATTTTTAAAACTTAACAAATGATTTTGAAAATAAATTGTTTAAATTTATATTTTAATATTATATTAATTCAATTTCCTAAATACCATATTATGAGTAAAAACAACATTTTTCTAAATTCACGTAAAAATTAATAATTTTAGAGAAGATTAAAAAATTACATTTTTGTATTTTATAAATAAAAAATTTAAAAATGATGTCATATTTATATAATTAAATTAATTAAAATTATTGATTAATCATTTGAATGAAAATACAATATATGATGATATACTAATTATTTTAAAAAAAACACTTTTGATACATTTAGTGTCCTTGAAAATTTATTTTCACAATTATTATTTTAGAGAATAATTTTATATTACACAATGAATTGACATTTTATATATTATCATTTAAAATTAGTTATATTTAATTTTTTTAAAAAATTGCTGATACATATATTCAATATAGAAAGAATAATTAACTAATATTTATTATTTACAATCTAAATTTAAGAATTTATTGTTGAATAACATATTCATATTTAGAATTGGTTTTTGTTATTCTAATATATTTTTAGTAGTATTTTCATTTCAGGTTGTGGCCCGTTTTATGTCATGTGGTTATTTCAATGGTTTAAAATAATCTTTACTATGTCTATTTCCATTAGCATCTTATGCATAAACAATTTTTCGTAGAAAACATGATAATTCAAAAAACATTTAATCAAAACCACCTTCAAAATTGGTTAAACTTTGTCATAGAATATATTTCTAGATTTGAATGGTCATCTCTGACTAGTCATTGGTGCGTGGATTATATAACGTGGAAAATATAATCACTATATTAAATGATTATTGAAATATTTCACAAACATCATGCTAAAAAAAGATATCGATTCGATACAATTGATGGTATAACTCCTTCGAATTTTACAACTTAGATAATATATAAACAAAAATTTTAGTCAATTTAGAAATCCACTATGATAGCTACAAAATCATCTGATTATAATACGAAATCTATTCCAACTAAATTGGATATATTTCTTATAGATTTCATGGGGTGAACCATTTAAAATTAATGAATACATTAAACCATTTATATACTCATACAAATATCTGCTAAATAATCCCCTTATTCATTTGTAGTTCGACCTTAATTGTTTTGAATAATAATCTTCATGGTAAATAATCTACAATATATATATTCATGTAATCACGTTATAATTTATGATTCCTATCTCAATGGATTTTCATTCATCTAGGATGGATATTGGTGAGTTATATAATTCATCCAATTACACCTCCATCAGTTATGGTATTGATATGACACATATTTAGGTTATGATCCTAAAAATTCTATCCCAGTAAAAATTAAACACAGTTATTTTTCATACAGTACTTTTAATTTCAATATAATAATTATATACACTTTTAATATTTTATAAATGGAATTTTAAGCATATATTTTATTTCTAAATTATTTATACCCATTTATTATGATTTACAGGTTCATATTTTATAAATCCATAAGTAATGATGTTCTTAAAACCATATAATAGATAATGATACATGATCCTTTAGACATAGTGAATCATCCACTTTTCGTTCCCTTTGAGTATGGTAATATTTATTGTAATCAAAATATATATTAAAATCCAAATAACTTCTTCCAATACATTGATTTTCTTCTATATAAATATATTATTTCATATTTTTTAATCAATATGTATAAATAACATTTCAACATATAGATATCCCTAAATATTTTGAAGGAATCATGTTCCCCTACTATATAAAAATCAAGATTGGTGTAATGTTCCTCATGAACCATCAATTATTGAGGGGATTATATGACCACCATGTGCATTATTATTATAAAACATATGAGTCCCATATTATTTCCATAATTATACTTCACAATAATATTAAAACTATATGATAATGAATGTATAGATTCACTGAGTATCATCCTCTTAATGTCCATGTACTGTTATTCACATTCAGATGCCCAAAGGAATATGTCTCCCATATCGGTTAACAAGATAAATTTATTTCATATGAATTTTATATTTTATAAAAAATTATAAAATCAATAAAAAATCCAATAATCTATAGATAAATATCATTGTGCGTTTTGAATATATTTTTTTCAATAAATTTTATTTTTAATTATAAAAAATACACCATGTATTGTGATTACATTACTCAATAATGTGCTTGTTGTAGCTATAATTAAAATATTGGAAACCTTCCATATATTTTTTTCATTCATCTTGGTGTTCAAAAAAATCGATATATGATCTTCATGTTCTTATATTCCCTTGGATGATATAATTATACAACTGAAAAAGACTATTCAAATTGGAATAAGGTAACCACTTAACCGATTTTTTATTAGATCCATAATCACAGTATATGAATTTATATTTCCAAAAATAATTTCAATAAATAAATGTTTTTAATAAATACATGATAGGTCAAAATGGGTATTTCATAATTTTTTAAATTTAATTAATGATATATATATATATATATATATATCAATGGAAAATATTTTAAAAATGTTGAGCCTCTCATTGTTGATCAAACATGTATTTGATATAGTGAATTTTATACATTTTCTTGACAGTGATCATATTTTTTTGACCATAATATATCATATGAATTGGACTATATTTCAATTTAAAGAAAATTACAAGTGCACAAAATTGAGAGATAATCAATCGTATGAATCACTTATACATATTCTCTTATAATTACATCTCTAATTTTTCTAAATCAATTTGATACACTCTATACGAATTATTTAAGGTATGGATTAAATATCCATATGTCCCATTGATAACACAATTACATGATTTGGAGAACTCTTGTGATGTCATCAGTAATTTTTTTGAAAACCACCATTAGAATATTAATATCATCAATGTTCTTCGTCCCCCTTAACATTTTATCTAAATTCTCATAATCAATTGGTATTAATACCCATATAAGGGATGTAATTTCCATTTGGAGTTCAAAGTAATCAACACAATGATAGAAAATCATATATTTATAATTATGATATAAAATGTTACTTACCAACCTGAATATTAATATGGGTTCTATATTGAATAATCCATCATTTGTTCAAAAAATATCAAAATCTAGATTATAGAGAAATATAAGATTTGGATGATGAAACATCCAACAATATTCTATTATATATGTGTTATATACATAACATGCTATCATCATTTTATTAGTTGTTCCCACCAAATATTTTAAAATATAACATTGTGGTGGTAATATGATACCAATAAAAAATTATTCAAATATAAAACTATGAATAAAAAATAATCATTTTATAAAATTAATGATAAAAATAATAATACATAAATATTATATTGTCATTCGAATCCTTTGCTAAAAATAAAATGATTACGGTTAGGATCATGTATTTTCAATCCATGTGAGATATGAATGATATTGGAAATCAAACATATCATGTCATAAATTATTAAATATTCATTCAAGAAATGGAATTTTAGGTTCATCCTATATCACATTGTGTTTAATTTAGGTTTTTAGGTTTTTTCTTTTATTATATATATCATAATAACTAGAAATAACTAAATCCAACACAAACAATAGCTAAGGTGGCCAAATCATAACATACATGTGCATTAAAAAATTATTTTATTTCTATTAAATATGTATCAAAATAATTCATAAAAACCTAAATATGTAATTAATTTGAGAAATATGTGTATAATGAATTTATTTACAAATGAGTATTCATTAATTCCATTTAATTTACTAAAAATATGGTACTATCCTAGAAATATTATAATTTTCACAAAAAATCATCACACGATGGAATGAATACATTTGAAGGGATTTGAAATGTTACACAATATGTGTAATAATTAGAGATAAAAATAAAATAATAAAAGTGATAAGTAGATTAAAATAATGGTATGAGAACATAATTAATGTACATGATCATACCATACGAAAATCATACAAAAAAAATCCATGATAAAAAATCATGGGACATGTCATAAGGATTGGTTATTGAATAACGCATGAGTTATATGAGTGAACAATATTAGGGAAATACATTAGTTTATAATATTGGATAATAATTATGGAATAATAATTTAGATAATATATATTTTTAGAAAATCATTTCCATTTATATTTCATACTTATAAGAGCATCATATCATAGAGGAAAGATACCCAAAAAAGGTTTGTTTCAATCTTTATCCCATTATAATCCTAGGTGGATAGAGTTCATTAGTTGAATATTTTCACTCCCTAATCCCATACATAATATATCATGAGATATAAATAATTACCTCATATATTATATATCTATATAATTCCAGTCTATCCTACTATATAATTAACACTTAATTTATATGTGTTCTATAATACCAAAAAAACCATCATATATCCCTCAATTCATAATTAAAATGTGGGATAGAAAATTATTTCAGAACATCATCTTTAAAACATAATAATATTCCATATAATATAATTATTATGGATGGTATTACTAGATATTATTCTAAATCAAGTGTTGTAAAAATGACAGATGTTGACATAGAAATAAATCAAATTTAAAACAAATTATAAATATACGTCTGAAATCAATAAGTTATATCATTTTCATATAGATTCTAAAAACAAAATTCACAAAATAGTAAAAATATATCTTATTTTAAAATCTATGAAAAAATGGATAGGAATATTAATAATGATGATTATTCATGAAAGTACAGAAATGAAGAAAGTGGTAAATTTTATAAATGTTTTTTTCACTATATTGATTAATGTAAAATATAAAATGTGTGGAAAAATGATAATTTTATATTCAAAGAAATTTAAAAAAGAAAAATAATTTTGAAAACTATCAATAGAACTGTTTATATATATATAATAACAATATTGACTCAAATTAAATAATTTGTATATACAAGAGAATGAGTTGCGTAATATAAGTAAATAATTTTAACAAATGATATTTAGTGAACACCAATATCAATTTATTCAAATTTTAATAAAAACCCAACGAAATTGAAAAACCAAATGAATTTTTAAATACCTAAAATTTGAAGGAAGTGGTCAAATAAATTCATTCATGGGTTGTATATTCTTCACAAAAAAGAAAAATGAGGTATATAGATCATACACAATAAAGGGAAATTGAGATAAAAATAAATATAACATAATATATAAATATAGTTGAACTCAATATAACGTCATGTATAATAAATATATGTTTATTATAATTTTAAAAATAGAAAAATAATTATATTTTTATTAATCTATTTCAATCACTTATAATTTTTTAATTTCACATATAATGAAAATGGTTTTTTAAAATCAATATAATTGTGTAACTATTATGTTTTCCATGCATGTTATGATTTGGTTGTTATACAACGTGAAACATGGTATTGGTTTATTCATATATTGAATTAATGTGATCATGAATAATTTCATTTTGAGATATTTCAGGAAGCATATGGTAACATCAATGAACTTATAGTATCACATTTAATGGAATTCATAACATTATTGTTGATTTAAAAATTCCAAATCTATGAAAATGTTATTTTTATAGAATAAATTTATATGTTTTACCATTAAGAATTACTAAATCATATTAAATTAAAAAAATTAATTGAATATTACAATATTCTAAAATTAAATAGTCATTCTTAGATAATCATTATAATATTTATCTTGTATGTGGTCAAAATGACCATGAAAGTAATCTCAATAAGAATATCCTATTTTATAACGATAATATATATTTTTAATTATATGAATGATTTATAGTTTTTAAGTCATAAATTCAATATTGGACCTGGATAGAAAAAAATCCGGAAGGTGATTTCTCTTAAAATGATATCATTGATCTCCCAATAAAGGAAGTCAAGGAAATGACTTGCTAAAGAATTCTTATTAGGACAACTGGTTCTGTTAAATGATACACGATTAGGAGTGATATATATTCAATTATTATTAATGATATATTTCAAGGGAAGGATTTGTTTAAAGGGTAGAGAGGGGAAGGTATTTTATAAATTATAGGTGTGATCATTTTGTAAATACCCCTAACAAGAAAAAAAATAAATTTCTTTTTCAATGGACATTTTAATAATATAATCCAAGTATAAAAGATTGTATTTAAATTTCATGATTCCACTCATCATATCAAAAATTCATTAGATGTTGTGGGATATAATTTTCTTTATCACATAGCTTTCATTGTTTTAAATTATTTTGACCAATACTGTGGAGAATAACAATTTAGATAAAAATTATTTATAACGGAAAAAAGGAAATTTTACTAATTTAACAATAAAAATGTCCTCATTATAAATTTTCCAATTCTTCTTCTACTAATATATATAGATATTATAAAAATTAATTTTAATAATTATACATATAACATTTCAATGTTTTCTTGAAATGTATATTTAGGATTTAAAATAAAATTACTCTTATTCAATGATATATAATAACAATTATAATAATTTTAATTTAATTGATCATATAAATTATCCATAAATATATTTAATGTTTTTTTGGAAGTGATTAAATTTTTTAATTAATATTATATTATATTACACAGAGAAAAATGGTACTCAAAAATTATATGTTTTCCATTCAATGATTTCATCTTCAATTATATAAAATTGATAATCATGATATGAAAAGTTATTTAAATAACTATTTTTTTATAATATATATTATAAAAAATTTAGTACTCAATATATTAATAACATAGATTTTATGTAAATATTTTTATAATATAAACCATTTTTCTTTTTTTCATGAATATTTAATGTATTTTTCCTTATTTTTTTTATTTCATAGTTTTTACAAATTTATTTTAAAAATAATTTATTTTCATCATAAATTTAATTCATATTATTTCATAAATTTATTTACTTTTTTAAAAGTTTACAATTCAAAATAATAGTTTATATAAAGAAACTCATTCCTCGTATGTAACAAAAAAAATTTAATTCAAAATGAATAATATATTTTTCTAATTATATATTTTTTAGATTTCATGGAATGAGTTTAATATTTAATTTCATTCAAAATTATTCACCTTTTTTTGGAACATCATAAGTTAACGATCACATATAACTTATTCCTATGGAAAATATAGACTAAAATCATGGGGTGTTACAAAGGTTTTTTATATTTTGGTGTATTAAATAAAGTTTGGATGTTATACAAGTGGTTAATTTGGTTACTCACCCATGTGATTAGTATAAGGGTGTCACGACCCGCCTTCACTAAAAGGAGGGAAGGGTCAGCAGGTTGCCAGGCCCTTCCTTCTTTAAGTTGAAGGAGAGATAATGACCCCCGAAACCCGCCTTCAATAGGTCCCGGAGTGGCGACTAGCACCAAGGGTATAGGAAAATCTCGCAAATGGAAGGCATTACCCTTTTTATTTTATAGGATCGAAAGATAAGGAGGAGAAAACCCAACAACACCAAGGTAGAAGGAAAAGTAAATCAAAAAATAAACCATTCCCACATGCATGTTTCAAAAGTAAAAGCCACAAAGAGCAAAAAGGTGTCTACAAGGTAAGTACCAAAAAGAAAAGAGAAAAACTGCAACTGCTCCAAAAGTCCGAGCTAGTAAAGTCTTGCGTGATCCCCGAAGTTCTCCTGGAAACCTGAAAGCAGTTTTATATACGTAGGGTGAGCATACAAGTACACTCAGTTGGGAAAACCAAGACTCTCGTGCACAAGTGGGGGAACGTACTAAAGTCCCGTGAGAAAGAGTAAACCAAACACCTAAAAAGGCAACTATCCATCCCAGACCTCATCAAGGCTCGCTCCCCAAATAACGCAAGTCAAGTAATATATATATAAGAGCACATCGATGTTTGGGTACCCCGCGCCACTTTCCCACTGGTTATTGAGACATCCTACGCATCGGACCAATCCCGCCATTCTCACCGCAGTCCCACTACCGCACCCGCCCGCACACACCTGGGCCACAACCACACGCAGTCCCACTGCCGAATCCCGCCCGCACACACCTGGGCCACAACTGTCACGTGTAACCATGCCTGCAAACACCTAGGCCAGAACAACCACCGCTACACCCGAAGACACCTGGGCTAAAGGATCCACTGCCACGCCCGAAGACACCTGGGCCTCATCCCGAAGACACTTGGGAAACCACCTGCCGCACACACCTGGCCAACCACCACAACACCCTGCCCGATGGTTCTTGGGCTAATAATGGACTTCAGGCCATCACAGCATGCCCGAAGATACTTGGGCTATCCGGGAAAGGGAGCAGAAAATGAGCTAATAACCATCCACTAAGGATAGTGTTGGGAAAAACACCCTTCCCCCATAAATGGGGGTGTTCGGCACGAAGTGCTCAACTTGGGTGGGGCGCGAATAAGAAACACAAAGCTACAAGTATAGATATAGGTAACAAACACTCACCCAAAACTTAGGTTTTCCTAGCCAACCTACAGAACACGACATCACTGCGTCCGAGTCACAGTTCACGACCCTTGCCCACAAAACCATTTGTCCCAATTCTTGTTTCACGTTCAGTTAAAATGTTCAAATGATTTCAATCACTACTGGGCAACTACCATAAGCATAACCAAGGAAAACGTCAAAAGCAAGGATCAACCAAAGCACTCACACCCGGTTCTGTTAACACAGGATCTCTCCCCAATTTGTGATAAAAACTCTCAACCACTGAAACCATACCAACAAGAGATCCCATCCCCCAAATTCACACAACCACCGAGAGTATAAAAAGAACGGGGGATCCCATCCCCTCCCACATTTCCAGCAAACGGCCCCAAGGGAAAATAACCAACAACCACTACCAACACAAGTCAGGGATTTTCAGATTTAAACGACTTAACACACTCCATGATTTCAAAATTCCATGTGTTCTATCCGTTAGTTATCACAGAAGGGTTGATCCTGGTGCTTTCAATTATTCATCCGGATATACGTGATTAACCAATTTCATAGTGGGAGTTCACAATTTCAGCAACCCATTTAAAACATCACGAGGGGATTCAAGTGCACACAAACGACCACCAACGGTCTCAATTTTCAGAAAACATAGACCAGTACAACAAAAGGGATGATCACAAGATAAAGCATAAACAACGATCACAACCCCTTACCCCCTTTTTCTTTAGAACTCTGTTTATTATCTTCATTTAGGTTTGGTTCAACCCATTCCATAAGGACAAGAGTAACGCCCGCCCCGCATGATACACTGAAGTGAGAGACGAAAGAAATTCCCTACTTGTTGATGGATGATCGACGCTTAGGCCGGGGGCGTGGAACTTTACGGATAACGATGCGGCGGTCCCGATGCACCAGAAGAGCCACGATCAAAGAAGGGGGAAAACCACGGCTTAACCATTAATTTATAAGAGCCGGGGACGGTTGAGATAAAAACGCTGATCCGCGTAAGACGTGGAAGTCGTGGGTTGACCATGCGGCTTGACTCACCATTAATGGTGCTGAGTGGTTTAAACCGACCCATGAATTAATGAAGCATTTAATTAAAACCTTTGTGCGCGTTTCGGATTTCCAAGATATTTTTAACAAGGCAGAATAGGGTTTAAAACCCTATTTGCGAAAAAGGAGCGTTACTGGAACAACTTGGCAAGGCCGGGCGACGTCGGCCGGTCTCACCGATCAGTCTCACCGGTCGGTCTCACCGATCGGTCTCACCGGTCGGTCTCACCGATCGGTCTCACCGATCGGCACCCATTAAGGATCCGGATTTTGGCAAAGGAAGGGACCAAGGGGGGTCTGGGTCATCACAAAGGGGTTATTTTTTCAAGGAATGTTCATTTATTAAACATTGATTGCACAGAGTGAATGTTTAAATTTATGTGTTATTTAAAACACTCCCCTCTCAAGAACCAAGCAACATACCACGCCAAACCGCCCGGTCATGTGGGTTTGGGGAGTTCCCCTCCCCCATGTCAAGATATTATCCGCTTTGGGCGGCACTGACACGCCCGCACGTGTTTAATCGCATCCACCTTAATGCGTCTTGACTAGGGATCGGGTTCCCCCATTCCTTTAGCCGGGGCTTTCCACACATAACAGAGGAAAGGAACTAGTACACTTCATAGCCAAAAAGTTCAAACGTTTTGTCACAACAGGCACAAAAGGTTCAAAGCTCAGAACAACTTGGGGTATTGGGCACGCATCTGTGCTTCCCTCTCCCACGTACTCTCTTCGAGGCCGCCATGTCTCCACAACACACGAACCAAGCCGATGGTTCGTCCGCGGAGCACTTTCTCCTTGCGATGCTCGATTCTGACAGGCCGTTCCTCGAAGGTCGCGTCTCCTCTCACATCTAGCTCTCCCCAGTTGATGACATGAGAGTCATGATGTAAGTACTGACGAAGCTGGGAGACATGGAAGACGTCATGGACCCTCTCCAACTGAGGTGGTAGGGCCAGCTGATATGCTACCTCGCCAACTCGCCTCAGCACCTCGAAAGGTCCGATGAACCTAGGGGAGAGCTTACTCCCCTTTCCAAACCTCTGCTGCCCCCGTCGAGGGGAAACCTTCAAAAACACATGATCTCCAACCTCAAACTTCAGGGGCCTCCTCCGACGATCAGCATAAGATTTCTGCTGATCCCGAGCTGCTTTCATCCTCTCTCGCAGTAGCTGGACCTTCTCCGTGGTGCTCTGCACTACTTCTGGTCCAAGAGTACCAGTCTCACCAACCACTGCCCAGCATAAGGGTGAACGACATGGCCTTCCATAAAAAGCCTCAAAAGGAGCCATGCTGATAGTAGAGTGAAAACTGTTGTTGTAGGAAAACTCTGCTAAAGGCAAGTGTCGTACCCATGATCCTCCGAAATCCAGAACACATGCCCGCAGCATGTCCTCCAATGTCTGGATAGTCCGCTCTATCTGTCCATCAGTCTGAGGGTGAAAAGCAGTGCTAAGGCGTAGCTGGGTGCCAAAAGCATGCTGTAACCCCTTCCAGACTCGTGAGGTGAACCGAGTGTCCCGATCTGAGACGATAGTCTTCGGAAATCCATGCAAACGCACCACCTCATCCACGTACCTCTGTGCTAAGGTACTCACGGGTCCTGACTCCTTGATAGCCAAGAAGTGAGCGAATTTTGTCAATCGATCCACCACTACCCAGATAGCATCATGCCCGCCCTGATCTCTGGGTAGTCCCGTGACGAAGTCCATCGAGACGTCGTCCCACTTCCACTCGGGAACATCTAGAGGATGAAACAGACCACCAGGAACACGGTGTTCAGCCTTCACCTGCTGACACACCAGGCATTTAGCCACGAACTCTGCCACTGCCCGTTTCACCTCGGGCCACCAAAACTGTCCCCTCAGGCCTTGGTACATTTTCGAAACACCCGGATGTACTGCCAAGGCTGAGCTATGGAACTCACGAAGGACTTCATCACGCATCACCTCTGGAACAAACAACCTCCCATGAAAGAGCATCTGATGTCGGCTGTCCTCCGACCATCCTTCCGGAGCATTCCCCTGATCGACACGATCCCGCAACACTTCCACCTCAGGATCTCCCCACTGAGACTCTTCCACTTGTTGAAACAGAGATGACTGCACTATCATTTGATATAGGCAGCCTCTGCCACTATCCATCTTTTCATCCAGGTGTAAGGAAGCCAACTCCTCCATCGCCTTCCAGGCATTTGCCGACTCTCGGACCACATCCTTCTGCGTCCTCCTGCTCAAGGCATCGGCCACCACATTGCCCATGCCCTCAGTATAAGAGATTTCAAAGTCGTAGTCCTGGAGGAACTCCACCCATCTCTGTTGTAGCAAGTTCAAGTCCCGTTAGGGGAATATGTACTTTAAGCTTTTGTGATCTGTGAAGACCACAAAGCATTCCCCGATGAGGTAGTGTCGCCATAACATTAGCGCAAAAACGACCGCTGCAAGCTCTAGGTCATGGGTGGCGTAGTTACGCTCATGGGGGCGTAGCTTCCTGGACCCGTAAGAGATCACCCCTTGTCGCTGCATCAACACGCATCCCAGGCCCTGTCCTAAAGCATCACAAAATACCTCATAGGCCATCCCTTCTTCTGGTAATCTCAACACTGGGGCACTAACCAGCTTTTCTTTTAGGTAGCTGAAGGACGACTCACATTGCTCGCTCCACATGAAAACCTGGTCCTTCTTGGTGAAAGCCGTCAAAGGGGCTGCTACCCGGGAGAAGTTGGGTATGAATCTCCGGTAGTAGCCTGCCAGTCCGAGGAAACTCCGAACTTCCGCCACATTCTTGGGTGATGCCCAAGAAACAACTGCCTCAACCTTTTATGGGTCGACTTCTATCCCCTGCTCAGACACTACATGCCCGAGGAAGTGCACTTCTCGGGTCCAGAACTTTCACTTGGACAACTTCCCGTAGAGCTGGTGCTGTCGGAGGACTTCCAAAACTGTCCTCAGGTGCTCCGCATGGTCCTTTTATGACCTTGAATAGATCAGGATATCGTCGATGAATTCCACCACAAAACGATCCAGATACTCCTGAAAGATGGAGTTCATAAGCCCCATGAACACGGCCGGGGCGTTCGTAACACCAAAGGGCATGACCACGAACTCGAAGTGCCCATACCTGCACCTGAACGCCGTCTTCGGGACGTCGCTATCTTTTACCCTCAGCTGGTGGTATCCAGATCGCAAGTCGATCTTCGAGAACCATCCTGCTCCCTTCAGCTGGTCAAAAAGATCATCTATCCTCGGAAGAGGGTAGCGATTCTTGATCGTTGCCTGATTCAGCCTCCTGTAATCGATGCACAATCTGAGGCCACCATCTTCCTTCCTTGCGAACAAGACTGGGGCACCCCACGGAGATGCACTTGGACGAACATAACCCCTCTTCATCAGATCTTCAATCTGTATCCGCAACTCCAGTAGCTCCGAAGGTGCCATCCGGTAAGGAGCCATCGAGATTGGTCGAGAGCCGGGCTGCAGGTCTATCCCGAACTCGATATCACGTCGAGGGGGTAGAGTCGTCACCTCCTCAGGAAAGACGTCCATAAATTCACGAACGATCTCGGGTACTTCCACCATTTCCGCATCTGTTGATTCTATCGTCAGTTCGGTCAACAAGGAGAGGAGAGGCTCCTCCCTCCTGTTTCCCTTCGGACAGCTCCGCTCGCCGGTGAAAGTAACACGCTGGCCGTCCAAACCTGAGAACACCACCATTCTTTGGAAACAGTCGATGACGGCGCACACAGAATATAGCCAGTCGATGCCTTGGATGACATCGTACGGCTGAATCTGTAGCAGAAGGAGATCCCTAACCGACTGATGTGGCCCTAACATCAGTCTACATCCCCGACAAACGAACATCATGTTGGTCTGACCTCCAAGTGGTGTTCTCAACACCAGGGGCACTGGAAGTCTCTCGGCATTTAGACCCAAGGCGCGGGCTAGACTGGGTGCAACAAAAGAGTGCGAAGCTCCGGTATCGAACAAGGCATAAGCAAGAGTGTTAAACACACTGATCGTACCTCGAACAACCTCCGGTCCTGCTGGAACTGTTGCTTCTGCGGCGTGTAGCTGTCCACGCCCAGCTCCCCTGCCCCTCGGCTGTCAGCCACCTCCCTGACCACACCCTGGTCGAGGTCCCTGGGGAGCGCCCTGAGGTCGCCCTCCTCCTCCAACGTCTGCCTGCGGAGGAGCGGGATCTCGCTGTCCCTGCTGCTGCTGCTGGAAGGGTCTGCCTGGAAACTGCTGCTGCGGCGGATGCTGGGGATGACTGCCACTACTGTACTGCACTCGATTGGGGCACTGACTCCGGAGATGTCCAGGGCTCCCGCAGATGAAGCATTGTGGTCCCGAGCCTGATGGGATAGAACGTGGGCCAGGGGATTGAAACCGAAACTGCTGCGGTCTGCTCCCTGCGGGTCGGAACCTGGAGGGTCCCGATGCTGGAGGCCTGGTGCTGACGGCCTTCCCCTTCGATGGTCCCAGCTGGATCCCTTCTCTTGACAGTCCGCCTAGAGCGTGCATCCTTTCCACCACTTCGGCCTTCTTCTGAACCACTAAGTATGTCGGAAGGGTAAAGGGGGTAACAGCATACTGGAGGGAGGGTCGGAGCGCCTCCTCCAAACGTCTTGCCCGAGACTCCTCATCGGGAAAGAGGTCCGGAGCAAAACACAGGAGGTCCTTGAACTTGATTCCAAGTTCCCTCACGGACATGCTCCCCTGCTGGAGGGAGAGTAGCTCCTGCCTCTTCTCTGACTTCATTATCGAGGAGAGAAACTCCGCCCGGAACTCCTTCTCGAAATCCGCCCAGGCAACCTTAGACTCTTTCCTACCCCCAGGTGAAGCATCCACCACTGACGTGCCGCTCCTCGCATCTGGCTAACAGCCAGAGGAACCCAGTACTCAGTCGGGGCCCGAATCAGGCCGAAGGCTATGACTAGCTCCTCTAGCCAGCCTTCCGTCTTCATATCGGAGGTGATGCCCTCATACATCTCGAGGGCCTGTAGTTGGAAGGCTCGAAGAGTATTCTGCCACTGGTCGTCCTCTTCCTCTCGATCAGCTCTCTGCCGATTGGCCAAAGTAGTCTCAGGAGTCTCGATCGCCTGTACCACACGTGGTCGCCTTCCAGGTGCCATAGCTGCAAGGTAAACAAGGAATGCCTAGGCCCAGTAGTGCAAAGAAAATCGTTCTTAAAACTTATTAAGATTTAATTTATTCTTAATTTCCCAAGACATCCCAGAAACATAAGAACACAAGTCATTATGATGCATGTAGCTTTCCTAGGGTCTCTACCCTGCAATCAGTGTGGCCTCACTTGGTCGTTCGGTAGGTCCAGAGTCCTTGCATCGGATCACGGGGGGCCCTAAAATCCCGTGTCCTAGCCGGTCTTCCCTGGCCTAATTCACGCTCCAAGGTCACCCAACACAGTTTCCTTACCACCCCATGCAATCCTCACTGTGCCTAACTCCAGACTCCGTCCTATCTCTCAACCATCACCTCTGATACCATTCTTTCATGACCCGCCTTCACCAAAAGGAGGGAAGGGTCAGCAGGTTGCCAGGCCCTTCCTTCTTTAAGTTGAAGGAGAGATAATGACCCCCGAAACCCGCCTTCAATAGGTCCCGGAGTGGCGACTAGCACCAAGGGTATAGGAAAATCTCGCAAATGGAAGGCATTACCCTTTTTATTTTATAGGATCGAAAGATAAGGAGGAGAAAACCCAACAACACCAAGGTAGAAGGAAAAGTAAAGCAAAAAATAAACCATTCCCACATGCATGTTTCAAAAGTGAAAGCCACAAAGTGCAAAAAGGTGACTACAAGGTAAGTACCAAAAAGAAAAGAGAACAACTGCAACTGCTCCAAAAGTCCGAGCTAGTAAAGTCCTGCGTGATCCCCTAAGTCCTCCTGGAAACCTGAAAGAAGTTTTATATATGTAGGGTGAGCATACAAGTACACTCAGTAGGGAAAACCAAGACTCTCGTGCACAAGTGGGGGAACGTACTAATGTCCCGTGAGAAAGGGTAAACCAAACACCTAACAAGGGAACTATCCATCCCAGACCTCACCAAGGCTCGCTCCCCAAATAACGCAAGTCAATTAATATATATATAAGAGCACATCGATGTTTGGGTACCCCGCGCCACTTTCCCACTGGTTATTGAGACATCCTACGCATCGGACCAATCCCGCCATTCTCACCGCAGTCCCACTGCCGCACCCGCCCGCACACACCTGGGCCACATCCACACGCAGTCCCACTGCCGAATCCCGCCCGCACACACCTGGGCCACAACTGTCACATGTAACCATGCCTGCAAACACCTAGGCCAGAACAACCACCGCTACGCCCGAAGACACCTGGGCTAAAAGATCCGCTGCCACGCCCGAAGACACCTGGGCCTCATCCCGAAGACACTTGGGAAACCACCTGCCGCACACACCTGGCCAACCACCACAACACCCTGCCCGATGGTTCTTGAGCTAATAATGGACTTCAGGCCATCACAGCCTGCCCGAAGATACTTGGACTATCCAGGAAAGGGAGCAGAAAAGGAGCTAATAACCAGCCACTAAGGATAGTGTTGGGAAAAACACCCTTCCCCCATAAATGGGGCTGTTCGGCACAAAGTGCTCAACTTGGGTGGGGCGCGAATAAGAAACACAAAGCTACAAGTATAGATATAGGTAACAAACACTCACCCAAAACTAAGGTTTTCCTAGCCAACCTACAGAACACGACATCACTGCGTCCGAGTCACAGTTCACGACCCTTGCCCACAAAACCATTTGTCCCAATTCTTGTTTCACGTTCAGTTAAAATGTTCACATGATTTCAAGCACTACTGGGCAACTACCATAAGCATAACCAAGGAAAATGTCAAAAGAAAGGATCAACCAAAGCACTCACACCCGGTTCTGTTAACACAGGATCTCTCCCCAATTTGTGATAAAAACTCTCAACCACTGAAACCATACCAACAGGAGATCCCATCCCCCAAATTCACACAGCCTCCGAGAGTATAAAAAGAACGGGGGATCCCATCCCCTCCCACATTTCCAGCAAACAGCCCCAAGGGAAAACAACCAACAACCACTACCAACAGAAGTCAGGGATTTTCAGATTTAAATGACTTAACACACTCCATGATTTCAAAATTCCATGTGTTCTATCCGTTAGTTATCACAGAAGGGTTGATCCTGGTGCTTTCAATTATTCAGCCGGATATACGTGATTAACCAATTTCACAGTAGGAGTTCACAATTTCAGCAACCCATTTAAAACATCATGAGGGGATTCAAGTGCACACACACGACCACCAACGGTCTCAATTTTCAGAAAACATAGACCAGTACAACAAAAGGGATGATCACATGATAAAGCATAAACAACGATCACAACCCCTTCCCCCCTTTTTCTTTAGAACTCTGTTTATTATCTTCATTTAGGTTTGGTTCAACCCATTCCATAAGGACAAGAGTAACGCCCGCCCCGCATGATACACAGAAGTGAGAGACGAAAGAAATTCCCTACTTGTTGATGGATGATCGACGCTTAGGCCGGGGGCGCGGAACTTTACGGATAACGATGCGGCAGTCCCGATGCACCAGAAGAGCCACGATCGAAGAAGGGGGAAAACCACGACTTAACCCTTAATTTATAAGAGCCGGGGACGGTTGAGATAAAAACGCTGAACCGCGTAAGACGTGGAAGTCGTGGGTTGACCACGCGGCTTGACTCACCATTAATGGTGCTGAGTGGTTTAAACCGACCCATGAATTAATGAAGCATTTAATTAAAACCTTTATGCGCGTTTCGGATTTCCAAGATATTTTTAACAAGGCAGAATAGGGTTTAAAACCCTATTTGCGAAAAAGGAGCGTTACTGGAACAACTTGGCAAGGCCGGGCGACGTCGGCCGGTCTCACCGATCGGTCTCACCGGTCGGTCTCACCGGTCGGTCTCACCGATCGGTCTCACCGATCAGTCTCACCGATCGGTCTCACCGATCGGTCGCACCGGTCGGTCTCACCGATCGGTCTCACCGATCGGTCTCACCGATCGGTCTCACCGATCAGTCGCACCGATCGGTCTCACCGATCGGCACCCTTTAAGGATCCGGATTTTGGCAAAGGAAGGGACCAAGGGGGGTCTGGGTCATCACAAAGGGGTTATTTTTTCAAGGAATGTTCATTTATTAAACATTGATTGCACAGAGTGAATGTTTAAATTTATGTGTTATTTAAGTGGAATTTGTAAAATTGTTCCATTATTCTTGAACTTATCTTTTTCATTGAAGATGAAAATTATATGATGAGGTGTAAATGATATTTAATTCATTTAAAATATATCATATCTCATGAATGAGTTTTCGGTGAGATTAGTTTGCTATGTTTAAATATTATTTCACATTTCCCACATTCATAAAAATATCAAGACTCTAATAGTGAGAACTGGACAGTTTTGTTTATATTGAATGTTTTAATGAAAATTTTAAATTCCTAGAAATAGTTGCATTGACAAAATTATTAGTCTAACACTCATTTTACATATCTATGTATTCGTATTGTATTTCCAATATGTATTACAACTTTCTCAGATTCGTTTTGGATATTACTTTTTTACCATTCATTATAAATTTTAATTTGATTCATATCATAATATATATGTGTTTGACCTTGAAATTAATATACACTACATTTTTTATTTTGTAATGAAGATGAGAATATTAAAAATTATAAACTATTTACCCAATATGAAATAATTATTCCTTACTCATGACATTTTTTAAGGATTATTAAGGATTATTACTGGAAAAAAATATAATATTTATGATTTTTTATTTTTTTTTATTTTTTATTCATTGTTGTTCTTGATTTTTCTTATTGTTGGTTATTTTGTGAAATTTTATATAAATGAGTATCAATATCTAGGAAAACGAATGTAATATTTAAATTATGATTTTGATTAGGAGAAGAGTACGAGGAGGATGAAATTAAATAGTATAAGGATGGTTGTAAAATTGAGAAGTGAAAAAAAATACTTTTACCATGTGAGAGAATCGAGGTAAAGAATTATAATTGATTATCTATGAATATAATTCATGGTTCCCCAACTAATAATATGTGCACCATAAGATGCAGTAATAAAATTTATATAATGATATCAATAAAATGTTTTATTAAACTCAATTTAATTCATTGTCTTATCAGTCAATGAACTAAACATTCACAAATAAGGAATCATTATGTTCTAATATACATTTTAATTCAACAACATAATCATTATAATGATATTATTGTAGTTATTATTATTATAAAAAAAGATATTATGTGAAATTGGATCTAAATATTCGTACATATTCCATTACACCAGGGATATTTTTTTCAAAATATTTCCATACATTATTCATTATTCAAAATAAATCATCAAACATTCACATAAATAATTAAAATTTTAAATAATTACAAAATAAATTATTTTAATTATCATGGGAACGGTTCAAATACAAATTTAAAAAACTTCCTCATCATGGTATCTGTATTTGGATGCTATGAATAATGTTTTATAAGGGTACATCTAAATTATATTTATCAAGTAAACGTTGGGGATGGTGATCAAATATTTAAAATCTAAATGAAACATTCCATGAATTTTTTTATTAAATAACTAGAAACCACATCAAATAGAAAATGTAAATATTTTAGATGTATGGAATCCACATGTTTGATAATTATTTATTGATCGATACTCAAATAGAGTAATTGACCCTAATGTCAGACAAAATGATTTCCATGAACCACTCAAAATAAATGTATAATGAAGAAGTGAATTATGATTATTCAAACTAAAATAATTTAAGTATTGGTGGAAGAAACAATAAATCAAATGATATTATTTAGGAGAACATGGGTTATAATAAAAAGATCTTGTAAACAATATGCACTATCTCGTTAGAGGAAACCTTCTCAAAATTTTCAAAAACTATATAGGTATCAATCAATATGTGGAATGAAAATTTAACAGATTAAAAAAACAATAAGAAATCTAGAATTTTTTATTAGACTAATTTATATTTAGTTAAACTATTAGCTAATATGAACACATATAAGTGGTATTGGGTTAAAAAAAAGGGAATTATTTGCGAATATCCCCTTTATATTTTTAAAAAACCATTATAAAATTTTGTATTAAATGAAAAAATCATCATATAACCATGAATAAATAGAAATGTAAATATTTGAAAAGGGATGGGAAATATGAAATAGTTTAAAACAGAGGAAATATAGGTTAACCTAACACTATAAAAATCAATAAGTCCATTAATAATGATATTGAAGTAAAGGAAGATCACGTAGATAAGATACATGTTTCTAGAAAATATAATGAATCATTAGATTAAAAAAAATCTGAATTTTTATTAATGATTCTCGTTTATGTAAAATCGAAATAAAACATGGTTTTAAAAAAGTGATACTTAGGTAGATATGATCCATTCCCTTCATTTGATAATTATTATCCATATATGAAATAAGTCTACTGATGTATTATAAAGACCAGGGTGTGTTTTCAATTCATTTTAATATTGTGTATTTTCTATTTGGAATCTTTTTTCTCGGTGTTTGACCATATGTGAAGAATATTTCATACTGAGATTTAATGATATTGGTTTTAGAGGAGGTCAATAACATAAGATTTACACATTAAATGTATGATACTATGATAATATGAAAATTATATCATGTTTAATTAATTCATGATAAATTGGATAAGTTTTATATTCCACAAGAAATTTTAGTGAATGAGATAGATGAAGGGTTGACAAAACATATTTTTTAAAGCCATTTATATAAATGATAATTGAATTAATTTATATTAATATTGAGGATTTACCTCTATAGGTTAGTGGTTAGAGGGTTTTTTTTAATATACAATGAGCTGTAATGAATTGTTCACAAAAGGTATGTATTTATATGAAGGAAACATGCTATAATTAATGGAGGCTACTACAAATTATTAGAGAAAAGATTTAGGTACTACAAATATGAATGTTGAAAGAGATATAGAATAAAATATTGAGAAAAAAAAATTCTAGGGAATATTGACAATCATTGTATAACTATTATTCTACAGGTAGTCAATGAGGGTTGTAATGTGTAATTTGTTTTTGGATTTTACATTTTATATTTCAAAACTAATAGAACAATTGACTATTTAACATAATAAATTAAAAACATTACAACCATAAGGAAGAGTGAATCTTAACTAATAAAAAATTATAATCTATGTATATTATTATGAACACGATAATCGATAATTCATTAACATATATCATTTAATATATTTCAAATATTTTATCACATGACTAAAATTGTTCTAATTATTTTATAAATAAAATTACAAAATTTTATTTTTGGACGCTACCCAATTATCAAATATTTTTTAGAAATAAAAATGTCATATTTATATAAATTAAATAAGGATATAGTTTTAATAATCTTCATTATTATTTTGATCCCCACATATAATATTAAAATAAAAAATGATATAGGGTAGAATAAAATTTTTATTAATCATTATAAAATGGATCTCATTATAGTTTATGAAAAGATACATTTTTTATCTTTATTTTTATCAATATGGACCAATGAATATTATGGTTTTGAACTAGAGAAAAAAACACATCTCCATCATTTTATCAACCTCTTTATTAATTTATCAAATTAAATGGAATAAATTATATAATTAATCTAGGATATTGAAATATATCCAACCATATGTTCAATTATGAACTATTTCTCATGATCCGGTGGAAGATCATACAGTTCATCCAATAATATTTTATAATATTCTCATGAAATTTGAATGTCATCTATACTATATATTTACTAGGTCATTTGAGCTGTAATTCCATCATTTCTGGGTATCAATATCTGTATGATATATTTCTCTTCTATGTGGATTCCATTTTTATTATAAAATTCATTATATTCTACCAATAAAAATATTAGTTTAACATATGAAACATTAATGTGGGATATGTTATAATTATAAAAAAACCGCATTATAACTAGGAAACCAATAATTTATAATTTTCTGTAAATAGGAAGTGACAAAATTATGAATATCATCGATGAGTACTTATCTTGGTGTGTAGTCTTACTCACATAAATAATAAACAAGATCAATTTCGTTGTCAAGCATCATAACCCTGCCTTTTTTGAGATTTTCTATATTGTAATCTATATCACAACATAATCTAGTTGATATTATTATTATTTGGATTTAATTATTATAAAAAAACCTACAAAAGACCTTATAGAATTTTAGGATATCATACTATACATAGACTCACCAATAGTGTTCACAAAAAGGAAATCTAATATCAATTCTCAGTAATATGTTCTCTTATATAAGTAAATATCTAAATATTTCATATACTACCATATATTGTTCCCTAGGATATCGTGAATTTATATTAAATAATATAAATTATTTAGAAATCACATTTTAAAAATTATTTAAAAGAATGATTGGCTCAATGTAATTCGAGACTAGTAACATTATAATATTATTTTATATTATATAAGTTAATTTCTCCTTAATGTAACTATAACCGATATTATTTAAGACATAACATTATTATGATTTATTTTCATAACATATTTAAGTTATACATAAAAAATCATTGATATAAAATATTATGTAAGGGATAAATAAATATTTAATCATGGTTAACTTTGTAATAATTTATAGAATCATGAATATAACAGAAACATTATAACATCAAGAGTGACACTCGTAAGTCTTATGTGGTATTCAATGTATATATAATATGAACATTTTGGAAAATAATATCAACATAGAAGATTTATATTACATAACCTTTAAACTTTTAACATAATCAATGAGTCATTATAGAAGAAGATCATAATGACTAAAATCATTTGATTATTTCATTAGTATTATAACATGGTAATACTACTACCACATTCTACAATATGACTACCAAGGATTTTAATAAACTGAAATATATATTAATTACCTATCAAATGATATATAAAATATAAAATATAGAATTAGGGTGTTATATACGAAGCCAATGATTAATCAACCAAACATACATGTTCCATATACAAATAATTCACATATCACATTATTTAGTAAACATGAATATACCATCAGTTTCATACAACCTCCCAATCATTACCATTAATATTTCACAATGAACCTAGGAAAATAAAATAGTTCTCATTAAAAATCCAAAGGTAAATCGTTGACATCACCTAGGGAGAACTTTAAAATAAAATTTGTTTCTTAAATAATCGTAATGTTATACTATAAAATCATTAACATAATCATTTCATATACAATCCAGGATCATTCAAAATAATCACATAGAAAAAAAAATAAGATAAAACATGAATCAGAACACCATTTGAGATAGTAAATTAAGTGATACCTTAAACAATATGAAGAAAATTTATTTTTTGAAAACATATTTTATCCCTTATTGTTAAATAGAATTTAATGACACATGATTCAAAAATACAACATAAAATAATTAATTTAAAAGAAAACATTTCATTTATATGGATGTGGATCAAAAAAAAATATCCCCTATAATTAAATAGAGAACATTTTTCAAAATGCTATAATTTATGAAAATAAAGTTCAATAAAAATTGCATAACTCAGTGAAAAGTGTTTGATTTTTTATATCCCATAACATTACCCTTAATTTCAATATTAGATTATAAACCTCCCACCTTATTGGATTCTATCAAATCCAATAGGTGAAATTCTTCTGGGGGATAATAATTTGAAAATATAAAATTTTATTAATGTTGTCTAGGAATATTTATGATATTTTTGAGAAATATTTGACATGTTATATGATTGTAGTTATGTGATGGAATATAGAGAGAAGAGTTCCCAATTTATATGTGAAATGTGTTGGAATATTTAAAGGTAAAAATACATTTTTTATATTTCAAATTCACACTCAATAAATGTAGCTCAAAAGTTCATAAATAATTTGATAGAGATGTGAGATTATATAGAAAGGCACATCTATATATTCATATTCATGTTTCTAAAAAATGAGGTCTTTTGATTTTGGATCGGATACATTTGCATTTTATCTTTTACTAAAGTTAATAGTTTTTACATAATGTAACTAATAATTTCTGACTAAAAAATATGAACATTATTAAATAATTTCAATGCATGAATTTAAATTTTTGAATCAATTTTATTTGATTCAATTTAATTTTAAAATAATAATTATATAATTTATAAATATAATTAAATATTACTTATGATCTAAACATAGAAATATGGTTTTGTAAATTATTGACAAAATATATATTTTATAAAATAACTTATAGAAAACATATTTTTTCTTATAAAATAGTTTCATGAACATATAATTATTACATATATACATTGAATTTCATAAAATTCCAATTATTATTGAAAACGATATTTTAAAATATTCACATAAAAATATGCAATTATAATATAATTCACAAAAACTAATTTTAATTTAATAATAAAATGATATGTTCAAAACTAATTTTCTTACATTCAAATTGATATTTTATAATATGATAATATTTGTTTAAAATACATTTATAATTTTTTCAATTAAACTTTATTTTATCACTGGTCATTTTTTCATATATTAATTATTATTCTAAAATTAGTTAGAATCAAAAATATATTAAATTCGTACTATCTATCTATTCATATTTATTGTAATAACAAAAAATATTATATTACTCGTTTAGTAGAACAAGTTGAATAATTTGTAAATTTACCATATTTAAATAATTTTTTATAATTATTAGAACTAAATTATACAATGTAATCCAAAAATTAAGAATATATATTTCAATAAGAATTGTATTTGTCTATTAGGGTTTGGTGCTTCATGTAGAATGAGTTGTCGAGCATCATATTTATTGAAGGGAGAATATTGTTCAAAGAACGTGGGGTGTTACACACAATAAACATATATATAATCAACATAATTATCATTACCCCATATTAAAAATCCATATTCAAATATATATATATATATATATATACATACATATATCCATTTATACCAAATTATTACTAAAATTTATTACACATATATATTGATGATTTTAATTTATCATCATCGGATGCATTGCAATATGATATATAGTTTCATAATACTTTATTAATGGTATTGATGATGATTGATTATTAAAAATAGTTTTATTATTATATGATTATAATATATTCATTAATAATTTTTTTTAATGATTAATCTTAATCATTTTTAATTTTGTTAATAATAACTGTTTGGTTTGCAGAAAATGATATTTTTACGAACTCGTTTTAGTGGTTTTAATGATCAATAGGTAAAATATTTTTATATATAATAAATACTAATATCACCAAATAATTATCGTTAAGATATTAAATACATTCTAATGAAATTATATTATCATTATATGATATTACATTAACATTAATTAAATTAACATTATAATATCATTTAGAATGGATGTAAAATAATCCCAAATGAGAAAATATTATAATGATTTTATATGTAAGAAAATGATTGTGAATAATGTTATAATAATCATTATAGGATCAAAAATATGAAATAAATTTCATTTCACATAATTTAAATTCATTTTTACAGTAATCTACAGATGGTGATGATGAAAAATTATATTTCACATTCATTTATGTGTTAGTCTGCATGTACACCTGAATAATTATTCCATTTAGAAAAAAATTGGGTGTAATGATGGAATATTATAATTTATATATTATTTATATATAATATTGATTCATTAAATAATTACAATTTTATAATCTTTTAGTGGTATGGGTGAAAGGTAAAACACATTGTTTTGTGTAGGAATTCCTATGCACGGTCAAAAAATAAATTTTTTTAATAGTAGATGGAAAATAAGAAATAATGTATTCTATATTAATATATTATCCATTTAGATTATTAATAATAATCTTTTCATTATAATAATGTGGATATAATATGTTTTTAATAAAACTATTAAGAGGGAAAGTCTATAGAGTATGATTAAATCACATTGCAAACATAATATTTTAACATGAATTATTTTTGAAAATAAAGGATAAATGGGAACATAATATATTACCTAGGCTCATGAATATAAGAAAATGTTAACAATGGAGGAAAACCTCAATTTTTTATTACTATAATTGATGGTATATTTATATAATGATGTTGTTTAATTGATACAATTTTTATGTGATGAGGTGTAATTTTGGAAGTACCTATTGCATTTCATTAATGAGATGAAAATATTTTTTGCGAAAAAATACTTCAATGTATCATTGAAGAATTTTTAGGTGGTTCTGTTTGATGAAAAATGTGGAATCCATGTTGTCTTTGATGACAAAGTAGACCATAGTGTTCAATTATTTGACAAAGGAGGGATTTCGTGGTGAGTTGTCGAGTTCAAGGTATGTTGTCAACAATCCATGATTTATTGGAGAAACTCAATAAAGGGAAGAACCCAAGTCCTAGTTTGGGAACGCATGGTGACATGGACCATAGAGCCTAAGGTGTCTGGACATTTGCACAGGGAGGAGATGTGTACACATTTCTATGGGTGCCTAAAATGACAATAAATGGGGGGTTACCCCTCTTCATTTTTTGTGAATCTCAAAAATAAATGAAAATTTGATCTCCAGTCATGCTAGTAGGATTGGTCACACTTGTATAAATTTATTCAGATGTTTTATTCTAATTGATAGTTGCATCCCAATATTGGTTTGGGCGTAAAAGGGTGTGGGGGAATCCATGTTCTGAGCTGGCGAATGGTGTGTCACACAAGTGGTTAGGTGACAGTCACGCACCGGAAATTGAGAAGCACATCCGGCATGGAAAATAACGCCAGTAATTCTTGGGTTTCAAAAAAATCATAAGATATCCCGGTACACCTGCAGTAAAGTTGTATTCATCATTTGATGAAATAGGAACTTCAATAGAACATCTACATACATGAAATTATATATTCGTTTTTGATAATGAAGGGACCTACAAGACATTAAACAACGAGTGCATCTTATGAAGATTCGGTGAGCACACTTCCGTTGAGATAGTAGTCAGCCTCCATATTGTGAGTGGTTGTAAACTAGGAGTGACTGTAAGTCCACTATAAACGTTGTATACAGCAGTGCTCTATTAGTGAATTTGGTACATTTTCAAATCTCCAATATATGCTCATTGTATATATCCTAGTGAGGGTGAAAAAAGTAAAATTGTTGTGTAATGTTCTTGCTTAATTATTTTTTCGTACTCTTTAGTGGGAATGATAGAGAATATAGGTTTGTATAATAGCAAAAAACGATCAATATGGATAGTTGTTTTAATTTTTCATTCATTGATTCACCATTGGGTATCTAACTTAGTGGACCTAATAATTTGTATCAGAGTGAATTATTATTATCAGTGTTTCTCTCTCAAATATATGCCATCAATCATAAAGGGATTCTGATCTACGATAGAATCAACTTTCTGCTATAGAATAATCAGATGCAACACTACTTCTGATCATTGGGAATGTATGTTTTTACACCATCAATGCAAAGAATAAAAACTGATATAAATAGTGGTGCTTGATCAGAGGCTGCACAATGAGAATTGGATGCTAACACCAAGATAATCAATGGATTATAGGGATCCATATCCAATGATATATATAAAAAGGTGGTGTCATGTAATACATCACTTGATTTTGTGGAAAAACATTTTAATATATATGAAGGTGATTCAATGGTTAGAGAAGAAAAGATGCAAGTGTTGTGGAATAAGTATAAAGATCATAGAATGAATCTAAATGAGTTTTTTGATGCATTATTTTATAGGTAAAATGTTGTAGTGGAAGACATGCATGGACATGGTAAATTTATTGAAGACCTAAATATTGTTAAGGGAATTTTGAGGAAACTCCCAACTTAGTAAAATCCAAATGTTTCATTTTTGGAAGAGGTGGATATAAATTTGCGGACACATGAAAAATTCCATATTACCATTGATGCATATGAAATTAGGAATGATGATAATAAGGATGTGGAGAATGATAAATATAAAGAAGTGGAATTGAAGTCCAAGAATTAGCTCACCATGGAAGATTTTTATAAAAAAAGAGAAAGATGAGGTGATGTCATTTCATTCTTCAAATATGAAAAGTGGAAAAGGAATGATCAAGGGGAACATCCACTAGCGTGTTTTCTATGAGGAAAAGATGGATATATTATGGACGGGTTCCCTAAGAAGTTCCCAAATGATGATGTTGATGAAGATGAAATTCTGAAGAAGTAGTCTTCAACCTATGTCAATGGTAAGTAACAGTTCATGGAAAAAATATTAAAAAGAACCTTCCTTCCGAAGAATGTGACAGTTCGGATGTATTCGAGGATGAAGAGGATTAAGTGAAATATTACTACAACGATCATATAGATAATGATATAGTGGTAGTTGTTAGTAGTTCCTAGAAAAAGGAAGAAACCGACACCGATGAAGAAGAAGAAGACATTGAAGGATGATTCGATGTTGTGGGTAAATTAGAAGTATCTCATAAAGAGATATATGTTTGGAGACAAAAAAAATAAAAAAATAAAACAATGTGGTTCAAAATTCCAAAATCTACATTCAACAATAGGATAAAAAGTAGAATTAGTTGATGAATGAGATCAATAATCTTTGGTATTTATTTCCAAAGGACTCAAGACCACTGAGTGATCATAAAATCAATGTTGAAGTACATAATAGAGAGATTGATGGATTGAATATCAATGTAAAAGGTAAAATCCCAAACATTGATGAACATGAATATGAATTTTTCACACTATGAAAAAAATTTATGCATAATGTAAAACTATTGGATCCTGGTGAGACATCATAAAGGAGGATCATTCATAACGTGAGAAAGTATGATGTGGAGCATTGTATCCCACAATTAAAGATGTAACAATTTTTTCAGATGGTATGTTTGATTTGGGGATTGATTAAATTCTAAATGTTGTGAAATATGAACACAGACCACAAGAACCATTTTGAAATTGAATGTTGATTTGGGAATGAAAAAAGAATCAGAATATCCAGAGATCTTAAGGAAAAAATAGCAGTATATAAGTTACACAAAAGAATGCACCATACAATATGTGTTATTTATATGGAATGTTGGGACATTCACAAAATTTGTGTTATATATCCAAAAGTTAACGAATGGAAGAAGAAAAAAAGTGATAGCCAAACAGAGATAAATATTTTAGAACATCCTTTGATGGAATTTTTTTTGTGAATATTATTTTGGCCCATTTCTTGACATTGTACATCAATCAGGCAATGGAATGCGCTAATGCAGAACTCAATTAGTGTTAAGAAGCATATCAGATGATCAACAAGTGATATGAAAACAAAAAATCAATTTTCAACAATACAAGATGATCTTGGTCAATCACACTCTATGGAATAATACATTTTTAAAACCACAATTAATATATGGTCAATGATATAGATCAAAAAATAAAAAGGATGAGAAGGCCGTTGTTTTAGTAATTTCTCTTAGAACATTAGATTGTTCCGTTGTATGAATCTATGACAGTGGTTTCAAATCTCATATGATAGAGAAAAAGGTCTTCATACTAGTATATTATATGAAAATTATGAAGTTTTCAAGTTCCAAAATGATGAAGGCCTGATGATTTTTGGATTGGGGAAGACAAAGTTTTGGGGAAATGAAAACAAAAGTATTGAAATCATGGTAGTATAAAGTCATAGTCACAAAATCATTTGTGACAATCAACTATGTGACTACGGACAATCTATTAGATTTACCATGAAGTTGTGTATTATTAAAGGAAAACATAGTGCAGTTTTCCTACATAGAAAATTAAAAATCTAAATCTATACCTTGATTGTGGGGAAGAAGAAATATGATTTTTATCCAATGAGGAAGATAAATATGTTGTGCCACAAGAGACTTGGTCATCAATTCCAGCCTTCCATGGACAATTTGGTTAATTGTGATGCGGCTAAAGACCTCCATATAATATCACACAATCTTACTCATTTGAGTGATGCATTTCAGTAAGGGACGATAATTATAATGACCTAAAAGTCAAAGTAATAGAAGTCAATCAGAGTGCTAAAATTGGTTCATGATGATGTTTATTGACCTATCTCATCCAGATATATAGAAAGGAAAAGGTAATACGTTCTTTTTATTGATGACTATACTAGAATGGCATAGGAATTCATCATTGTGCACAAGTATAATGTCATCATCTTCCCAAAATAGTATTGAAGGGAATCTGAAATTATGTGTTGGTAGAGAACTTTGATTTTTTGTACTCATAATGGTATGGATTTCACAAACATTCAGGTGGAAGACTATCCTGAGAAACATGGAATAACGAATCAAGGATAAACCGTAAGAACTCCCCTTCAGAATGGAGTTGTTTAAAAGAGGAATCAGATCATCAACAACATGTACTGAATGATGAGTTTAAAAAAATACCTAGAAAAGATGTTCGTAAAGGATATTGTGTTGACATCAGTCTACATTTATAATAGAGCTCTGTTGTGTTTGATAGAATGAATGATTCCTTGTGATATATGCAACAAAAAAAAGAAAAAAATGAAAAAAATGAAATACATTCAAATCATTGTATGTAGGGGACTCGTTCTCAATAAAGAAAAAAATTGTAAATTTTTTTCACATGGAGATGTGGGGGAAATTATTTGGCTACCCAGGAAAAAGAAAATCATACAAAAGCATTAACAAAGGCTGGGAAAAGTAATTGAGTGAAATGATGTCGCAATAGTAGATAATGAAGATTTCCTTTAATAGAACAGTGACCAATTTCTATCAGAATTTGATGAAGAGAAAATATACACAGGGGGAGAATAATTAGATGAAGCTGGCTTGGAATAAGATTCAAATGTTGAAAAATAAGGTGTTAGGTCTATATCTACAATGAAGCCAAGGAGTGTAGATGAAATTGAAAGGCATAATATAATTGGTGATCAGATAGCTCCAATTAAAATAAGAATAATTAATTCACTACTGTAGACATCTCTTTCATCTCATGTTGAATCTAAATTTTTTTTTGATGCAGCTGAAGATTAGAACTATGTACATGCGACGAATGAATAAATAGAATACATAGAGAAGAATCATTGGTGGGAAATTATTTCGGGGCCTTTAGATCAGATTGACATTAGGGATTAATTTGTTTATCTCACCATGAAAAATGTAGATGGTATAGTGATTAATATAAGCACAACTAGTGTGAAAATGATAAACCCAAATAGTTGGAATAGAGGTTGATGAGTCATTTTCATTGGTTGCATGTCTAGAGATTATATGATTATTCCTAGACATTACAGTGCAATATAAGTACAATGTGTACCTAATGGATGTCAATTATACATTACTAAATGGTTTTCTATAGAATAAGTGTCTATCTAATAGCCAGATGGTTTTCTCATTCATGAGGATGAGAATAAAGTTTGTTGGTTAAAAAAATGTTTTATATAGGCTCAAACAAGCACTGAGACTGTGGTACTCAAAGATTGATGAGTATTTGATGATGTGTGGTTTCCAGTGTGGTGGAGTTGACTAAAATCTCTAATTCAAAAATGATAGTATTCAAAGGATTATGGTTCAGGTTTATGATGATGACAAAATATTTGGTGGATTTGGTGAAGCTTTGTGCAGATAGTTTTCCAAATCAATGAAAAATGAGTACGAAATGTTAATGACTAGAGAGATGACATTTTTCCTTGGATTACAGGTGTCTTAATCAAGTTATTAAACTCTCATTTCCCAATCTAAAATTGAAAAGGTGGTTCTAAGATAAATTAGAAATGAAATTCACAATGAGATGAATATTCTGGTTGCTACCCGGATGAAAAGATTGAATGATGATGATTTCAAGGTAGTTAATATCAAAAAATATAGGATTATTATGGGGAGTTTACTATACCTAATGGCAAAAAAAACTGATATTGTTTTTCCCCATGCCATGCTATGTGATATCAAAGCAATTCCAAGGAAATTCACATGGTTCTAGTAAAAATAATACATCATTTTATTTTGGGAACCATGGATTTTGGTTTGACGTATAATGAAAAATATCAACCGATGCTATTGGAATATACAAATACATGTTTTTATGGTTCAACATATGACACGAAATCAATGTCATGTTGTTTTTTCTATGTCGGTGTATTGTGTATTGCTTAGATAATCAATAAACATGATTGAATTTCATTAAGCACCACAGAAGTTGAATATATTTCGGCCACTCATGAATGCACATAGATATTGTTAATGAAGCCACAACTTGATTATATGGGAGTTGAAATGAAGTATCTGATCAGAATCCATTGTGATAACTAAATTGGTATCAAACATCGCAAAAATCTAGTCTATCACTCAAGGAAAAATCACATTGAGATCAAATAACATTTTTTTCATGTAGTAGGTGGAGAAAGGGCTAGTGATGTTGGATTATGAGCCTACAGAGCTACATGTTGCAGATATTATGATAAATCCTTACCCATGGATGCATTTTAGAGGCATCGGCTGGCATAGAGAGTCTTGTTCACTCCTCGCACTAGATAAAGTGTCGATGTTCCCACCCCTACTCCCTAAGGTATGATATGTTTTTCTTATTGTTCAAATTTGTGCTCTCTATACTGTTTTAGAACAAAAACTAGTGACCATTGGGTTCATTGAAAATGTTGGGGAAATATTGACTCTTATAGGGGGATAAATTGTGGAAAAATAAGGAAGACAATGTGTTTTTCAAATAAAATAGTTGAATCAAACAAGTGGAGTTGTGAAATAGGAGGAGTTTGTTATTACATGTTCATAATCTGATAAGAGGAGCACTAGGATGATTGTATGGGGTGTTCGAAGTGATCAGCTAGAGCATAGCATGGACAACCCGATAACCCAATTTGTTTAGATGTAGGAGTTTTAAATATGATAAAGATAGGAGTGGTCAATGAAATTATAGATTTCACAAAATCTGAGGAATGTGATAAAAGAAGAAGATTTTCAGTGAAATGGGGTTAGAGGGTTTCCAATGATATGTAACTGGTATTAGTTTTCTATCAACAATAGGTGCAGAAATAAATTTTTCATTTCCTCTTGGTTCACATGCTAAGAATTGCTCAGGTGGGATTAGAGTATGTGTTTAGTGAATATATTATTTATATGAAAATATAAATAGGAAAAATTTTCAACAGAATAAACTAGGTATCATTTTATGAGAAGAGTTTTCATCAAACCCAAATCGAGATATAGTTGGAAAAATATCTCTTAAGGCATCACTAAAGAATTTTTTAGGTGATTGTATTTGTTGAAAATTCGGTCATCCATGTTATTTTTTATGAGATAGTAGAGCAAGAGGTTCAAATTGTTGAATAAGATTATTTTTCATAGAGATTTGTTGAGTTAGTGGAATGTTTTCACCAATAATTGGTTGATTGACGTACCTCAAGAAAGTAATGCATGGTGTAGTGGAAGTACCAAGGGACTTGTGTGCTAGTTTCATGGAGGCTTGTAAAGTATTCCACCATATTATTTTTAAGACCATATCATCAATATATGGAAATGGTAAAAGGGGCGCCCGTGTTTTTTTGGGTGGCCAAGGTGATTAGGACGATATAGGGTAGGGAATATGGACTTGTGCACTGATAGGAGACATTCACGCGGTGTTCAGGGTCACCAGAATTCCTATAAATAGAGTTCTACCCCTCCTCATTTTTCGAAAAGATGAACACTTAGTGAAAATTGGATATTTAGTAGTACAAGTTGGTTTGGTAATACATGTGGTGGTTCGGTCATGTATTTATAATGTTATTCAAATATTACACAACATTTTATAGTTGCACGCCAATATTGGTTCGGGTGTAAAAGGGTGTGGGTAGTCCATGTTCTGAGTTGGTGAAGGGAGTGTCATGCAAGTGGTTAGGTGACTTCCATGCCAGGAAATGAAAATTGAACCATGCTTGGAGAATAACCCCAGTCATTCTTTTCTAGAATGAATGTTTAATGATCGGTTTTACACCCATGGTAAAGTTGTATTAGTAATTGGATTAATGCAGAACATCAACAGAGAATCTAAATATGGGATAATGTGTATTCATCTGTAATAATTAAGTCAACCATAACTCATTAAACTATGAAAATATCTTATGAAGGAGTAGTGATCACCCTTTAGTGGATGGAGCAGCGCACATTCATTTTGTGAGTGGTTGTAAACTAGGATGGACAATGAGTCTGCTCTGAACATTGTAAACAACAGTGTGCTTTCAGTGAATTTCGTACATTGGTACATCGCCAGTGTATGATTCTAGGGTGTATCCAAGTTATGGTGAACCATGTAAAATTAATGTATCTTGTGTTTGCTTTATGATTTGTTCATACTCTCCCATGGGAAGAAGAGAGAATAGATTTTGGTTTAATAGTGAGACATGATCAATTGGGGAAGTTGCTTTACTTTTTTCATTCCCGGATTAACCCCAGCAGTAAAGAAATCTAACAAAGTGGACCTAACATTATTAAAATATCAGACGATTTGAACGTTAGAATAAAAGAAATAGGTGGTGATATAATTTCACTGAAGCCTCATCAATTCTTTTTAAAACATGTTTGAAATTTGAATCATTCCATTTAGCCTTTCATTGTTTGTAAAATTCCATTTTTTACCAAGGTAATTATTTTTTTACAAAAGAATATTAATTTCATAGAGTAATAAATGATTATTATTAAATAATTTAAATTTAATGATTCCAAATATTTCATCCATTTAGTGATAAAATTATCATATATTTAAGAGAAAATTATTTTAGTGTATGTGTATTTCATTCAAAAATACCTGAATTTATAAAAAGAGAAGATTAATTATAAAATTTATGTGTAAGATAACATTCATTTTATTATATTATAAAATCATTAATTCATAAAAAATAAAATATATTTTATTTTCAATGAAATACAGAATAACATAAAACATATGTATTAATTAATGTAATGAAAAAACCCAAAATATTTAATTTTTTGGGAAATATTACTTATGATTATTAGATCGTAAACCAAGGGTTTCTAAGTCCAAATTAGTGTATCTAAATGTAATGTTTTACTCCATAAATAAAATTTTTACCATTATATGTATTTTATAAATATATTATTATTGAGATTATGATATATCAATTGATGCAATGACTTCTTTTAAAACTATATTTTTCATTATTCATCAAAAATTAATTCTTTTAAAAAAATCCAAAAAAATCCTGTTAATTGAATAATTTTATTCCGAATCCAATACTATGTAAACCTGGTCAAATTAAATTTATAAATTCTTTAAGTAAAACCAAAAAAAACATAATAATAGTTGGTATCATAAGAAATAAATATTTTAAATAGCTTTTCCCTCATTCTCTTTTCAAAACACTACTATATGTATTGGTGTTATTGTATTGTTAATATCAAAAATATATTTTATCAATAATATAATTACAATCATCCAATTATTAATACATGAATAATATTTGTAAAAATAATTCATTATAATGTATAATCATGTTTTATTATTTATTTACCTTCACCATATAAATATATCAATATATTTTTTGGAATAATGATTATTATTTCTTTCTATATATATTTAATAATTCCTATTCCTAGTTTTTTACCCACCAATCATATGTCAATATTTTAATATCTCTATAATTTCTTTTATTTTTTGTAGTATATTTTTTCATGCAAAGAATGCCAGTAAACACATTAGAAATCAATGGAAACTATAATTAAAAATTTGATAGTGTTTTAGCATAAATAAATTTTCCCCATTATAGAAATGTTCTATCATAAAAATTTTATGATCCTTATAACCCTATTTATAGAGTGATACTATAGACATGTATACTTCCTTGAATGTTTATTAATATAATATTTATGTTATGACACTATAAATTAATATTTATATAGTTGATGTTTCTTTTTATTTAATGATTTTTATTCCATTGAGACATATTTATAAATTTTATATTTAATTTATTTCCAAATAATCATATAATTTACATGATAAGGAAGCCACATTTTATGAATATTCTAGTACTTTTTCTGAACTATTGAAATTATATCATTATAGAAAATGGAATCAATGTGGTGGAAGAGGTTATTTCATTGATTTAAGGGGAATTTTTTTATTATAATCATTGGATGTGGATTACTATCATTGGGTATGGGGAAAGGATCAGATATTTACATTATTTTTTATTTACTGCCTAACCTCTAAAAAAATTTCAAAACAAATGTTGAAATTGAATAATAAAAAATAATAATCGAGAATTAATTATGAAAAAATTGTTGTGGTTTAAGATAGAGTGAATATTTTATTATAAATCTTTTATTCTTTTCGAATAATTATATGATATGGGGAGTTTTGTGACATAATTTCAAGAGGAGGATGTTTTTTGAGATTTTATTCAGTGTGAAACGTCACGCACAAAATTTTTAATTTTCTTATTGATCACTACTGTTTGTAATATAAATTACCTATTTACCATCATCCATAATGTAATTTAATAATTTTATTAAATTCATTATAATTAATTTTCATTATTTTATTATTATTTATGATTTTATATATAATTTTAACCCTTAAATTATGATTCTTTTTCTTTATGAATGAACATAACTGTAGTATATACTTACCACGACTGATTAGTGGAAATATTCACATGAGTTAGAAAAAAATAATGAATTAATAATAATATTATAATTAATGATATAAGAAAACCATAAGAAATATTACATAATTTTATAAAAAGTATAAACATTGGTCTTTATTTTAATTTATAGAAAAAATAAATAACAAAATTTCAAAATATATATATATTAAAATTTATTCATTGTTACTAAAAAAATAATTATGCTATAAATACATTGGTTAGATGGACACCAATTGATATGGTATGATGATTTTTATCATTAATACCGGGAATAATTTCTTGGTTTTGCAATTGGATAAATTTTTTTCATGGTGGAATTTTATATATATATTTATTAATTTAGTAAATTAATTTATTATTTTATCATATTAAATTTTTTAATAATATTTCGGTTTTAAAAACCTAAATTATATTTTAAATAAAAGAGTATTATTCGAAGGAAACATAAAATATAATTAAATACTATTAAAAAAGGGCCATAACCTTAGAAAACCCTAATATAAGATATAAAGTATAAAGTATCATGATTAATTGGATTGACAGATATGGATTATAGAAGGAGAGTGTGGAGATATTTTGTGTGTCAATTTCTTGGCATATGTAGTCAAACACCCATGAGTTGTGTTAATAGTGGTGGAAAAAACTATTAGATTTCAATAGGCCTCCCTTCCATGATGAATGTGATAATAATGTGATATCTTGATGGATTTGTTTTATTAAATCAATTTAAGTGATGATATATACACAGATGTGATGCACATGTAGTACAAGATGAAACATAATTATTATGAATTTCTTATCATTGGATTATTTATTATACACTATTAATGCCTTCCTTAAACAATAATTCCTTCATTTTCCCATGAAATAGCTCAAGTGAGGGTCCTACAATTCTCGTTAATTTGATGTCGGAATGGAGGTGTTTTATGTGATCAATTTATGGGTCGCCACTAGTCATCAAACATCTATGAAGCTTAAGGGATCTCCTAATAATATATATTACTAAAATTTGAGTGAGTATGAGTGAAAATGTTATTTTATTTAGTAATTCTCACAAGGATTACTTCTTCATTATATAGGATACCATTAAATTTCATATGGTTGAAGACATTTGTAATTTAATTCAGGAATTTTTCCACCATGGTGGACAAGAATTATGACCACATATGTGATGAATGATAAATATATTTCCAACCGATATTTACATGGGGTTTAAATTTGTTATCAATAATATTCCAAAAATAACATTAAAATATTGATGTTATAAGGATGACATACCACATCATTGTTTATGTATTGTAACAAATCTTATAAATATTAAATGTTGATGGATTATTACCATAAAATCAGTGAAATAGTTTTATACTACGCACAGGGAGTGAATGTTGTGTGGATTACTATCTTTAATATTGATATATAGCCCTCACTATGAGGGTTTATATCATAAATATATACACGGTTCAATATTTTCCTTCAATATAAATGTTTAAATCTATTTCTATTGGGTTATACATATAATATTTAAATGGATTATAAAAAAACATAAAAGTATTTTTTTGTTGACATCATGAAGTAAATAAATGAATATAATTTAGGTTTATTAATTCCAACATATGATGGAGATGAATCTACATAAATACAGTGTAGTGTTGTATGAAAAGGATTAATACCATTTATTTTATTAATGTCTAGAAATAGAGTCTTTAGAGAATTTTTTATACATGTAATATAGTTTGTTTTATATTTTAAACTCTGTCATTATTATAATGATAGTATGAATTCTATTCGCTAGAAAATTTGGTAAATTGTTAATGTATATAGTATGATTATATTTTTTATGATTAATTTGAGATATCTTTTTTCATTTATTCTATAATTCCTAATTCTATATCCATCTCAATCCTTGAAAATTGTATATTTATTATTATTTTAATATTAACTCAATGATTATATATAAAAATTCATATGTTACTGTTATTTGGGATAGGATATGTATCATTTTGTATGGATTAGGTTGATATTTCCTTAGAAAACCAACATTCATAATCTTGAGAAAAGTGATGTTCTAATGATGTATATTGAATATATAAGGCATGTATTTTTCATTATCATAGTTTTGAAGACATCCAGATTAATTAGTTTTCCATTTTCACATAACTAGTGCATAATCAGGGATATACCATTCATGTAAAACCATTATCATACTAAATTTATATACATCTGTTTGATCCCATTCGTTTTAAATATGATGCATGTTTCATAAATTTTTAATTATCTGTTTAACCACATATTTCCAACAGAGTATATTTGTTATGAGATAGGAAAATCAATTTAAAATTTTAAAAACTAATTACACCAAGTGGACTAATGATGACCTACTTTTTTCTATAATCTTGAATATCATTTTAATATTATATTCATGGAAAAAAAAATTATTAAAATCATTTTGATGGGTACTAAATACTAGACGTGGATCACACATATGTGATAGTAAACATATAAACATATATAAGAGGGAATTTCTGAATGTTATTTTAGATAGACATGTTCCCAATGAGGTGATAATTTTTTTCATTGTATTTCAAAACATGTGATCTAATACTACATAGTGAATTATGTCATGAATTGGGGAACTGTAATTATGTCACCTTAATAAAATTATTTTTTATTTCTAAATATATAGATTTCGGATACGATGGTATTTTTATTCATTATAGAGTTCAGTAGTTCTTCTAAATATACACATGTATTTTTGGAACAATGAAATTCATATGTGGTTTATACATTATTGATATCAACTATCATATCAAAAAAAAATTTAAATAAGAGTGAACTAGTGGATTCGTGTGAGACTAGCCTTTTTAATTATTAAATTAGATATGAAAATGATAATTATATTCAATTACCCATTTGGGATTTATTTTTGGAATCATTATATTTTTAGTAATTTAATATATTTAATTTTTTATATTAGGAAATATAATAAAACCACATTTTTAAAAAAAATTATAAAGGATAGTGGAATATTTTTTATTATAACATGTTATGTATACATAAAATAGTATATTAGAATGCTGTGGGTTTAAAAAATGGGTACCATTTACCAATGATAATAGTTGTTATATTTATGTATTCTAAAAAATACATAAGAATGTTTGTTTTTTAATTTTCCTAGTTTTTTAAAAATGATTAAAAAATCAATAGATAAAATGGGTTATGTTTCAATGATAAGATCTGGTTGCTAAAGGTATAATTTAATTATTCACTAATCATATGAGTTTATTATTAATCATACAATACACTCCTCCTAGAGCACAAATGTATAATTTTTTTTTCTAATAAGATAAATAATACCATGATAGATATGGTTAATTTGGTGACGAGTTAGTGTATCATTCTCCTTTCATTATGTAATTTTTTAGAAACTATTACATTTATAGTTTCCAAGTTACATTTACTATTTATTTAATGACATTATATGGGTCATGCATTGGTAGGAATTTTTTGAAGTATTATATGATGAAATGTGGTTGTGAACCTTGTGTATGACATTTTTATTTCGATTAACAATTCTACAAATTTTTTAATTTCATAATTGTAGGTGATACAAAAAATTGTAAAACATATTTATAATATCATTTAAAACAATTTTATTGAGGCATGAAATTAATTTATATGGAATGATCAAGACAGTTATAGATTATGTTGGTGGAATTATCATCATGCCTAATATCAGGACCACAAAAATAACGAATTCTTGTTATCAATGTTTTTCCGATTCTATAATGAGTTATGGATTATGAACCGAATCATGTTAGAATATAACCTCAAATGTAATGTATTATTTATTAAGATCCCATGGTAGTTATGAATTTTATAAAAAAATTATTTAATTATAGTTCACAAGTGATGCATATATTATCAACCCAGAATCCATTGAATGATATAATTTCTAGAGATGTTTAAAATACACATAAATTGAATATGAATCTTTTAAAACTATCTAAAATTTATAAATCACTGATGAACATAAATAGACGACACATATATGTTTAAATTTTTTTATCCAAAAGAAAAAAACATGGATTATTGTGGGTCAACCTATATAGACTTACTGGTGGAAGAGGGTTACAAATAGGTTACCATTGTTGATTATAAAGTGATACATTCACCATTTTTTATGATAAATCACATTCAAATATTTCATTCCATAAGAAATTATTTTAATTTTTATATTTATAATATGATTCTAAAAAATAATTTTTATATAAAAAAAATTTGTCATACATTTGTATATGTGTTAATTTAAATGTTTTAAACATTGCAATGGGTATTTTAAAATTTTATGGTTATAATGTAATATGTATAAATTGGATAAAGTTTCCAACTATTCAAGTATCATGTTTAGTGATTTTATCAAATAAATGTTTGTATTCAATAATGTGGTTGACTCATATATATAATAGTGTAATATAAGTATTATTTTGGTGTTTCTAATATTGGATGAAATTGATGTAATAATTTTCTAATAAGATTTATTGAATTTATAGTCAATAATGATGTTTTTGGAAAATGATTCCTAATTAAAAAATGGTTATAAAATTAACTATACATAGTATGATTATATTTAAATAGTTTTCTAATAGGTTACTTATAACAAGTCATAACAAATATACTGGAAATGTATAAACCAGTTTAGCATAAAGAATTCAAAAAATGTATTCCTTTTTAATGTACATGATATGGATCTTAGAATTATTCAAGATCCATAAAAATGGGTGAAACATATGGATATAACCCCATAAAAATATTTTATTTGATATACCTTGTATTCTATAATGTGTAATGGTCCCAATGGTGTTTATGATTTTTTTCATTTCTTACAAATACTAATGAAATCATAGTGAGACACAACTGATTAACCACAATAATATAATTATTCAAATATTAAGATGTAAGTATACATTCTTAGACTATAGTTTTGTAGATTAGTTCATTGTTAGGGATTACACAAATTTTAGTTAAAAATCATAAAAAGATTTTATGAAATATAAATTTGTTTTCTTTTTTCCCAAGTAGTTGAGGTATTAGTTGGATGATTTCAAAACAAGACACCATATGGGAAACATAAATATAGGTAAATTAAATAATTAATTTAGATGATGTGAATGAATTCATTTGGATTATGTTCACTGATAAACATGGGGTTGTTCATATAAATTATGTCAATATCTATATATACTCTAAAATCAATGGATACATATCATTGGAAAAAGAACACCAGTCTACCAAATAGGCCAAACACAAACTTCTTAAGTACTATCAAATTTGATAGATCAGTGAGAGCTGAGATTTATTTAGATCATGTGTGGACAAAAAATAAAATATAACATATCAATTAAAAAATAGAAATTCTAATAAAAGGATAAGGTTTAGGTCGAATATCATGAAATATGATACATTATATGTTTAATGTAATGGGTTTAAAATGTTTTATGTTTCTATATTTATCAAAATATCTATTTTTATTCATTTAAAGAGGTTCAATTTAATAATAAATTAGTATTTTATGGATAATTATCCCTATATAATATGACATCGAGTTTTCCCTAATCAATGATGGGCAATAAATATTATTGGATTAGATTATATGTTACGGTTAACAAAACTAGTTGCATATAATAACAATAAATATTATTATAAGTAATATTAATAATAAAATAATGAAATATATTATTAAATCACATTATTTGGACTAACCCAACAATGTATATCCCATAAAATAACATACATAAATTTTTCTTCATTATACAGTATATATACTATATACCCCAATTACATAATATTAGAGAAATAACAATCATGAGATCATTTTAATGAATTATTGACTTAATAAATATTTGAGAAATAGAACATTATAATGTGGTTGTGTATGTTGATGATCATGTTATTTATAGGTTTTCATTAATGTAGAAAACATTCTACTAATTTAATGAGAAAATGAATCTATTCCCTTGTTTGAATTATATTAAAACGAATCCATGGTTGCAATTAATTTATTTTCATGGGATATGTTTAAATACTTTGATGATATATAACTGATATGATTATACCTGTGATATTTGGAATGTGATTTATTTTTCAATGTAGTAACTCTATTATGGAAAATCAATATTGTGTTATATGTACTACAGTAGATATAAATTTCACTTGTTTAGTATTATTCCAATGTTACAAACCAAGGGACTATATGTTTATAAATAAGACATAAATGGTACATGTTGTGGTGGACATTTAAATGAAAATATATATTTTGTTTGATTAGGATCACACACAAATACAGTTTATCTTTTGTATAATTGAGTTATTCATGGAGTCCACCCTTTAATCATATCATTGAAATAATTATTTAATAAATATTTTCAATTTCACAATGTATCAAAGTGGAACCAAATTAATAGTTACTGTAAGGATTTAATTTTAAATTATTTTTCTGTTCCCAAATGAAGTTTTTTTTTAAAAATGTACAATAAAATAAATTCGATTGATTGATAAAGAGTATATATATTTTTTATATGATGTACTTTTTTGGTCATAGTTAATGTAACGAAGTGATCGAATTTTGTTAAAATGTAAATATCATTTTGTTGGATAAAACCATAGTTAAAGATCTTGAATTGATTTTTTTAAAAATAACAATATATGATATGTTGATCTCATATATGTTATCTGATACCTATAATATGCTAAACATTGTAGCCTAGAGTAAATGATTACTTTAATAACATGGAATAATATACAAGTAATTGAATCATCCTAGAATGAATATTTCAATAGTCATTTAAAACAAAATAAATATTTGAATCTCAAATTAAATTTGAAAAAACAAAACAAAATATTGTTTTTTCATTGAGTACATAATTATTCATTACATCATATCCATAAAAATCAATCATAATACACATCATGTCATCTTGGGGGATTGAATCATATGAATGGGGTGAGAGGTATTTATTATTGATGATATGAATAAAATGGAAGCTAACATGACTAAATATGGGATTATAAATATTGAAATATAAATTTTACAAAAATATTCCATTTAATAAATTACATTATTATAATATGGAAGGAATAAATTTCTAAAAAATAATTACTTGTAAATAATCACTTGACCATAAAACATACCCACCAATATTCAATATAATCCAATAATGACATCTAATTTTATTACTAATATCATAATGGGGGAATGAATAATTTGCAATGAAATTACCATAACATTGAACCCTCATTCCATGGCATCTAAAATAAATTGGTAAGAAATTGGCCACAAAACCTAGGTTGTTTTTCTCATTAGACTTACTGTTGCATAGAGTTGATATAAGGGGACACATCGATCACATAATCATTCCATTTTATTCCATATATTAATGGTGTAATACATAATCCGTGTAAACATTATATAATCATATCAATGGATGGAAATTATCCCAATCAATAATCAAAATCGTAATTAAACAAATATAATATGCACAATGTTATCAAAATTGTTCATCACTAAAATAACTAATCATAAATTTTTTGGATTAATAATAATGATGTTACCATTAAATAATTTCCATAATGTAATATATGTCAAATATGGGTTGTCATCATAGATTTAAAAAACCCACAAAATATCCTTATAAACATACTTACGGAAAATCACCTCACTATTGAAAATTTCTTTAAAAAGATAGAAATATTCACAATATAAGGAATTATATTTTATTTGATTATAAATTCTTTATCCATTAAACGATGCATAAAGGAAATTAGTGGTCATTAAAATAGGAAATTCTATACATTCAATATAATAAAAAGAACTCCACTGATTCTATTATAAAATTATTCAAAAGATCATATTTTTTAAAATTATAACAATATTTGAATCAATGATTGTTAAAAAAATTAGTCATCGGTAAAATATTAAATAATAAATAATTTGGATATCTATAATATGTTGTTAACTTTTTTAGTAAATTAGTACATGGAAGGGAAATGGTTTCCGAAAGAAGGGAGAAATGATGTTAGATTTCCTTGAAAACATTATTTTGGTCTCTTTTGATTGTAAATATAATAAAATATGTTGAAAATTTTTATTCTAAAGAAATAATGAAACTACAATAAAATTAATAAGATCACTTAAATATAGATCATAAATTTTCATCATTTAAATCTTAATCATGAAAAATCCTGATAAATAATTAGATTCAAATATAAACCACTACAACTATAGAAACTATTAAATAATATGTTTTAATAAAACACAAAATTAATCTCAAAATAAAAGTATTATAAAGGAATTTAAGATATTACATGTTATAGTGTATTAAAATACACCTCATAAATGATTAATGTGGTGAATATGAAATACATCTTATAGAAATTAATGTTTAATTTTAATTCAATACCTTACGAATAATTTTATTCATACATGTGATTACCATTTGTATAATTAATATTTATTTATTATTAATATAATTATTAACCATAATAATATACTGCATATCATATATTCTTTCCAAATAGTTTTTAATGATATTTTTATTAATAATTAATTTTTAGAATCACCATTTTCGGTGATAAATGTTTTTAGTTTTCATGACTATTTTGGTTCAAAAATATCATTCCTATTACTTTAATCAGGATAAAACTATTATCATAATTTTAACTATTTTATTATTATCATATATTATTATTATACATATATTTATAATAGTAATTAAAAATAATATATGAAAAAATTAGCTACATTTTTCATTGAGAAGGTAAGTCAATCATACATGTTAACAATGTTACCATTATTCAAAAAAAATAGAATAAATGAAGGTATATATTATTTCCCCATTAAATCATTATTATTATATTTAATATAACATATAAATTAATTAAATAATTATTTATTACTTTTAAAAAAATGAAAACACATCACATCGTTATGTAAAGGTGGTAGTGTACATTAAAGAATGATAAATGTTACATTTTTCAAAATGGTTTGAAACTAAAACAAATATATATAATATAATAATTACCTAAGATTAAAAAATTAATAAATATTATATAATATTTTTAAATATTACAATATATCTAGATGTGAGACACGACTATTGAAAAATAATTTCATCTATTTGGGAGGCGAAAGTCTGGTTTACATACAATCGAATTTTTTATTATAATATGATGGAATATGATATGGATATGGGTGATTAAATTAAAATAATATATAAATATAAATTAAGAGATATATTTTTAATTATTTTAACTTAGTTGGAACATATATTAAAGAGTTAGTAGAATAATTAAAATGAAAACTGGTGGTTATGAACAATAGCTATTATCTAGACAACATTTTTATGATTATAGATAAAGTCTCAATAGATTTGTTTTATTGTCAAATCATGGAATTTTAATGAGGTTAATCATTTAAGAAAGATAATGAGTGTGGAATTTTTGGATAAAAAATTCTTTGACTGTGTGAATAAGATAAGATATTGTGTAGGCATTTATGTGTTGGGGAGAAGACACCCTTATAATTTGTTAATAGGAAAATAGATACTTATGATTACAAATTAACACAAGGCTATAAAATGTATAATTATCAAAACATGGATGATATAAGGTCTAAATGTTGAAATTATGTTATAGTATAAAATATTTATAGTTCATTTATTTTTTTTCATTTTAGAATAGCCCATGGGTAAACCAGTTTTAACGTTTATTATGATATTTAATTTTTGTATATTTATAGTTTATTAGGACTGAAAGATAGTATTAAATTGTTATATAATATAATTTATTATTATTACAAATATTTTAAACAATTTTACAAATTAAATTCATATAATTATAATACTTAATGATAAAATGGTTTTCATATACCTGATGAAAAATCGAGATTCAAAATACTATGATTTACAAAGTCTAGAAAATTTTAATGACAATATTCAATATTAAACACTTTTAAATAACAAGGAATTATTTATCATATGATAGAAATGAATTAATTATACTTTTAATATAATTTTTAATCAAATTATAACTTATTAATTCATTAAATGAAAAGTAAATTTTCTAGAAAACCCATTAATTTTCAGCATTCATGTAAAAATTAATTGCTTCGGAAATATTCTAAATTCAATATAAGATAATTTTTAAAAAATGACTTATTATATTAGATTCATTAGATACCAATAAATAATATAAAATTTATTATAATGAATTTTATGTTATGTGGTAGAATATCGACATATCTTCATTTATGTAAAATATAGTCTTCCAAAAAAATTATAATTATTTCAAATTATTCATATTTTATTTATAATCACTAGATAACCATTTAAATTATTTTATATATGTGTAACCATATAATATTCATAATTTAGACATTACTATTCATTTACACTACATTCATGTAATAGATATTACAATATTTTATATTAATGTATTTTTAAACTTGCGGTTGTGGGTATCTCAGTATAGAAAAGAATTTAATTTATCTAAAAAGATAAATTTCATAATGTCTTGTGATGTAACACTCTATCCTACTATAAAAATTATATAACATAATTTTCTATAATTTCACCACATGAATATATTTTTTGACATTAATCATAATCTCTATAGGTTCCCTTGATGCTTTTTATCTCTTATGATTTCTCCAATGTACAGTTACCTGTAGAGTTTTATGATTCCTCTAAACATATTAGCTATTTTCCCTAATCATAATAAAATCATCAAATTAATATATACTAGTTTAAATTTCTATTTCATTCGTAGTGAGTACATGTTCTGTGTATATCATGTACATCATTATCACATACATATAGAACAAATATTCTACATTAGAAAGAAAACGGTGGCATATCCAAATAGTAGGACAAAAACCCAATTCATTCTTGGATTTCAAGGGGTCTGATCTAGCGATATCTTATTATATACTTTTGGATGAACCTTATGACACCATTCCATGTAGATAATATTAACAAAATGTTATCACCCATATTAAACTCAAAATCATTCCTCATGTTATCAGAATAACACTTCATCCTACTTTGAGCAATTTTGATATAGGTTTTAATAGTAATTTATTGTTATTGTCTCCTCCAAATGTTTTGGGATAATTAGAAACCATTCACCAAAATAATCCAAATAGATTGGATTACATGATATCATTAATATAACACTCCATAAAATTATTTTTTAGTATTTAAATTGAGTATATTATTATATTTTAAATCAAAAAATGGTAAAAACTGATCACACATACCCAACAAATAAAGGGAAAATGACCTCAAAATTTATTCTAATGTTTAAATTTCCATTCCATACTTATAATAAATTATAGGAGGACTAGAAATGATGAAATGTAGCTCCATATCAGGATCCTTCTATAAAATCATGCAATATTTTGTTGAAAATATTTCATCATGATCAAACTCAACAAAAAGTGGTGAACCCTGAAATTATACCAAATTATAAATATATAATTTTGAAATCGGCTCTATTCATAAATATTCTCTTATATCATATAAATTTATATATTTGGTACTTATTCCTACAATAATCCATATACCATCATTTATTAAGAGTGTTCAGAAATATAGTGAAAATGTCAGGAGTAACGATATCCAACATAACCATTATAATAGATAGAGACTTCCTTACTTGTTTAGGGTTCTATCTCATAGCATTCACATATGGAAAATCAAAAAATATTGAAACATAATCATTAATTTATAAATTTATGTTATCCCACCAAAATTGTTCATTCAATTATCCAAGAATCTTGGTGCTACTATGGTGTATGTAGATATTTGAGATGGGAGAAACATATAACTAAACATTTTGCACAAATATAAATGTAAAACATAGTTTCATTCCACAATATAGAACTCCATCTTCATAGTCAACATATAAATTTTTTTCCATAATTTAAGACATATTTTTTTTTTGAAATTCCACATCGTCAGGATGCATTTTTTCCACATTTTTTTATACATTATTTATAAATTATTTGAAAAATAATATATGTATAACCAGCTAAACTGATTTATAGATAAAAATTTACAAAATCAATGACCATGTATTCTCTTTCAATCCTCATTTAGTATAGTAATCTATGATCACTCAATATGAATGCATTCAATACATTATATTACTTTGTAGGGTTGTAGTATAATGAAAAATAATTGACTTTGGGAAGAAATATCCATCACATTTATCTAATTCTAATCATATTCTATAAAAAAATTTAAATGAAACTTATATGATCTTTTCTATATAACACATATCACTATACAAATATTTTCCTCATATCATCAATTTATTGTTTATGGATTCAAAATTATTTTGAATCCACAATTTCCTAATTTTGGGGAAATAATTAGTACCTTAAAACATATCATATTAAATTCAAAAAAATATTCAAATTCCATTGTTTTTATGAATATATCCACATTATCAGTAATCATGGTTAATAGATTTCCTAATAGATCAAAATAATGAACAAATCACTAATATTATCCTTAAAAAATTATGAAACTATGCCCCTCATATAATTCCATTTTTAGGCCATTCTTGCACTGCCTTTATCTATAAAAGTTAAATTGAGACTCCGTACTTGGTTATATGATGTCTATGAATAGAATCATTCTGAATCAAAAAAATAAAAATTCCAAAATTTCTTATAATTCATTTCTCTAGTAGTATTATAAATAATCTTAATGTGATTCTCATGGTTATTATATCTCAAAGAGTACTCCGTGATATTATTATAAAATACATAAATATTTTATTAACATATTCATAGAATACTATGTAAAATAGATAAATAAATATTGTCGGTGAATTTTCAAAAACAAATTGCATTAATATGAACTCATAATGTCCATATATAATTTGAAATAAAATATTTAGAATACCTCCATTATATCCATGAAAAAAATAATATTTTATATTATTATTGATGATATTAACTATGTATCCCAAAGTTGAACCAATGGGTTGTATAAACCCCTAATCCCTCATCTACACATTTTTTATTTCAACTCCACAAATTCCAATTTTTCATTCTATATAGAGTATCTGATATGAATATTTCAATTGGGATTAAATCATTGGATGTCTCAACATTATACTATTAGTATTTCAAAGTAATTTTTTAGGAAACAAATGAATGTAATCCTACCCAATATTTGCATCAACAATTTTATGATTACCATTTCAATCAATATATTATGTCTAACATTATTCCCTTATAATCTAATATAGAATAGATACATGGGGTTGATCTACACAAGAATTAAATAATGATGTCTCCCTATTGAAGATTAAGAATTCCAAGTCATATTCATGGGTAATTACTTCCTTATCATTAACATAAACTTTTCATAATATTTTGATATCTTGGATACAATAATTCCTATGAAATCATAAACCATAGTTATAATAATAATTTCAATAAATATTGAATGTTTATGTGTTTTAATTCTAATCAGATAAAATATATTTATTTTGCTGAGACATCTCTTATGTGTATTTAGAGAAAAATACCTCATTTGGTTCCTATAATATAATAAATTTTCTTATCAAACAACGAAGATATAAATGCATGTTCTGATCAAGAATCAATTAAATAAATAGATAAATTTTAGAATAAGAATAAATTAACTAATAATACATCATTAAAATAATGAAAAATAAAATTTGAGATCATTTTAGGTAGTAATTTCATTATATGTCTTTTATCGGAAAAATTCACATTAATTTTTTAAAAAAAATAAGAAAATTATTCCATCCCCTTATAGTTTAATAAGTTCACGTTGGAATCCTATATATTTCCAATCCTATCATGATCATAGTTTCATTTCTCTCCAAATATGTAACCAACATACATCCCCATAAATAATGTTCTATTGTGGTTATTTCAACATATATTACAACATGATGTTCTAGCATTCAATTCTAGCCATTTTTCATATTTCATCTTCCATTATGCTCTTAAACCATATTCAATTCATTATATTATTCAATGTGATATGAATTCTTGAATTCATTCTATAACATTATAAATAATTATAAAATGTCCAAATATGATGATATATATTATTAGAATAGTTCCATATGAAAGATTAACATATAACCATCAATTAATTGGTCAATATTTCTATTAGACAATATATATAGTCTGTAACATTCCATGACATATTATAATGTTGAATCTATTTAATTAAAAAAATCATCCTAATATTTTGTTAGACAGGTGAATTTCCTCACCATATCATATTATTTGTTGGGATGATAAATACTTATCCATATTAATCCCCTTAAAATCATTCAGCTCAAGATTTATATTTATTCAAAATACTTATTGTTATGACATAATTACAGTCATTTATCTAAATACCTAGAGTCATTATAAACATAAATGAAACATTTTCCCCATTCATTACATCCCAATGCGAGATACATCTTCTGTAAAGAATTTAACCTTTCCACAATTAAAAATTGATTTTTATTCCCATTGAATAGTGGTCATTGGTAATGAATGATATGCCATATAATTGTTATAACATGTGGTGGGCAAATTTTTTTATCAATATTATATTTATTTACTTATAAATTTTTTCATGTACAACAATATGGTTATAATTATATATGATACATTTCAAACGCTCTCTGTATTGCTTCATTATATTACCCACAAGGGAAATCCTTACATGTTTTATTTTCATTAACATGCTTCACATTCATTATATTTTGTTCCATTTATAAATAATTTAATATTCTAAAATAAATCATCACCTTATGAATCATAATATATAATCCAAATAAATTATAAACAATTAACATAAAATGGAAATTTATGCATGGTTAATCTACAAATCATTAACATTGATGCTTTGTCCTAATTTTAAAATATTAAGATTAGTTTAAAATCCTTTATAATGGATTATATATAAAATTTTAATTATCACAATAAAATCCCCTAGGTATGTCCATAAATTCTTTTAGCTATGATCATTTTTTCACCAGGTGATGATTGAATAAAATCCCATGGATTTATTTTTAGATTTACTACCCCACATTATCTCTATGGTTGGTTCACATCCACTGATAGAATCTAGTAAAAGATGTATTTCTAGGATATACAAAAAAGTCAATTCAATAAAAAAACATTTCGGATGGTATGATATTAATATACATATCATCAATGAACGTAATGGGATTATGTTCTCTAATATATGTATTCCTATTTCCTAGTTCACATGGTTTCGATTAGAATTCCTATGATACCAACTGTAAAGACCCTAATCTTAGAATCCTTGACATGGAACATACATTATAAAATTACAACAAGATATATGGAATCTCATCCCAAGGAACTAAATATTTTCATATTCTTGGAAAACTAGATACATTCTGGAATAGAACATTAAAATTTAAAATAAAATATACAACACAGTAATTTCTATGATAACACCCTTATTCCAATTATAATATTCATTCATATTAATAATAAAATTGTTCTTAATATCTTGAGTTAAAGAAACATAAGAAATAGATTATTTATAATGATTAATAATTATATGTGTATAATGGATTATATCTTGAATTAGTTAGGCATAATCAGTATGGAAATGTAAATAACAGAATGAAATTAAATTCAATCAATTTAATGTGAATTACATGTATTTAATAAATTCTAATCAAATAAATCCATAAAAATAATAACATGATATTTTTACATTACATGGAAATTATATGTAATCTAATAATCATAGGGGTATGAATATAATCTATAAAAATAGGTAATTAATAATGATATTCCTCATACCCATAACTTCATGGTCTCATGTCAAGACATCTTACAAAAGTGCTAAAATTGTTATCCAAATACCATGTTATTTGGTATCATGAAACCTAATGATGAATCAATGCGGTATATTGTTCCCCACACATCAAAAAATATGTCTAGTACAATAATATATTAAATAGGTTGAATTATAATAAAAATAAATATTTATATTGAAAAATATGTATACTTGATGAAAATAATTACACCAATCAACAAACATAATAAAAATTCCTATATAACATGGAGATCATTATCAAAATATTACATCCCCAGTTAATCTAATCATTTATTATAGAAACGAATAATAAGAATGGTATCATTATATGATATCCTATATAGAGAATAAATAAAATAAGTGTATTATGTAGTTTTTGAAATAAATACAATAAAAAATCCGTAAAAAATCTTTAGGAAAATAGCATTATCATTTTTTATAATTAGTTTAAAAAATAAATTTACGGAATAATTATAAATTAATTTTTATTGAATGTATTGATTATAATTTTAATGAAATTTTAATAGAAATTATTTTTAAAGATCATTCTTTATTTTATTACAAACTATATTTTCTAAAAAACATTCCTTCCACACTATTGTAAAATAGATTGATAACATCTCATTCAGAATGTGATATGAAGATTCATTTCAAATTTTTTTTCAAAAAGTTACTCATGTTTATATTTTTATTAATATATCATTTTTATAATTTATAAAAATTATTGAAATTGTTTTGAGATAAAATGGATATATAAGAATTATTTTTCAACCATTGACATAAATGATGCATGTTTTCATTAAAAAAAATTATTAACATTTTTCCTAAATAGTAGAAAATGAGTGGATAATATATACTATCATGAAATTAAAATAAGTAGCTAAAATAATTACATTTATTGAAATATATATCATAATAATTTATCATTGAAAGCATAATCGTGAATAATCTCGATAGACAATGAGATAGTGACATAAACCATTACCACATCGAGAAATTGTAAACCATAAGCAACATGAATGATATATATTCAAATGTAACATTAAATAACAAGAACATAAAAGGATTCATGTTATGGAAAATCACTAGTTATGTATATAACGGACACAAAATAAATAGGTGGTGAATAAGGAATCTATATCATGGATGTAAAATTGTGATGATAAACACTTACCTCAAGTCTGATTTCCTTTATACATATTAGTAGCTCTAGTATAATACATATATATGTATTGTAAGAATATTTCAATATAATAATATATAATAAATATTGTATATAATTTAGTTATTCTCTTTTATGTCCTTTTAATTAGCTATTCAATGTTTTAATCCACATTTTGGTTAATAATTACACCATTTTCTATATATGTATTGGTTCAATAATTTCGATTATTTTAAATATATCATTGAAAATTATACTCCATAATGTTAAAAATTAAATATTTCTTTATAATATCTCATAATATTGAGAAATGGTAAACCGATTTACACCATTCGTGGAGAAGGTAGGTCGTATGTACACATGAACATTGTTTCTATTTTTCCAATAGATGGAATGTAATATATCTTAATAATATTTCATAATTTTATTATTAATTTTATATAACATATATCATATTTATCAGTTAATTGTATCTTTATTAAAATCCATATCAACATGAAATGAATACCATTTAATATAACTCTGTGGATTCAGTACTTCGACTATACGGATGAATGACATATTTATTTTCAAATGAGATGTAATGTAAGAATCCATATGTGAAATTATAAATGAAAAGGTATATTAATTTAATAAATGTAATGTTAATATATTAAATACATCATTATATTCAATTAGATGGTTTTCATTAACATTTATTTATTATAATCATAAATAGATAACAAAAAGAATAATGATTGTACTATTTAATAGTGTCCTTGTAAAATTTTATGTAACATAAATACATTATATATGAAATTAAAATTTCATTTAGATATTAACTCATATATTTTATAAATAAAATTCCGTTTTTTAATTTGAAATAACATATATACAGTAATTTTCTTTCTTGAATATTAAATAAAATATTTAATTACAAAACCACCTTGAAAACATAAAAGAGATGTTTTTTAGTATTAATATATCCTAATTTTTAAAAATTTGTTTCATTCAATATTTGATATAAAGATGAAATTGAATTATCATATTGGTAAAATATTAAAATCTAAAACCATATAAAAATGAAAGGAATAATATATTTTAAATTTTATTAAAAAAATGTCAATAATTGATAAAAATAAATTATATAATAATTATATAATTTTAAAAACATTATTTATTTTTTAGGAAAATAAATTCATAAAACAGATAATATTTTTGACTGCGAATATAAATTGAATAAATTTTCCTTAAATTAATTTTTCATTATCATAAGAATATAAATTGAGGGAAATGAGAGGAAAAATGTACATATTAGAAATAACTAGTTTATAACAAAATAAATTATTTTATTTATAATTTTATTATAATATTTCATCAATATAAACATGATCATAAACAATATAAATAAACTGTGATATTGTAAACTAAAACATTGGAACTTTTGTAATATTTTAGTTGTAAGTCCCAAGAATGAAAAATAAAATATGGACATCTAAATACCAATACAAATAATATCAATTATCATAAATGAAATTGATTTTTATGATATAAAATGAATAAAAAGAACAAGTGGTTAATATGGAATGTGCTTCAATGAAATAAAAGAGAGACAATAATTAAGAAACTCGGGTCAAAATTACATATTATGAAATAGAAAATTCTTTATAAAAAAATTATATTTACCGACAATGTAATATAAAACCCTAAAAACATATATAATACATATATTTTTTACTTATAAAAATTAATAAACCAGTTTATGTCATTTCTAAATTAAGATCAATGTTTCAGGTGACATCTAATACATATTTAATGTATATTTTGGTTCTATAATTTTTCTCTTTTTATTTAATTCAATGTATCATAATATATAGATCATTTATCATGAAATAAATATCATATATATTTAATATATATATATATTTATATTCATCAAAAAAAATTATAGACATATAAATTAATGACACCATTCATTGGGATGGTAGGTTATACGTACACATGAACACTGTTAACATTTTTCAATGGATGAACGGAAAGAATGGTAAATGTAAAATAACTATTATAGAATAATTTTAATAACATATATATGAAATATATTTAATATATATTTTTTATGACCATCCATGTAATTTTTAAAAGAATTCGAACCACATCGATTGATGGAGGTGGTAGTACACATGTACACACAAGATACATTATATTTTTAGAAAATAGTATAAGGTAAAAAGGTAGATATGATGTTATAAATACATAATTATAATAATTTAATAATTTTAATAAAAAATAGTAAACATTTAATAATAACCATCCATAAACTATGGTGGTGTAACATGAAATGTTTCACTATGTGGAGATGATATTTTTTAGATACGTATGAGCAATACATTCAAAACCCATTTTCAAGAAAAGATAGTCAAAAATGATTATATAGTGATCATAATAAAATATAACAATAATTTGATTTGGATATAACTATTTTTTTTGATAAATATCATATATTTAGGAGAGGTAACATTAATTAAAAAACCAACTAATCAATAAAGGAAACCAAATATTTTTAGAAGAACCCCATTAGATTTCATCTTAATGATACTAGGGTTTGTTATTTGGTATGACTAGAACAACTTTATTGTGGAATATAATTAGGAATTTATTTTTTTGAGTATGATTAATCTATAATTCTCAATAATATATGAATAATATAATGTTTGAGTACCCATTTATAATTTATCAGAAGAGATCCTATTGGATTTATTAAAAGTCTAAAATATAATACATTAATCCACATTAAAAATGATTTTAATTTTCCAATGATTAAAATTTGTGGTAGAATATGGTTTCAATCCCTCCAACAAATAAAATTAAATATGTTTTTTGTGTCATTGTAATCCTTTTATTTTTTTTAGTCAGTGGGTCATCCTATTTTTACATTAAATGTAGTGACATAATTTTTAATAATAATGGTTTATAAATTTAATTTTAAGAAATAATTTGGGTCATAACGGGAAATGTAATAATATTCTTCATTTTTTCATATAAAATTTCCATCATGTTATAATTTTTATATTTATTTAATGAATTCTGTAAAATATTATTTTGATGAGATACCATTAATGTAAATTTGTACCCAAATTATTTAATTGGAGATAAAAAAATCTAATTAGAATATAAAATATCGAATCTAATAAATAATAATTATTTATTTATATATTTATTTGAACACTATAACATAATCACATTATAATACATTATAATTTTTAAATTTTTTTCTCCATGTGTATATATATATATATTTGAAACAATTAAAGGGACATTTTTTAAACATCACGATGATAGAAATAATGTATTCTATTTTATTGGACAAGGGAACATTTTAATAATAAATTGTGACACATTCCTAATACATGTAATATTATCTAAATATAATTAAATATATTTTGAAAAATTATGGCATTATTACATATATTTAACCAATATTAAATTAATATAACCTTTACATTGGGGATAAATGATTTCTCTTTTACTCTTCATACTGACGAATAATAAATTGTAATATTTACTAAATTTTAACATCATGTTTCAAAATATATTAAAAGTTATATATAATTAAATGACCATATGTTGAATAAATTATTATCTAATATAATTAGTCAATACAAATTCTTTGAATACTCTTTTTTTAAATATAATTAAATTGCCTAAACATTGTTTATTTATATCCATTACCATGAAAAAGAGTAAATGATTGTTAAAATATTTTTTTGAATATGAAATATATAATAATATTTATAATAACTAATCAATAGTAATTATTAAATATAATTATGATAAAAATACATTGCAAAAATCATAAAACATTCATAAGAATATTTCTTTTCATTCAAATTATTTTTATTTTCATTTATAATAAATTTATAACCATAGAATTTCTATTATGTATTTGTACACCATATGATTTAAAAAAATTAGTTATACATAATCATACACACTAATACAGTGGCTACGATATGTTGTTCATATTAAAAATAATTATAAATATCTTGTATTTCGTTCAATATTTTTGTTGGCTATAATGAAAAAAAATAAAAACTCATATATATTTGAAAATAAATACATAAAATCTCATGGTTTCACAATAAATGTTTCGTTTCCCACATGATTCATGGATTATAAATATAACACGATTTAATTAAAACCTCTCATTATCTTTTTTTAATATTTCTCAATTATAGGAAAAATATATCAAATTATTTATTCCAAGATTAAATTTTTACAGGGAAAACTCTGGGAATTTTATATCTATTTTTTTGAGTAGTCTGTGGAGGCTTTAGATCATTAGATTTGACACAATAATTTATTTCATTGTTGGGATAAATTAGGTGTTTACACCATGTAATTATTTTCGTAAAAACATATTGGGCATATATTTTTTTGTTTTCAACATGTTGTAATTTGGGATTAAATTGATTTGATGATTTTTGGGAAGTATTTAATTGAATATTAATATTATATTTTATTGTATTTGGGAAAGACATTCTTTTTTTGGATCATGTATATATATTTTGACAATATTTAAAATTTTATTCAATGTAATATATAAAATGTTTTTTGAAATTGGTGAAATACATTTATTGGTTGGTTTATTTGAGTCATTGAACATTGATTTCGTCCCCCGTATAATTGTGGATGATAATTAATGGTTATTAAGGATGATGATAATGCACACATCATAGTGGATGCCAGATTTTTTTGATGAGATTGATGGAAAATTTTTGGTAATGTTCCACTCAAGAAAATGATATACAAGTATTATTATAATAATAAAAGTTGATCTATTCCAATGAATTTATGAAATTAAAGATTCTGTGTGGTGATTTTTTAAAAAGATAAATATTATGTGTTGATTATATTATGGTTATTAGGAAAATAATCTAACATTAAATGGGTTTAGAAAATATAATGGTATTTGATACAGTTTTATTCAATTAAATTATAATAATATATATTTTTCAAAATCATGTTGTATATGATATGAGTGGGAGATATCTTGTATATTTACAATTTCAAACCAAATATTCCTACCATTTTAAAATTATTGATTGTATTAAACATGAATTATGACAAGAAATTATAACATATATCACATTCCTAGGTTACAACATAAATTTAATGAGTCCCTATAAATTATTTTTTATTTTTTTAGATGACTCACAATATTTTTGGGTGTTAAAGAGATGTCATTTTGGATTAATGTTTAGAGGTTCAATTTGTTGAATTATCAGTATTTTTTCATATTTTTATTAATTAATTGGATTTATTTTCCATTGGAATGATTTTCTTATATTATACCAAAGATAATTACTCTTCTGTATCAAATCATATTAAGGAGATGAAATTAAAATATTTCATTCAATTATCTAAAATTTTTATTAAAAATATCAAATGGAAAACAATTGGCAAAATATTTTATGAAAATTTAAATTTTTAGAGTAAAGTCCTCCCACCATCTCCACAGGTACACCTCCCTTGATAGAAATGAGTTTAATTTTTGAAACCACCTTCGTAGCTATAAAATGGTTGGTGGTGTATGCTAGATACTATGTAATAGATCACAAAATGGGATTTAGAAAATATTATCGGAGATAGATAAGATGAAAACCTCATTTGGTACCCTTATATTTCATTAATATCATACAAACATCTCATAATGAATGTTGTGAAATATAAAGATAATAATTTATAATAACATTTTACCATGGGAAATCAAAATACACAAACACCATAGGAATTCAAACATATTTTCTACTAATAACCCTCTCATTAAATTAAACAATGTAACAATGTGGAGGAAAGTATAATTATATGTAGTTTTAATGTAACATTTTTACAAATCATGATAATACACAATCCTTGTTAAATATCTTAAAAATGAATATTTATTCCACATTAAATGAAAAATACCAATCAAAATGCATTAAAACTGGTCCACTAATCTACCCCAATCCTCATGAACTCTCACACTATAAATAATGATGTTGTGTTTGTATAATATTAATAAAGTAATTATTTAAATGAAACCCAAAAAACCACCCCACTAGTGTGTGGATTACATGCCCCATTATCTGATATATTATGATCTGAAAACATTTAGATTCCATGGATAATAACTCCAAATCTCATTATTGTCCATGTTTCCAATATGTAAAGATGTTGTGTAACATGATTATTATTTAAATCCACCAAATTCACCCCACCTATCATGCATGATCCTCCACATGAACCTCATAAAAAAATTCCACAACAACTATAATCCATCATCAGCCGATATCAACACAGGTTATGGCTTCGTCACTGGTGATCAACATTAGCTAATCCTTTATCATTACAAATCATGAAATCATATCCATATTCACTAATAATCCCAAAAAAACATTCCCATAATAAAAGTAAACTAATAGATATGATATAATAAGAGAAATTAGTTGTTATCCAAATTCCCACACAATCCTGGATAACATGGATAAATCCTTGAACAAAAAACATTTTTGTCAATGTAATGATATTTTACTCAGATTTCAGGAATTAATAAATATCATGAGATGCATTAATATATACTCCCAAAAAACACATATAATAAGGATTAAAAGAAAAAAAACTATCAAGAACCAAAATAATTCCGAAACCCAACAAAAAATGTGACAAAATATTGCATTATATATAATGAATCACACCATGAAAAAACGCCACAAAAATCCTAGAATATTAACATTTCGTGATTGAATAACATGTGCCTCAATCTCTCTATCATATCTTATACATTAATTTATTCCTAGTCCAAACCTAAATAAAAATCATAGGATAGAAAATATTATGATATTATTTACCATGGGTAGGGTTGTTTCTCAATCCATGAGGCACACCTCAATTACACTGATGTAAACATAATCTCATATAATGACCTCCTTAATTCTTCATGATGAAAAAATTTCCCTAGGAAAAATCCAGGACTCTGAAAAAAAAAATTTCATAAATTATATCCACAATATGAACAATACATATGAATGAGATAAAATTGAAAACTATCATATAGAAATTTCACATTATAAAAAAATCCTCATCAAAAACTGAATATTATGATAGATACTTATGGTGTCATCAATCACTCGATGCTACAGAATACTACTCTGGTATATGTATCACCTTCATCTCCAAGGAAAAACTACTTAAACATTATCTAAGAATACCTAACATGTAATAAAATTAAATTTTATTTTTTAAATGATTCATGACATTAACATAGAAAAATAAAAAATGATTACAATCCCCAAGAATAATTACCAATCCTATAATGGAAGGGAAATAGAAATAGAAAAAATAATAATTTTAAGATACATGAAATGATATTATTAACATTAAAAACATGATAATAAAAATAATATTTTAATAATGGTATCAAAACAACCTAATAATGTATAACATAATCAAGTATTAAATAACTATTGGATAAATAAAATATAGTTTACATCCACATGGAGTGATAATCAAAAATATTTTCCCCTTGATACCATTATTCTTCAACAACACCTTTCTTACCAACACAAGAACATACAATTATCATCACTAAACAATTTCTAATATATTATCATCATGACTTCATTATGATACGAATATAGTTGGGATATGATGATGATATCATAAGTCCAATCCAAGAATGGAGGATATATTCAAATATTTTCTAACTCATTGACATACCCCAAAATCATGAATAGATTGAAACATTTATGGGATCAATTAAACCCTTAAAGCCCCTATAAGACACTCGTTGATGGAAAATAATCCTGAAAAATGGTATGTAGTCCAATGTATAGAGGTCTCTACCCGTGATAAACCAGATCCTTTTGGAGGTCTTGTTCATAATTTATAAATACCAAAACCATATATATTTTATTTTTAATACCCATTACCACATTTGGATTATGGACTAACGATATGAAATCATATCCCGTAAAAATTGGGATGGACAAGGCACCAAAACAGTATCTAGAATAGATCCATACTTATCGAATTGTCATCAATTTTATGGTAAATAAACCAAACAAACTATGTTTATTCACATATAATTCTTAAAAATAGATTAATGAATCTAAAAAATATACTCCAATGTTTATATTGATGAATGTTTCATCAAATACATATATTTTTGAATACAAACTCTAAGGCATAGTTGGAATCAATCATCAAAATTAAATCCACTAAATGCACCAGAGGCGAATCATGGATTTGTTTATGAGCGAGTTGACCTCATAGGAAAACTACTGATGTAATCCATTTAAGGTCCAATGTAATATAGATGTGGAAATATAAAGGATCAAAATAACCACTCACAATGGAAATAGACATTCTATTTCTATGTTATAATAAACTAAACCATAATGTCCAATATTTATCAATTAGATAATGGATAATAGTTATTCCTCATTAATTCATGATACATCTTAGTTAAAATTTGCTAAAACACAAATGGATATTATTAAAAATTATTACTGACTCCCTCATGCTTGGTTAGTGTAAAATAATGCATTCCATGAAATAATATACAATTCAATTAATAAATTAATTATCCATCTATATAATCGACATAATAGATATAGTCTAACAATTATTCTTCATATAAGTCTTTACTCTAATACTACATTATTATTGACATTAAAGAAAAATATACCTTTATGTGGCATAACAATATGCAGCCACATGACTCCCTAAGACTATGTTTTGAAGCTAAAAACTCCTCCATTATCCACCAAGGATCAGAAAATTCTCAAATAGAATCATCACATGACATCTAAATTGTGGCATAGTAATGCAAATAATATTCTATAAAACCACTAATACCATAAACAGTATGTAATTTGTGGCATAGTAATTATCGTAATAATGTGACTTCCAAAACCCCTAGATTTCTATTTTTTCTGATAAATTGAAAAACATCTAAAAAAATTATATGTGTCATAAAATAACACAAACATCACTAACTCCTCACATAGATGATGAATTATAACACTAAACAAAATAAACATCGTTAGTTATATTATTCTAAACAATAATAAAAAATGATGATGTATTGGTACTTCAGTATTGTAGTCTTTAATAGTTATTCAATCTATTATATTTCAGACACAAACCTCTTATAAAAATTCTCAATGAGAAACATTCCATGAACGTATATCATTATCATAGGTATATAACATGGTAAACCTACCTCAATATTTGACCATTTGAAAGCCACATCATGAGGAGACAAAAAAGTTTCAAGGATTATTTTTTATCATATAAAAAACCCCTTGAAAATATTCTTATAGAGTTTATGGGGTCAATGGAACTATATGAAAGTTTTTTGGTTATGAAAAATATCCACCCATAAAACATTTTTTTAGGATATCATCAATGAATAAGAAATTAATTGATAACATAATTCTCTCAGTATAATTTTCATGAGAATCATAAAAATAACTATTATGTTCAAGATGATGAATTCCATGACCACAAACATGATGTTTGGTATGTGTGAGTTCATGCTAATGGAACCCTTTTCCCCTATCTCTCCCTCCCACTCTTGGGTCCTAGGGTTTCTCCTGAAACCCTCTCTTCTAGGATGGTGGTGCATATGAGCATTGTTTCCCCTCCTTCTCTTTCTACATTTCTTCATACTGCATCCTCCAATCATCTCTCGACACCTTTCTTCACTGCTGATTTCTTCTCTCTGAAGGTATGGATCTTGGTGTTTTTTTGCAAGTGGATTTTGAATCTGATGGTGGTGGTTGCTGCAATCCTAGACCGCTTCATCCCCTCCCTAACCTAGTGTTACATCGTGCCTACCCAGTTCGTATCTGGAGTGATGTTTTCTCCATGGTTTTGGGATAAGCGGAGTGGTAATGGATGTATTTTCAGGCGCTCAAGTGTCGGCATGATCTTGGTTTTAGATTCTGATTTCAGTTAAAAGAGATGACATCAATAGGAAAAAATTTATGCCCTTATCCCTCCCCTGACCACAATGCCCTCTTATACACTCTGAGTTGGAGCTGGAACAACAATTACTCAATGATTTTGGGAGGTCAAATTTGTGGGTGATTGTTTCTTCTCATGTGATATGTTTCTCATAGTTTTGATGATGAATTTTGGGTTCCTTATATGATGTTGGATATGAATGAGGTTTGTTTGGTGATGGTTTATGCTTTATCATCGGGTAAGGTTTTCTCTGGTTTAGTCTAGCCATGATGAGGTTGTGTCTTGTGTGGTGTTTTGGTGAGGACGATGATGGTTGTATTAAGCCAGCAATGTCATCGCTGGTACTCTATTGCCTTGAATCTGCTAAAGCAGTTGATGATGGTGTTTTGATTCATGTTTTGAGTATGGTGTAGATTACTATGCTTCTTTCGACAGCGACGATAATGGAATACACTAGTAGAAGCTCACCGAGGATTTGGTTCGATGTGAAAATGGGTGCATCTTCAGGTTCGGGTGGCTATCGTGTGGTGAGATTGTGAATTGAGGTAGTATGTCAATCGAGACGTATCATTTACTGAGATGTGTGGTGAGGACATGAAATTTGATATTTGAATTTTAATGGTTTCCTTGAATTCCATTTGGTGGTATTTGGTTCAAGGTGAATCTGGATTCCGATTTTCAAAGTTAGTATGTTGTATGTTGATGTCCGAGTGGGTCTGTGTGGGTGGTTTTTGATGATTTCTACATGGTTACCACTTTTCAATAAAGTTTATTCCTAAAATTAATAAAAAATGGATTTAGGCACAAACATGATGATTTCATGCCTTCATCGAAAATAAATATATGTGCTAACATTTTCATTTTCAGAATTTTGGACATATCCTAACTATATTTACATATTTTAAAACCATTTCCCTAGGTATCCTGTATAATGGATATTGGATCCTCTAAATTGAGTAATAAATTAATTATTACTCCTTATTTACCATTATATTATCAATAAATGACTTCATAATACCATTTATCATCCTAAAAATATCAACGAAGCATTATATTAAGATAAAATATACCTAATGAAGCCTGAATATAAAAAAATATTTATCCCGATACAAAACTATAAAATATCTATAGTATTCATAAAATATCAATACAAAATATTTCATTGTTTCCAACAGGGGAATATCTATTTCTAGAAGTTCATTTTCTGTTGGTAAAACGTTTCACAAATATATATTTTCCTATCACTACACTGTTCGTAAAAACTCTATCGCTAAATGTTTTTGCGACAGATAAAATGGTTATGTTGAAATTATATTAATATGAACAGATAATATATACATGGGTTAATATGTTTACTAGTAGTTTATAGTGACAAATTTATATTTTTCGAATAATATATTTGATTATAAATTTCATTTAGATAAAAATTATAAACTCTTTTTTCCAAATAAAAATTAATTAATATTTATTAATTTATCATATATAATATATGTTTTCATTACTAAGAAGACAACTATTTGAACACATGTTTCAAATAAGACAAGAAATAATTACATTAATAAAAAAAATACATTACAAATAGATCTTGTTGGATCCCCACCCATTATTGTTCATCAATTTAGTAGTTGGACAACCTTGACCCCCCCCCCCACCCCCACCCCCACCCCAAATTATATCACTGGACAACCATTCCCCCACCCCAAAAGTTGTATCAACTAACCCAACAACATTCCATACTCACTAGTGACTCCAGCACTAGTACCTCTAGCCCATTCATGTCATCTCCATCCCAAGCTACTCTGCTCATCCATGCCACCTCCAGCTCCAGAGACTACCTTGCTACTCTAGTCTATTCCCTCTAATCCAGATTGGGCCCAATCCATGACAGCTTCATTATATGACATCTTAAACTCCAGCCCATCCTTGTCTGCTCAGTCCCCATCAATCCGTGCTCCAGTGTATTCCCAAAATGATGAGAAAACATATGGGAAAAGACCTCATATGGAATTGAGGTTGGTACACATTGAAGTGATTGAAATACGATAAAACCACATGGAATTGAATGAGGTTCCAAAAAAAGTGACAGAAAAAAACAACACATAATACATATTCAATTAAAGGAATTGAAACTCATATGCATGAATCAGTAATCCTAAAAAAGATAGATCAATAGAAAAGATGAGTACCACCAACTAACATGATTGAAAACACACCATATCAATTCTTCGGAATTTAGTGTGTCTTCAGAAATATAACACCACACCATTATGAAATACATAACAATGTACAATAAATATTTTTCAAGATGAAATGTAAAATATACCCTTACTAAAATATTTTTTCTACTAATAATGAAAAATGACCAAATCCTTATAGACAGCTCATAAATTGTAAAAAAATGAAACCATCCATCATTGATGTAATTTGTATCCCCTATGATCAGAATAAAATAATAAGTTCACACCTATAAAAATGAAAAAAGTGTTCAGCATTGTGGAGGGTTTATATTGAATGGATTAAATATTAGTGAAAAACACTAACCTGACAGAGTAATTTCAGGGATGAATCACCCTCAGGATATAACAAAGCCCTCCTAATTACCTTGATTTAAAATGTTTCATACTTCAAAACCCATAATGTTAATGGATCCACCACAGTGGAAAGGATGGTCTCTTTCTCCCGGAAAACTCCCCATGTCACCACATTTAGATCACCTCGACTCTCATTCAATAGCCACTCCCCCTAGTTTGTCCCAGAAATGTGTTCCAGCTGAGGATGAACCCTTCACTTCTTCAACATCACATCCAACATTTCCATAGCGTATAATAATTAAAAATACACATTTTGATAAATGTACTAAGATTCTCCTCCCCACCATGCTAAACAATTTCCCTATTATGCAAGAGTATATGTGGAAATTCTTGTCCCGACATGAGTTAAATGGTTACGAGTGAGTATAATCATGTTCAAATTGAACATGGTATGACATCTGACCTGAATAATATTTGGGTCACGTTTTGGTTAGAAAATCATAATGGTAACCTATTAACCCATTGAAATTATATTTCTTATGTGGATCATTCGAGATAAAGAGATTATGTTAGGAGGGTTGTTATGGTTAATATAATATTGCATCAATTTTTTAAATTAAATTAATTAAATTGGTCATGTTCAGGTTCATCCTCTTGTAAACAAGTTGAGTTGGGAATCCAACTCATTAAAATAGGCTGATTAACGGATGAGGATATACTAGTTCACCAAATTTTCATCCTCACATGAAATTGACTCACACAGTAGAAGATCAAACTATATATCAATAAAAACAAAAAAATATTATGTTGTGTGAATTTTTTTAACTAAATATTAGTTGGAGATTCAGATCAAGAATCATTAAATATGATCTGGTTATTGATCATTAGGATTCCCTTCTAGTCAATATTTCACAGCTCTTTTTTGATCTTCATCTCTACCTAAAGAACTTGAATCCCTTCTATCTCTGACCATATAATACTTATCAATTTCCCATGGAAGTGTTTTTTAAACCTTTAATGTATGTCTTAAATGATTCCAAGATGGACAACCCACTTTTTGAGATGCTTCTTATCATGTTCATGATATTGCATGAACTGTTAAAAACTACATTATTTCTATGTACATAACATTAAAATAAATAAATAAGATTTAAAAGATGTAATGAAATCACAAATATCAATTACATTAGATCATCATTTTATCAATTGTAATAGTAAACCAATATAATTCATTCCAATTCGTAAATATTTAGTTTTGTGAGAAATTTTAGTCTATGAATCAAAGTGTTCTGAATATTAATGAATTTCCATTTTTCATTTTTCAAAAAATGTAATACAAAATGAGTGAATATTGTTATTCTAGTGGCTTTAAAATCGTTTCCCAGAAGTTATTTAAAATCTCATGCCCTCAGAATAGGGATATCATAAAAAAAAAATTAGTTAATTATGTAATGATTCAAAAATAAATTTAATGCTGCAAAATATCAGAATCATGCTTGAATTGTTCTAAACATTTTCCACATAGCTGATGTTATATGGGAATGGTTTAGGGATTTAATAAATTAAAAAATAACGAACAGAGGAAACATATCTCATTTCCACATGCATTGAAACCATAGAAAAAATCAAAAGACAAAATAAAATGTAAGCATGTGAATCGTATTATATCTTATTGAAAATAATTTGGAAAATAAAATGATAAAATTGAAAATAAAATGGCAAAAATAAGACACAAAGAAGTCCATAAACACCAAGAATAAAACAAACACAATATACCATCCAGAAAAACATATGAGATGGCATGGTGTCTCACAAAAATTATATTTGGGTACCAAATTAAAAATCACTTCAAAAAATTAGTAGACCACAAATAATAATAATATGCAGACCATGTAACATATATTCTAGAAATGTTAATTCCAGAGCTTATAATTACTGGGTAATTTCATGGTAACAACATAATTTAGTATATAGCATGAAATTTTCATTTGGTTGAGGGAAATTTAGAAATGTTTTTAATTCGACATCAGATAGTTTCATATGAGTAATAGAATTTATAGAAACAGTTTCCTCTTGAATGTTAAATAATAATATAAAATATATTAGATATATTTTGTTTTGTAGGAATCTATAAAATGTGTTTACAGTTGAAAACCATGAATCATCCTCAAAGATACATAAATATCCTCCACAACATAAAATAACATAAATGTGATAATGTGAGATTGGGGACAACATATGATTGAATGTGGAATTGTTTTTTGTCCATATCCCTCCCTACATATCGACTGTATACTTGAAAGAGGAAAATGAAATCAATGAACAAGGTATCAGCAATAGTAGATAATCAAGGTTGTGGATGGTGAACTAGAAGGGTGAGCACATGCAGATATCACCACTATGTGAGCGACGAAGATCGTGAGGGGATTAGGGAAGAGGACTACAAAATTTTTCCATGCCAAAAAATAACTAAAAAATCCATAGGAAAACCACATAATAAATGGTAGGTGGGTTTCATGACCACAAACACTAAATCTAGGATAAGATGAAATAATAACTCACAATCATGATTCAAATATTACTTCCACCTTTATGATTAAATTATGGATAATAATGGAATTCAAGACGGCGGGAGGAGCTGCAACATGAGGTCATTCCCTTTACATATTCTCAGATTCCTCCTTCCAATCCTTGTACAGAGTAGTAAGGAAACTCCATCCAAATATCTTCATCTTTTTTTGAATGTATCGATAGACATTTGAAATCCTAAAGGACGCCATCACACTACAAATAAATAAATTCATTTTGATCATGTGATATCAATAGAGAAATTTTTGGGAGCTTAATTGGATTTCAGAGGCCTCGATAAAGGATTATAGTGTTTTCTAATCACTCGTGAGCCTGAGTGGGAAAAAGGGGAGATGATGGGGTAGTGGGAAAAAGTGGTCGGAACTAGTTTTAATTTATTTTTTATTTCATATTTAAATTTTTTAAATGAATTTTTGTTTTATGTAAGTTATTATGTTTATTTTAATTTTTATGATATATTTTTAAAATACAATAAAATAATTTATTAAAAACCTATTTATTATGAAAGTTTTGTTTTATTTCAAACATAATGTCATATGTCAAATATTTATCAAAACAATTTTGTTAAAATAATTCTAAAATCATTACAAAACTAAATATTCATAATGATAATATAATTCTAAATGGTTATTTATTGTAAATAAGTAATATTAACAAATTTGTATTTTGAAAAAAAATTGGTAAATAATTTATTAACAATATATATTTTTTTTGTTAAAAAATTGTTGCGGTTAATATGGTTTACCATCAAATTTAATTATTAGTAAAGCATATGTTTTTAGTAAACAATTAATAACAACATATGTATATTTTGGTAAAAATAAATGTTGGTACATAAATTTAATACCGATAAAACATAATATCAATTGGCATGGTGCATTTATACAATCATATATATTTGTCTGTAACTAGATTTTTGTTGTTATAAGTCCAATATTTTATTTTGTAGGGACACATAAACACATAGATGATCCATGCAATAAATCTACATAATACTCAACAATGTATCATGGGTGAGGTTTATGGTTATATTATCATCTAAAAATATATATTTATACTCATGTAACACAATTTGAAACTACATGGTTTAAATTTTACTATAAATTCTTCAAATTATGGTTGAACATGCTTAAAAAAACTATAATCAATTTTATAATCCCACTGTCTAATTATAATATTCATTGTAATTGAACATTACAAAACTAGACATTCATCAATATGAAATCAACCACTGTGGAGATAAAATGTAGTCAATGCAATTCAATTATGATATTTTATGGATTCCTTCCTAATATAAGAATGTACCAATTGATTGATGTTTCTTCATCACTATTTTACCCCACAAGTAAAAATTATTCCAACTATACTGATTTCAAAATGGAAATTATTATAGATGGAGAAAAAAATTAATTTATACCTTAAACTATAATAAGAAAAAAAATTATGAATGAACCAATTATGTTTGAGGACCGAAAAAAATGTATTTCGAAAACTATTTTAGATGATCCTATAATTATTAATTATATTTCATATGGATCGTCTGACATTGTCAACTATATTGAATATATTTCTTAATGGATTTCTAATCTATGTAACAACTAAAAGACAATAGGTTCATGAAAATTTCTAGGTCCCTATAGATGAGGGATATCATGGGGAATACTTGTGTAAACATTTTCCCCCATCAGCTATGTATAAAATTATTGGACCATATGGTGAAAAATTGATAGCTACTTTCACTAGTTATATGGACACATTGAAATTAATTTTTTTTAATGAAAAAGGGAAATGACCACCCATACAATATTGGTCACCCATAGATTATGAACACTGATACACATTTGGATTCAACTCTAATAGTAATTTAATCGAAATAACAAATAAAATGTCATATGATTCAGAACATCTATCCCTAAAATATAAAATAAAATTTTTATTGGATGAATCTACACAAATTAAATCAATACTAAAATAACACTACTGATACAAAACATAATTATCTACCCAATAACAATATAAATTAATATCCTTAAATGGAAACTCTTCAATTCTAATTCATCTAGTTGATCATGTGTACATTTTTATGCACCTCAATGAAAAAACGAATCTTAAATAAGATGAATAAACATCATATCAATATATCTTTTCAACATCACAATTCCTTGATTCTAATCCTTATAAAAAATTGCATGGATAAAAATGTCCTTATATAATAATTCAACCATTCACATGCATATGATCCATTTTTTATGGTTGTGAATCTCAAATAACATTTCAACCTAAATCATCAATGACTTTAGTATTGAATAAGACTAAATATCCATATAATCCCATGATTAATAGATCACTATTGTATCACCATGATATATCTTCCCAAACTAAAGAACATATATTCAAATATGGATGATTTTCAGTTAAATATATTACTTAGATTAAGATGGAATAAAATATATGTTAATATAAATCTCTAATATCATGCGATTATGTTATAAATATTTGATTCTACCATTCTTTATTTTTAGGCATAAATTATAGATTCCACTCAAAATATATCACTATGTATCATCATCCCCAATATTATCTATAATCTGATTGATCGACTAGATCATCCTTAATACCCTCTTCTCCTTCTTCCACAGAAAAATGAAAACCACGTCCCATTTTATAAAAGATCTTAATCGAATCAAAAACCATTAAAAATGAAATTTATTATGGTTAATTATATTATTTATATTAAAAAGTATGTACATATCATTTTTTATTGAGAAAAAAACAAAAAAAATTTGTTGTACCCATCATGGAATACAATTCATTATAATTTTTACACTTATTAGAATAATTAAAAATCTTAAAGACCATTTATTAGATCACATGCACCATTAAACCCCAATAATATGTTTGACCTCTCTTTCTTGTGTCACTGCGAATGATCAATTCATTTTGTTTACCTAAAAACCCAAACATGCCCATTTACATTAAAATAAAATATATTTATCCTATTACACAATAAAATTAATTAATACCACAAAAATTATTTTATTTAAAAACATAATATATAATCACAGATAACCGAAAATATATATACCACAAATCACAAGTATTGCAAACCGAAAATAATTAACCATTATCTAATGATTCATTTCATGTGATACAACTAAATGATTTATAATATAAATGATCCAAGTAGTAAGTAATTGTATCAACTAAACAATGGACATTTGAAATACTACATAACCTCAAAGAAATATGAATATGATTACACAACATAGTTCATAGGATGAATAATTCTATATCCTATATTTATATATTCCCATCAATTTCAAAACAGAAGTATACCCACTAAAACCGTGATAGGATTAATAAGATTATCTGTAAAAAGATGAAGTTGGAAGTATGAATTATAATACATGAAACTCCAAAATTGGATCAAAGAATTATTCTCCCATGGATATGACTTTTATTCAATAAATGGTGCCATAAATTTATCAAATGATTCTCTAGTATAATGAAAAACTTAATTAAGTAGTTAGGTATATGGAGATCATGGGGTGGTCTATAATTTGAAAACAATAGATTTTTAAATGGGCTATGTTGTAACACCATTTACTATATTTTAACAAATATGATTATACATCAAAAAATTTACAGAGATGTCTGCAAACCATTATATGTTCGCAATCCAATTATATGAAAAAATTAATGTCTTAGTCAATGTCGTGATACCCTATACTAAGGTTATTGTTGTAGTAAAAGCCATACACCAATTCATAGTTTTCTACAAATAAATAGAACAAACACAACCAATATATATAGGAATCTGTGTCTTGTCATTTATCTACTCCACTTCCGTGACTCAAACAACCCATCACCACAACATAGTATATCTCATTAATGTGGACCAATTTTGGTATAAGTGATAATGGAAATCAAAATGATCATGCTTCCAAATATCTAATCACCACTATGAACAAAACATTAAATAATATCACATATTCTGTAACATTTTATTTTATACACTTGTATTATCATATATTTAAAATTTAATCTCTATGTCGAATAGTTTTTCATTGATCCTCTATTATGAACACCCAATAACCAAAAGCACTAGAAACATTAATCCATAATATATTCTTAGTATAATGTTGATTAACTAATTTATTTTATAAAAAAAATTATTTTTATATCCCATTATATTTATTACATTCCTTTTATAATCAATTGAATGTACAAATGGTTATCCCATAGACTATATTGACTCATGTGATGTGGGGTGGGTATAATATTTGGAAAGGGATTTCACGCGATCATTTTTATGGTAATTATGGATACATGATGAGTTGGTATTCATTATATTGTTATTAATATGCTAGGATAACGCATTAGTCATGTAATTAGTAATCAATATGAGTAGAAAAATATGTGTTTAATAAATAACATTAATCATTAGTTTGATATTTCATTGTTTCCCGTCATTATAAAAGAGAATGAGAGGTTTTTATGTATCATGATTTTAATTATCTATATTAAATGTTTAATAATTTAATCTTATAAATGAAATCTTTTATCTAGTATTAGAATGGATATTGATTTTTTATTTTCCTGTTAAAATATGGAGAATTATCAAATTTTCATTTAATTTGGATTTCACTGAAAAAATGATAAATTTAATTCATGTTATTATATTCTAGAATGTGTAACATTATTTTTACTATAAAAAAAGATATGGGAGATAAATATTAATTTTCTAATTTTAGTTTTATCGGATAAAACCATGATTTTTTTTGGAAAAAGGTATTATAATTTTGGTGCAAGTATGCTAATAATTTATATTTTTGGGTGTTGGTTTTTTTATTTTTAAATATATATTAAATCAATGTGATAAAAAACTATTTATAAAATGAATTATCATTTAATGAATATACTTCCATATATTTCACCATTAGTTTAAAAATATTCTGGCATATGAAAGAGTCATTTCATATATATCCACCATTTCCTATTTCTTTTATATACTCTAGTGGTCGGTTCCAGGGAACTTTTAAAAAATAATCCATATAAAATAAGAGATAATTATACTCACTATGTTGTAGATAATAGATTTAAAAAATTATTATTTTTTCAATATTCAATTATTATGAATAAAATTAATTAATATTTTAAATAAACATATAAGTGAGTGATGATTTAGTTAAAATAATAATATTTCAAAATGGTTAAACATTTTAAAAGATAGATAATATATTTAATTAATTATTCAACATTCATTAATATCATCCAACAAGGACTAAATAGTCCATAGACATACAACATGCATATATGAAATTGACGTCATATGTTGTATAGTTTATGAGATTATGATTGTTTTTATTGAGGAAGCTTCTAGTGAGTAATTGATGTCTTATAAGATTATGATAGTATTTCAAATCAAAAAAAATAAATGTAATAAGTATTCAAAATCAAATATTTTTCATGAAGGATATCATGGTTGGTATTATAAGGTATTATAAATTGTGAAATCCATTTGTTTGAAGAACATATTTAAATGATGTGGTAGTGGTGACATGGACTGTAATAATAAAGGACTCCAAGAAAATTCATTTCATGTGATGTCAAAATCATATAGTTTATATACATAGACATTTTCCTCTCTTAGATAGTTGTACCGATTGTAATAATTTTAATATTGTTTATTTTTATAAAATGAAAAGAATGGATTCACAATGAATAATCATTATATTTTTTATTATAGTTATCTATTACATCTAATGAAAAAATGCTATAATCAACCTAATGAAATTTTGGAGAGTCCAAATCAAAGTTATTTCTCACAAATTTTATTTATAATGTCATGATATTTATGATTGCGTATTCAAATAAAAATATTGTGGGAGTGACTGAATAACAACATAATTATCTTATAAATACACCTAAATACTTTTTGGATGATCTAATATAACAATATATAGCCCTTCAAGACCCATTTGAGTTAGATTCAAAGGTCATTGTGGTTATTGAAACATTATAAGATTATTTTATAACTATTTCAACATTATATAAATGTTTTTTTAATTTATTGTGTCTATTGGGATGATAGTCTCTTTGGAAAACTAGTTGAATTAAAATTTCCTATAGTTATCATCTAGACACATCATGTGGAGTAGGGTAGTTATAGATTCAATTTCATATTAACAACTATTATGGTAGTAATCATAATATTACCATGGTTGATTCGGGAATTTTACATAAAAATGATTTTTATCAATAAAATAATGGACGATATGATGGTATATCTATATCACATATACTATCATAGAAAATTGATATATGATCTCCCTTATAGATGTTAATATTAACCCATTAATGGATTCTTGAATTTAATGTATAGTAGATCAGGGCTCCTTGTAAAGGGATTTATTATTATATCATGAATTTCATTGATGATGTTGTTTGGGAAAAAATCTTACATTGGATTGATAGGTAACCAAATATTGTTTCGTACTATATATATTTATTATGATATCTTAAAATGAAGCCAATCATATTCAGTTGTAGAAATTTTAGTTGATTTTAAATAGATATAGAAAAATGTAAAAAATTAAAATCAATAAAACATTTTAATCTATATTATTTAGTTGTCTATCTATATGATTTTTATGATAGATTATATATTATATCATGCATCCCATATTTTTTGGCATTGGTTTTAGTACCCCTGGTGTTGGGTACATAACCCCTTTCCTAACGTTTTTTTAAATTGGTGTGAATAAAATAATGAGTTTCCATGAAAACGGAGTTTTCAAAAAAATAAAGAGTATCTATAATATAGAAAGTTTCTGTTATGTTTGGTGTTTCCATAATGTTGGTTGTTTCTATAACGTGGGGTGTTTCTATAAAGTGGGTGTTTCCATAAAGTGGAGTCTTTAGAGAATGTGGTGGGTTTCCATAATGTGGGATGTATCCATAAAAAAATTGTATCCATAAAAAGGGTAAAGGATAATTATGAGAGAGTTTATAGGTTTTATAAGTAGTGTGGGGACTAAATGGATGATTTCACGATCTATACATGGTTGGCCCAAACAGTGTGGTCAAACCTAGTGTAGAGGTAAAATATAGATCTTATTTTCTTGGATCTTCCTCTTTTTTTCTATATATATTGGATTGGGATCAAAATGCCCCTATTTAGATATTATCTCCATATAAGGTGTTAAAATCCTCCTCACATGATTTGGAGTCAACCAAGAGACTTCCCTTGTTTATTTAGAGTCTTATTCTTGAGGTATGTCACCATCCTCTCTGGAATTGTCATGTTTTCTTAGATCTTCTTCGATCTACATCTCTGATATAATTTCATTCTCAGAACTTAATCTATTATTGTTAGATCTACGTTTTTGGATGCAAAATAATTCTATGTTGATATGTGATCTTTCTAGGATTTTTTGAACTAAGGTCGTTTATGGAGAATCGACCTACATTCTTTTGTGTTTTTCGTCTGTTGTCAATGTCTCATCCAAACTATCGAGGTAGGTGGCATCTCTTTGAAATCCACTTGATATAATTGTTTATCTTATATTCATATTGGATTATTTATTGTGAAATTCATGGAGAAATCTTCTTTTGTGATAATTTAGGTTTTTTGTGAAATTGTGTGATCTTGGTGAATAGTTGGGAAAAGGGGGCTCAGTTTCATTATTATAAAATGATTATTTTAAATTATATAATTTCTAGAAATTCCAAACAGTAAATGGAAATTATATTTTCAATAGAAATTGTTTTCAATAAAAATGAATTTTTATTGAAATCGTTTGGAATTGAATTGGTTTGTCAATTATATACTTTAGACAGAAATGGTTTTCAGTGAAAATGTGTTTTTATTGATAGTGTTTCTTTGGCATGATTTTTGGGAATATGTGGTCTGTTTTCGTTTCACATAAATGGGGATTGCTTGAAATATGACCTTTTTCTTGGTTCCCATGTTTTAATGGCACAAGGTAATTTCTTACATGGGGCTTGGTAGCAATATGACCTTGTGCTCTATGCCAGAGGGTTAATGGAACAAGGGATACAATTACCTTGTGACAATTTTTTCGATTGACATGAAACTAATCAGGAGTATGGAACTATCAAAACATAGAATCCATGGATGGATTAAAGGTTTCTAGGAATAGTTGGGTATGTCGATAATGGGATATTTTGGAATTTTTTGAATTTTTTTTAGATATTTTTCTAAAAAATATCTTCATTGAAGAAATTGGTTTCAATTTCACTTGTATTCATCGGTAACGAATGATTTTCAAAAAAAAATTTTATTTAGTTATAAAATTCTTTTGAAAAATTGTTTTATATAAACTTTTTATGTAATTGTTTCTAACTCTTATATCCTAGTTGCATGAGTAGGGATGTCATTGGGGAAAACCTACTATTTTTTATACTCACCTTGACATTGGAACATTGGTGTTTTTGTAGATGTTATCTTCCCATTCAAGGGCCACAGTAATGTTTCAAAACTGTTTATCAAAACCTCGTGATGACTGTTCTGTTCAGACATTTTGGAGCTTCGAACATATGGAGTTATAAATACCCGAGTTTTCAGCCTATATGACTTTAAATTTTTCTCAATGTTATTCCAGAGCAGGGCATTCATACAGAATTAAATTCCTAGCCCCGATGTGGACAGAATTAAATTTTAAGTGAATTCACACTAGGTGTTCCAAATAAATATAATAACTCCTAAACGGTTGCTCGGATGGGAAAACTTAGGGCACCGCTGAGTCCAGAATGTGCTATTTACCCTAGGATGTGAATAACTTTCGTGGGCATCGCCCTTCTGTGAAAAAATCGACCAGGGGCATTTTCTTAATTTAGCGGCCTCGGGCGTGGACTATACTACTATTGAATAGAGGCTCGGATTAAAATTTGGAGACCATCACTACCCTCAGAACATGGTTTTACACTAGGGGCAGCTTAACCCCAACCCCACCGAAAGATCAGGTATAGGGTCCACGGGCGGGGGATTTTAGTGTTTTTCTATTTAAACACCACCCCCATCATCTTCTCCCCCTTTATCCCCTCCCTAGAATTTTCCACTCAACAAGATCCTCCTCTCCTCTAGCTCTCCGGTAAGGCGTGAAGACTCCAACAGATCGTTGGTGAAGCATCGGGCTACGCCCATCAAGGTAGGATTTTGTTTTTATCATTTTAATTCCACAAAACCCCATTTAATGAAAATTCTTGAATAATATTTATTTTTTATCATCGAGCGAAGCCCAGAATTGTGTAGAGCCCGATTTGAGCTTCCCAATTGTCCTTTAGGATCGAAATTTCGAGCCCTAGGGTGTCTTGGGTGGCCCCGGGAAGTTTCGAGGATGTTTTCCCTTTTTTCCAGCTGTTCTAGGAAGTACCGGCATGCGACAATGGTGGCGTGGGTGATCCGAGTATCAGCGGTGTAGTTCTGGGATGGCGGCACCATGGGTGCCTCTTAGTGGAGGCAGCGTCACGCGGAACAGTGGTTCTAGGTGGCAGCTCATGGCGGTGGCGGTGGGCTAGGTCGACGGCGACGGGGGGGGGGGGGGGGCTCGCGGCCCATGACCCCATTTGGGGACCGAGACCTGCCAAAGGCAGGTCTCCCTGCAAGACCGGTACTGGCCATGGGGGCCGGTCGCCACAGGCATGGACCCTGGGTCCAGAGTCGGGCCACACATCTGAGCTGTGGGCCGGCCCAGGCCGGTCCAACCCGAGGGGTTCATCCCCTCTAACTCCAGACACCTGTAACATTCAATACAGGAGTCTCTTTTTCATTTTGTCTCCTGCAGTGCCATCCTCGGCTCGAGACATATCATTTGAGATGATCTCCGGAAATTTTAAATCCCGAAACAAGGGCTCGGTGGCGTGTCATGCTCATTATGTACTATGTACGGTTTCTTCTTACGGATGGCGTGAACACATCCAGAGTCCGTTTAAGCTGCTATCAGTGGCATTGTGACCCTGGCATAGAGACGAAGTGGTCCAGAGTGGTTTCAGGTGTCGAATCTAGATTTGAGGCATGGGCCCCATGCGCCGTCTCTTAATCCGTGAGGTGCATTTCGTGACTCTTTGATAAAACATCCAAATAGGGAGAACAAGTTATCATTTTGGCATGTTTTTTCAAGGTCATCACAATTATTTTGTTTTCCTGACCACTTTCCAGACCATGTTGTGGGCCCCACGAGTCATAGTGTGTGTGTAAAGCAGCATTGAGTAAGTTTTTCATAGGTAGGCCATTTCTAGCGAGTAAGTAGTCTATCTCATGTGTGTTATCAAAAATTATTTTCCATCTAAGATAATAAAGGGTTATTTTTCTATCCCTATTATTACATGGATTTGATTATGTTGTGATGGAAATATTTTTTTTATGAATTATTTTATCTTATATGAATTTCTTTATGATGTCACGAGGTTTAAGAATTCCGTTTTTATTACACGGGTTATGCAATGATGTATGATTCATGATTTTTGTTGAACACATAAGAATGGTTTCATTCTGAGATGGGTGGGACTTATATCTCCCTCCAATGCATTGGGTAATGATTTTATATCTCATGAGATAGACATGGCTGAAACGGTAGGTTATACCAATTCAGTGAAACGGGACTGAAATGAGGAGTGAACTCGGCTCAGAAAGGGACTTTGTCCACTAAGATAGTCTTGGAAATGAGTCTTGACTAATAATAAATGATTCTCTATGATTATGTGTGTATGCCACAAAGTTTCATGTTTTATGTTATGATTATTGGGATTACATTTCACTAATATGATTTATCCCATGTTATGAAATTATGATCTCTTTTGCTGGTTTAGATTTCCAAAAGATATGTTCTTATAAATATGATGTGATTGATATTTCTTTTGTTTACCCTTACTGAGAATTTGAGATCACTCATTTATATTTTCTTTTCGCCAGGACATAAAGAAATGATTTTGGTTTTAAAAAAAGAAGATCTGTATGGGAGATGTTGAAGATCTTTCACCACGATTAGAAAATTATATTCCGAGTTTCCAAAGACACTAAACTATTACGCTCCTTGTGTGTTTTTTTTTTGTTATGTACTAAGTATTCCGCAAAAGTAATGTAATATCCATGTATGTTAAGCTTCGGGTCTCTACAGTTGGTATCAGAGGAATGATTTAGTCAACCTTTGGAAACTAGGATGCGAAAACGTTAGTGAGATCCCTAGAGATATTTCTAAGGTATGTCTAGGGATGTCTCTAAGGATAAGTATACGTATAGGATATAGTCCTAGAACTATGGTAACAATATTAGATTAAACCAACGTTGTAAGATATTGATGTTACTCCTCCTTTATTATGATTTTTGCCTCACACACTATTCTTTTTGGGTTTTAGACGATGGATGGAACCTGAAGGAACCGTGTTGATCAATGAAATGGACAATGCAATGATTGTCCTCCTGAACAAACAAATGTTATGGGAGATGGAGTGAAAAATATTATTGATATACTTACACAAGCTATGAATCATTCTGGACATCAAAATGAGCAGAGAAGGGAACAATATTCTATTGAGTCCTTCATGAGGCAATGCCCACCTTCTATCAGTGGGACTTCTGATCCACTTGTTGCTGAACAATGGATTAGTACTACTGAAAAGATATTTTCAGTTCATCAATGTTCTGAACATGATAAAGTCATCTTCATAGTGTATCGTTTGGAAGGTGATGCTGATCAATGGTGGAATCTTATCAAGAATATGAGGCCAAGAGATGAAATTGAGGCCATGGAATGGGACGAGTTCAATAACATATTTTTCAACAAGTAATTCCCTCGTATTCTTCGAAAAATGATGGAGAATTAGTTTCGTGAACTAAAGCAAAAGGATGATGAATCTGTTGCTATATAAGAAGAGAATTTTACAAGGCTTGCAAGGTATGCATCTGGATTTATCATCTAACCTGAAAGTAAAGTTGATCGATTCTTCAGTGGCTTGAAACCAAATCTTCGAAGGGCATTAGCAATAAGAGACTTCAGTAGCTATGAAAAAATTTTGTGTTGTGCTATCAAGGTAGAAATGGAAGTTGGTGTTACTTATCCATCTCATATTTTTGACAAGAAATGAAAGATGGTGTTCAAGGACAAATCTCAAAATAATGGTGAAAAGAAGATGATTGTTTCCTTAGGCTCAATGTGTGGAAAGAAGCATGGTGGAGATTGTCTTAAAGGGACTAGAAAATGTTTTAAGTGTGGAAAATAAGGTCATCGAGCAGCTGAGTGTCGAAGTAATGAAAAAAGGGTTTCTAATGATGTGGATAAAGAAAAGACTGCACAGAACGAACCAACAACACTTCAATGCTTCAAGTGTAAGGAAATGGGGAATTATGCTAATAAATTCCCTAATCCAAGGGTTAGTGATGATCGAAATGAGAAACCACTTAAGGAAAAGGACCAAGTGAAGTCACATGCGATCACTATTGGCAATATTGAATATGACAACGATGTGGTGGAATGATTAAGTGTTTATGTAATATGATTCCAGAATAATGTTGTATATAGTATTGTGGAATATTGGAATATTTATGTTTTGGTCTATTATGGTTTTCAATAATTTTATGGCATCGATAACCATGAAAAGTGATTGAAATATTTTTGGAAAGAAGATGATATGCACATAATGAAGGGATAAAGAGAATTTAATTTGATTGATAGAATTCATGAGCTCATGATTGATATAAAGACTATGTGATATCATGGTTTGAGGATATAGAATTTTGAGGATTTTGGTATGTGGAAAGTGTTAACTTTTAACTACATTCATGTTTTCACTAAGGTTCAATGGATATTAATTATTCAAGAGAATACATGATTAATGTATTCACATGTTTGAAATTTGACCAACAAGATATATCTTATGATATATGGGGGATAAATGATGTCATTCACGTGATCATTTTCTTTATACTATGAGCTTGGACCAAAGTAGTTTAGATAAGCATAAAGATTGGAATGGATTATGTTGGACATAAGTTAGTATTTTTTAAGGATAAAACTTTTTTTGATATTGTTTATGGGATGTTATAGTAATATATCTTTAGAAAAAGGAAAACCTACAGTACGGGCGATAGCCCATCGCTTCGGACAAGGCTGTGGGAATCAAACCCACAACCAAAGTGCGACTGGCCTTCATCACCTACCACTAGCCTACAGGAACTCCCTATTTAGTAGAAACTAGTTTTATTATCTTAATCAGTATGATATATGATGTATAAGTCCATTTTAGGAACCATATATGATTAATCTCACTATAGATGGACATGTGTATTTTTTGATAACTTTTCTAACCTTTTTTTGAGATAGATGGAATGACCCATCATTATATCACATGATCTGCTAACACATCACGAATGACAAATTAAACTTCATTTATTTAAGAGATGATGTGGAAATTGTCCAAAGAACGACAAACGGTGAAACTATACGAAAATCACGAAAGTATTTCTTCTAATTCCCATTTCATCAACTTTAGGGAAATGATCTTGAAAACCAAAATGTTGTCCTAGTGATCTTATATCTGATGAATCAGATGGTACCTTAGATCATCACAAATTTATGGCATTGTGATTGCTGGCTTTTCTATAGCCATGTTCTCTACCACTCTCTATCAGAACATGCTGGTAAGATTTCTCTTCCATATCCATATTTTCACCTATGTGGAAACCTCGTGATTAGTTTATTTGGGTAACCGTTACGTTTCATACTTTTGTTTTTAAATATTGGTTTTGGTATTCCTTTTTACGATGTGGGTTTATATTAAATAAACTTTCTAATAGTAAACCATTTATAACCCCGATGAATTTCGAGGGCAAAATTCATTTTAAGGGGGGTAGAATGTCATACCCCGAGATTTTATGAAAAATATTCTTTTTAATTTCATTAATGTCTTGTGTTGTACGCTACACCAAGAGGAGCATGCACAACATGCATCCTTGACATTCCTTGCATTACACGCAATCACAACCTTCCTCGATAGCGTGTGCAGTACGCAATAACGAGTTTCACTAAACAACGATATGCTATTAAAATATTATTAAAACTAGCCGTTGAAAATAGTAATAAAAACATTTTGAAATCTTGTAATTTTTATTTTTCAAAATGGACTTCATTTCTGGATTCGGAATATCGAAATTAGCTTAGGGTGAAATTTTGGTACTTTTCGGATAACTTTCATTTTCTGATGAATAGTGAAAATTATTAAATTTTAATTAAAAAAACCTTTTAAATAGAAAAAATTAATAGTGATAAATTATTAATTTGATTGGTTTTAAAGTATATTTAGAATATATTTTTACAATTTAATACAATGTTGGTTATCAGATGTAATTTTAGATTTAAACCAGACATAAACAACTGTCAATCTTTTGATAGTTATTATCTCTTAAGAACACGCTATTTGTTTTGACGACGGGAATTAATTTTTAAAATAATTAATGCAACTAATATGTTTTTAATTTGTTAAAATAGAGATAATTTTTGAATTCATAATATCAAATATATCTTAGGCCTAATTTTTTGTATTTTTCTGAAAACATTCAATTTTTGATGAATAGTGAAACCACTAAGTGGTAGTTAAAAAAACCGAATTTTTTTATAAAACATAATTTTACCGCTTCTGGGAGTGGAATTTCAAAAATCCGAGAGACATGGTTATTATCAAGGACTAAAATGTGGTTCAATGAGATGAGAATAATTTTTTGTGAATAGTAACTTTTTACTTTTTTACCACGGTTAAAAGTAAATAGGGTAATTAAGGGTAAAAATGATATTATTATTACCCTAACACAGGTCCTAATTCTATTGGCCAAGTGTAATTCGAACAAAAACAACATTAGAAATAAAATATGACCATTTAGGCCCACTTGGATTAGATTAGGATATTTATTATTAATTTATTTAAAGAAGGTTTAAATAGTTAAAATCAATGTTTAATAAGTAAATTATATTTAATATGGGGTTATACATAAGATAAATTCGGCTATAAATATTCATTAGAAAGATAAAATGATTTCCTAAATAATGATATTTTATTTGTAATTTTTAGGCTTTAGATAATTTAATTTATTTATTACACAAAGATGATGCAGTAATTATCTTATTAATGAAATATTGACATAATTGATGTAATAAACTAAAAAATAAATGTAATTTGAGACTTTTTTTGAATTAAAGTAATTTTATAGGTTAATATGACATGTTAGTATTGATTTAATTAAATTATTTAGAAATAATAATTCAGTTATGATATTTACAAAAATCAATTACTAAATAGTGTCAAAATTGACATAAAATAGTTTTTAAAACAAATATTATATAAGTAATTGTTATTTTATTCCTAAAAATATAAGGTTATGCTAAATTACATAGATAAGGTTATATATATTAATAATAAACAACTTTGGGTTCGTTTGGCTGCTTATAGTAAGTTTATTAACCTTATAGTATAAGAACACAAGAAGACACGATAAAAGTAAAATTATTTAATTTAATGTTAAATCTAAATGATATGGTTAAAATAGGAACCTAAACTTGTCTAAATTCTATTGGATGAGATGATTTCGACCCATACACACCTTAGATTATAAATAAATTCAATTTGGAGCTATTTAAAACCGAATTTTGATTTATAATAAAATAATATTTTTAGTTATTCCAAAGGTGCCCCTGTACTCCCTTATAAAAGGGAACCTCCTCCCTCTATTCCTCACACAACTTTGAGCCTTCAAGCTAGGCAAACCCCTGAAAAATTTCCTTATAAACTTACCTAGAAACATCCTAGAGGTTCTGGTCTTCCTCAAAGACTAGTTTTAGTGCCCTAAAAGGCGGTCTCAAAGAGGCGCTTCAAAGAAGAGGTAATGCCCGTTACCGATTCTTTCATCTTTATTTCCTCTTCCACTTCTTTTTCGTTAGTTGTTTCATCATGAAGTAATAACATCAGCATAAATAATATACTTATATGTTATTATAAGTATGAAAAAACCCTATTTCACCATCTATCCATCCTACGGAAAATGAAATCACTGCACGTGCGTACGTATGGAATACCGTCTCTACACCATGGTGTAATCTATTTTCCCCCACCACCTTACATGCATGGGTATAATGATGTATATAATTACTATATATAATTATTGTAAAGTGATATTGATTCTGAAATAGTATACATACACTCCAATACAATTCCACAATCATGAGAACGATATCATCGCTTGTGCGTACGTACGAACTACCGTCTCCACGACGCGATGAGATTCCTTCTCCATGTTAACAATTCATGAATGATTATAATGTATATATAATAATTAATAATGAAATATATTACATAATAATGATTCTGGATTTATGTGTATGTCATCTACTTAATTCCATTCAACTCAATAAGGAAAATAAAACAGCGTTCATGCGTACATACAGTCTATCGTCTCCATGAACGGTGTATTTCTTTCCATTTACTGATCTATTATATATATATATATTCATAATATATATTATATATAAATAGTGTTTTATATTCTGGATTTAATTAATCATGATATACGTAATCATATGAATAATTACATGTCAAAACACGGACGACAAATGAAACAATTTTACCCAAAACGCTCTCTAACATGGAATTTACAAAAGAACGGGCAATATAAAGCAATAAGTGAACCATATATGATTTCATAACAACTAGTATGATTCTGGAATAAGTCAATGACATTATTTAAATCATTATACAATAGGTTCGGACACATACGAAGCAAATCGGACCTAAGGTAAGGGAAATATCACAATCTCATTTTTATCAGAGATTGTTTATACTTTGGTATTTACTGGGGTGTATTTTATCATCCACATCCATGTTTCCTCAATATGTAATATTATTTCCATCCACCTACAATTTTTTAAATCCAATTTTACACTTCAGTGAGTTTTTAGTAAATTATATGAAAGGAATCTTTTGTCGTTTTTCGTACGAGGAACTTTTTGACTTTTCCGACAAAAGTACGAGAAGAATGTTTTTTAACTTATACGGCATGAATGGATTTTTAAATCATTATTTCCAAGTTTCTTCCTTTACATGTTTTCAAGTTTATTTTTAATCAACTTCTTTTACTTTAAAACGGTGTGACATGTTAAGAAAGGAATAGTATTTTTGAAGTAGAAATGATATTTTCCTTAAGAATGGAGTTCAATTGTGTTATCAAAATTATTTTCCTTCTAAGATAATAAAGGGTTCTGTTTCTATCCCTATTATTAAATGGATTTTATTATTTTGTTAAGGAAATATTTTTTTTATGAATTCTTTAATATTATATGAATTTTTGTATGATGTCACTATGTTTAAGAATTCTGTTTTTATTACATGGGTTATGAAATGATGTATGATTTATGATTTTTGTGGAACACATAAGAATGGTTTCATTATGAGATGGGTGGGACCTATATCTCCCTCCAATTCATTGGTTAAAGATTTAATATCTCATGAGATATACATGGCTGGAACGGTAGGTTATATCGGTTCAGTGAAACATGACTGAAACGAGGAATGAACTCGACTCAGAAAGGGACTTCGTCCACTAAGATAGTCTTGGCAATGAGTCTTGACTAATAAGAAATGATTCTCTATGATTATGTGTGTATTACACAAAGTTTCATGTTTTATGTTATGATTATTGGGATTACATTTCACTACTATGATTTATCCCATTATATGAAATAATGATCTCTTTTGTAGGTTATGATTTCCAAAAGATATGTTCTTATGAATATGACGTGATTGATATTTCTTTTGTTTACCCTTACTGAGCATTTGAGCTCACCCTTTTCTTAAAAAAAAGATCTTTAAGGGAGATGTTGATGATCTTTCACCACGATTAGAAGATTATATTCTATGTTTCCAAAGACACTAAACTATTACGGTCCTTGTGTGTGTGTGTTGTTGTTATGTACTAAGTATTCCGCAAAAGTAATGTAATGTCCATGTACGTTAAGCTTCGGGTATCTAGACACATTATTTAAAATAGAAAAATTGAAAGGAAAATAATTTATAATATATAAAAAATCCATTTTAAATTATATTTATCCACTATATTTATTAAATATTTTAATATTTTCATCAATGTAAAATTTAAATGAATAAAATGACATCACATTGTGGATATATTAGTCGAAATGTACCCACAATCATCATTATATAATTTTAATGAGTTGGATTGTAATAAGGAATATATGATATTATGGTTATAAAATTAAACATCTAGAAGAAAAAAATACTAATTATTTAAATTTTAATTACCATACATGAAAGGTGGATATAAAATGAATCAAATCGCTATGTGGAGAGGGTAAGCTGTACATATAAACGAGTGTCGTTTTCAAATATTATATGTTGAAAAATATATATAACATGTTTGTGAAATAATTATAATAAAATCTCTGGTTATATATGATATTATTTTATATTTGGATTGTCAAGAAATTTAGACTATATAGAATAATATATATACTTGATGTACACGATAAGGATGATTAATTCTTATCTGATAGACTTCCTTTATATATTTTTAATTAGAATAAGGTTAGGTTATTTGTAATGAATAGATGATCTAAAACATATATAAGAATTTTGATATTGGAAATATGTAGGTTTATATTATTCTATATAGATGAATTCGTATAAAAGAAAATAGGTATTAGGGCCCCATTAAAAATTAAGATGATTTTTACATTATAAATTTCATTACATATTTAATTAAAAATAATGTAATTTTAAAGATAATGCATCCAAATATATAGTAATATGAACCTATAGTATGATATTATTGATATATTCTAAAAAACTTTTTGATAGGATACATCTAAGTTTTAAAAATAAAAATTTTTTTATAACCACTTTGTATAAAATTTTTTCATTAATAATGATAACATATTATTCTATTTTAATAGGTTATTATATTACATAGAATGTAAATATTGACACATAAATGGAAAAATATTTTTATCTTCAACCATATATTAATCAAAATTATTAATTAAGATAATTTAAATAATTTTTTATAATTAATTTAAATGTTATTTTGATAATTTATATTAAATTAAATTTCAACAATATTTAATTAATTTTTCTACAAATAATTTTATTAAATGTTAAAATTATAATATAATTCAGTTAAAAATAATTTATATTTCATATTCATTTAAAAAAACATTGTAACACATTAAATCACATATATAATATCTCTTTTGATATTTTTAAAATCATTTATTTTATTTTTTATATTTATAGAATAAATATTTTATTAGTGTTTCACAAGACATTATAGTTATTGTATATCATATAAAATTTCAAAATAATTTTAAAAAATTTAATAACATTATTATAAAAAAATTAAAAATAAAATTTATTCATAGTATTAATTGGTATATTTTGGGTCACATAATTTATTTCTAAAACAAATAGACATCCATTTTCTAAAATTCGTTGATCATTTCCATTGAAATAGAGTTCATTAAACATCTTAATATTGTGAAAAATCTGATACAAGTCTAATTTAATATGATAGATAATAATTTAGATGAAATTATATGACCTTGTCACATAGTCTTAACATATATTGACTCGATATTCCCATTACAATATTGATAAATTTTCAATAGATATTATTCATATTGCGTAAAAATAAAATTGTTATGTTAAAAAATTAGAACCACCTAATTCAAAAAATGGAATTCAATATTCAATATTATATTTATATATATTATAAAAATTAATTTATTTTTAGTGAAAAATTATAAAAAAATATCAATTTTTTAAAAATCCTTTCATCATAAAACATCATTTAATCTTTAATTGTGACCAGTAAAAACTCTAGAAGAAATTTTATTTCTTTTATATAATATCTAATATGAACACATTATTTTAATAATTCACTAGTAGTGACGGCATAAATTTAGAAAAAGACATTGTGAGAACATAAATAAATTATAAATACTTATCTAATACATTCAAATGACTATTGTTTTTAATGATAACCATCAAATTTAATTTAAAAATGATTGATAAATATACATTTTATATTTTAGTTAGCCATATTCACAGCCATAAATTTTAACTCCCACATTGTAATGGGCATGAAATAAGATTTTAATAGAAGATCATCATTTTTTACTCGTTTTAGCATGAAATATATTCTATTTATTTGATTAAACATATTTAAAAATAAACATTCAATAGAATAATGGGATTTAAAACTATCTTCTCTTTAAAAAATTCACTATTTAATTTTCAATAATGTAACCTATTGAAAATATTTATGTAGTTTTCATCATAATTTATGTAGGTTCTCTTGTCACATCTTCTATTTATTTAAAATTTCACCAATGTGCATTTTTTTAGAGTCACTCAATTTTTCAATACATTTTCACTTGTAAAGACCCCCTCCCCACAATGTTTACCCCTCCTAGGTTGACAATGTGAAAAGGGAGACAATGGCCCCCATGCCCCGCCTCCAGCAGGCCCCGAGTTGGTGACTAGCACCAAGGGTATAATAAACACACAAATTGGATGCATTAGACTCTATGAAATCACATGCGGAAGAGAGAGATAAGGCAGATACCAACCAACTCCAACTCAAAACTGGAATAAAAAAGAAAAACGAAGCGCTCATGTAAAACCTCCTAAAAAAGTACTACAACTAAAAGGGAAAACTATATTTACTCAAAACAAAGTAAAACAACAACAACCACAAGCCCAAACTCCTCCTCTAACCACAAGCTACTAGTGACCATCCTGATCTCCAACATGCTCCAAGTGACCTCAAAAAACAACTCATATTTTTATGGGGTGAGTATTACAATATACTAAGTAAGATCCTCCCTCAAGCCTCTTGTGAAATGGTAATGAAATCATGCTAAATCATAGTGAACATTAACTGAAACTAACTCATCACCTAAACAAGTATACTTAGTTCCCAACCTTACTATGGAAAATATCACTAAGTAATGCATACAAGAATATATCATATAGTAAAGAATATCAAGGGTACCCCGCTACTACTTCCCCACTTGTTTTCCGATTTTCCCCAACGTCGCAAGTCCTGATCCTCTCTCTCCAAAAGGCTTCCCGCAGAAACCTGGGAAAATCACCACAATATACACCTCGTACAACACAAAGGCATGCCCACAAACAACTAGTCGAAACCCCACACCATTCTCACAACCAAAAGTAACCAGTTAGGTTCCGAGATTCACTAGAGCTGGCATAACACGTATCATACGTCCGATATTATAACTCAATCCATTTCAGCCCGTACACCAAGTAAGGATCCTCAAGCCATCACAACCTATACACGTTACACCACTAGTTGTCCATAGGATACTATAACCATAATATATGTGTGTGAATAGCCACAAGCCATTACAGCCCTCTAAACACATATATGGTGAAAACTAACCGTTGTGCCTACCAGCACATGTATCTACCAAGAGAAGAGAGTGGGGCCAAAGGGGGTAATAATCTATTCATCCTCCAACTGAAATGTTGGGTAAAACACCCCCAGGGCTCAAAATCCTTGGGGTGTCAGTTTCCCTTATTTACAGGGTGGTGTAGTGTTTAGAAACACAAAAAGTACAAAATATATTATATCTCACAACCATGCGATGGGCATAACCTAGTCTTAGACACAACTACAGCTAACGTCTCTCAGAATCTGTGCTTCTATTTCTATTAATAGATATCCTATAGGAACACAGCCATTTAAAGAAGATTATTAGATTACGTCATTCCCTATTTATTAGTTCCAATTAATATTAATTAATTCATTAAACATTAATTAACCATGAAAAATTCCACATTAAACTTCATTCACATCACACCCAAAGTCCAATGTCCCTTTAAAAAAATTATGATGTCACTATTATGTTCCAGCAACCTCCAACCCCATGGGATAACACCATTTAATCAAAAATTCATTTCCGAAACACTTTCCCATATTCCCCAGCATTCTAGAAAATAATTCTGTACTACTAACACAAGGGGGTATAACACAGTGAGTAGATGTACTACCCGTCGAGTCATTTCCTCCTATAGCAAGAGCGTAGACCCATACTCCATGGAGAAGTTAATCTTGGAATGCATGTGGAATAACTCGCACGTCTTGACCTCTTTCGGAAGAAGGGTAATTAGATAGACAACTATAGAACCAGCAAGCACACAACAATAACATCCATCCCACTCCAACATCCCTAGTGTCCTCCCTGACACCCACAATCATAAACTAATTCATCTCTCCATTAGAGATTCATCCGCTTCCACAACCAAGAGGCCTCTATGCCCCCCACATATCACAACAACCCTCTCGGGTCACTTCTGAACACAAGAAGCTGGAAAAAAACCATCACATCAATTGAGCTATGGCCTTTTAACAATCAAGAGGGTAACTCAGAACCCTTCAAGGAAATATAAAACAATCCAATTCGTTAATCCATCATGAATTAACAGATTTATAATCTGTTGGTCCAACATCAAGAACATAAACAGTAAGCTATCACAATTGATTAAAGATTCAAACTACGCCAATTTTATTAACATCAAATTACAATAAGAACCAGATTCGTTTTCATGCCTCTTTATCTTTAGAAAAACAATTATCAAGTAATCCCAGTTTACGTTCTTTACTGATTTCCATCAAGAACAACATCTATGGAAAGCAGGCATAGATATCACGCTATCTAGAAAAACAAGAGGCAATAACAAATGATTGATAAAATTTATTTATCTGGTTCAAAATATTAATTATTTGAATTCAATTTTAACCCAGTGGGATTAAACATGATAACAATACAGTTGCACATAAATGAAAGAGAAGCAATCAATCCCCTACCTCAATGGTTTTTAACAAAACCCCCAACAAACAAAGAATGCACAAGAAATCTAGGTTGATTATCTAAGAATCCTCCTTATATCTTTTCTCCTAATACATCCAAGACCAAATCTCAGTATATTTGGCATCCACACACATAGATCTACCCATAACAGGTGTAGATCTAGGAATCCGAGAGAAAGGGAGAAGTAGATCTATGTCGATCTATGAAACCAAAAAATAATGATCACATAACTCAAAAAAATAGCTTTTATTTTCCAACAGAAGCATTCAGATCGTCTCCAAAATGCTTGGGAGAGGTCCCCCTACCTTCAAGGTAGGGTATTCCCGTGCTATGGCCGCATAGGAGCTTAAATGAGCAAATTAATGGCAAAATGGTTGAGATCCACAATTTTACGATCTAGTTTATGTGCCCGCATGGTTTACTCTCACGGTTAGTCAAACTTTGCGCAAACCATGCGGTCCATACTTCCTCGTCAAACACTCCTCGCATGGTTAGACCACATGGTTTGAAAAACATTGCGCTAACTGTGCATTAGCCAGTGCATCCAATAATAACTACGCACAGTATGGCCGCATGGTTTAGACAAACCATGCACATCCCGTGAGAAAGCTATTTACCCTTATTTTTCTTTAAAGATTCACCCACACGCACCCCCTTGACACTACTCCAAAACAAGGGTAGTTAGAAATCATCCATAGTACCTGAAGATGTAACATGATGTTACAGTTCACAGCATTCTATCGTTTAAACGGTTCATCAAAATGGAAGATTTTGTAAAACCATTGGGGATAAGTTACATTGACCCCCCGAAATGCCTCTAACACCGTATTTTCACAAAGTAGTTGACCAGAGTGGTTCGATACATTACATTAGATACCTCTCAAAACATTATCGTCATTGAGAATGAAAAACCCACAAAAAGAGAAAATGAAATAGGGTCTTAACCACCACCCATCGAGATACCTCTCAAAAGAGAGAAAGCCACCAAAACATAAAAGGTACCCATCTCATAAACATGAATGTTTCATAACCACAAAATCTACATCAATACATGAAAATAGTTAAAAATCAAACAACTATAGGTACTGAGCTTGTATATGTGACTCATATTCCCAGGTTCTCTCCTCCAAGGAACTGTGTCGCCACATGACACGAACTAATGGAATAGAACACCCACGCAACACCTTATACTTGAAGTCATGTATCTCCATAGGTCACTCTTCAAGGTTTGAATCATTATCCACATCTATCTCTCCCCAATCGATTATGTGAGAGTCATCATGAAGATAATGATGGAGTTGTGATACCTGGAAAACATCATGTATACAAGTCATCTATGGGGAAACTGTTACTTGATACACCACATCTCCAACACAAGCTAACACGTCGAAAGGCCCAACCAACAGGGAAGTAATCTTACTTCCATGAACAGACCATCGCTTCCCACAACGGGGAGTCACCTTCAGAAACACATGATCCCCAATATTAAACTCTAAGGGTCTACTTATTTGATCGGCATATGATTTCTAACGATCTTGTGCTGTATTCATTCTCTTGTGGATCACTTGAACCATCTCTGTTTTATTATGCACTATTTCCGGTACGAGAATTGCTGACTCTCCAACCCCAGTCCATCACAACTAAGAATGGCATGGCCGGCCATACAAGGCTTCAAACGGAGTCATACCATTGGTAGAGTGAAAAATATTATTGTAAGAATACTCCACCAAGGGTAAGTGCCTCATCCATGAACCTATGAAATCAAGAACACAAGATCATAACATGTATTCATGATTCTGAATGGTTTGCTCTGTCTGATCATCTGTTTGAGAATGAAAAGCAGTTCTAAGCTATAGTTGAGAACCGAAACCATGTTAGAGACCTCTCCACACTGTGGAGGTAAAACAAGGATCTCGATCAGAAATGATAGTCCTGGGGACTCCATGATGTCTCACCACCTCCTCTAGATTTTTCCTTGACAACACTTCCACTGTGCTTGAATCCTCGATTGCTATAAAGATTGACGATTTTGTTAAAAGATCCACTACCACACAAATAGCATCATGTCCTCCTAGAGCTCGAGGTTAACAAGTAACAATGTCCATTGAGATAACCTCCTACTTCCACTGAGGAATATCTAATGGCTGGAGAAGACCACTTGGAACATGTTTTTCGGCCTTTACCTAATGGCAGACTAAACAGCGAGACACAAACTCCGCAACTGCACGCTTCATCCCAAGACACCAGAACTGACTACTCAAAGATCGGTACAACTTTTCACTCTAGGATGCACTGCTAAAGTCAAACTATGAAACTCTCTGAGAACCTTCTTGTGCATTGTCAAGGGAACAAAAATACATCCATGATACAACACTCAGTGTTGTTCATCCTCCGACCAACCATCTAGGGCCTCACCGCAAACAACATGGTCTCTCCAGACTTCCACCTCTAGATCTCCCAACTGGGACTCTTCTACATTCTGCATCTGGGATGAAAGTACCGTCATCTAAAAAAGACATCCTATACCCCCAACTTCTCCCATATCAAGATGTAATGTTGATAGTTCATCCATTACCCTCTAAGAATCCCATGATTAACACATAGCATCACTACGTGACTTTCGGATCAGTGTATCTACTACAACATTCTCCTTTACACATGTATATGATATTTCAAAGTCGTATTCCTACCAGAAATCGATCCACTGACGCAGTCATAACATCTAGTCACGCTCAGAGAAAACATACCTTAAACTCTTATGATCAGTGAAAATCAAAAAGCTCTCACCAATGAGGTAATTCTCCACAACATCAGAAGAAACACCATGGTTGCCACCTCAAGATAATGGGTGGCATAGTTGCACTCATAGGGACGTAAGGGTGGAGACCCGTAAGAAACATCTGACCTATTATGGATGAGAAAACAACCTAACCCTAGATGTAAGAAATCGAAAAAAACATTAAACCAATCTCCCTCAGCTGGAAGACAATGAAATGGAGAACTTATTTACTTTTCCTTTTGATACACGAAAGCTGGATGACACTGATCAGTCCATATGAATGCATGATCCTTCATGGTCAAAGCTGTTAGAGGGGTCACAAATCGTGAGAAATTGGCAATGAACCTCCTGTAGTATCCTGTGAGACTAAGGAATCATCGCACCTCTGACACTGTCATGGGGGCTACCCAAGACACAACTGCTTCAATCTTCAAATGATCCACAACTAATACATATTGGGACACAACATGCCCCATAAAACTTACTTCTCGAGCCCAAAAATCACACTTAGACAACTTCCCAAACAACTGATGTTGACAAAGGAGTACCAAAATAGCTTTTAGATGCTCTACATTCTCCTCTTCAGACGTTGAGTACACTGTGATGTTGTTGATGAAAACTACCAAAAACTTGTCCAGGAACTCTTAGAACACAGCACTCATCAATCACATGAATACTACTGGAGCATTCGTCATTCCAAATGGCATTACAATAAACTCCAAATTCCCATGACGTCAAAAGATAGTAGTCTTTAGAATATCCTAATCCTTTACATGCATCTGATGATTTCCTGACCCCAAGTCGATCTTTATGAAACAACATTCACCCTTTAGTTGATCGAATAATTCATCAATCTGTGCAAGAGGATAATGATTCTTTATTGTCTCTTTTTTCAAGTGATGATTGTCGACACACAACCGCAAACTACCGTCAGCCTTCTTCACGAACAAAATGGGTACACCCCCTGGGGACACACATTGTCAAAAAGAACCGGACTATAACAAACCATCAAGCTGTATATGTAGCTCTCGTAACTCAGAAGGGGACATCTTATATGGGGCCATAGAGATAGGTGATGCACCTGGATGTATCTTGATCCCAAAATAGATCTCTCATCATGGGGGAAATACTACAACCTTTTCTGAAAATACATTAGGGTACTCCACTATGACCCTTGGAAACTCCAACTGATGAACATTTAAAGAACTCAACATCATCACAGCCATCAAGGTTGATAATTATGGAACGTGCCTATGACCCATCCGAGGACCTCACTCACCAACAAACACCACTTTCTCTCCATCAGCACCAAGGAAAACATCCTCTTTCTTGAAGCAATCCATGATAGCCTACCCCGAATACAGCTAATCAATGCCAAGGATGAAATCATATGGTTGTATTCATAAACATCGAAAATCTACCCAGGATCGGTGTTTCCCCAACAGTAGATCACATTCTCTACACACTTCAAACATGTCATCCCGACCTCCAATTGGCATAGTCAACGCCAAAGGCACTTGAAGCCTCTCTACCTAAAGTCCCAAAGCATGGACAAGGGTAAGTGATATGAACGAGTGTGTCACTCCTAAATCAAACATGGCTTACATCATGGTATAAAACAAGAAAAGGCTACCTCGAATGACATCTGGCTCACCTGGAGCCAACAAAACTAGATCATGAAGCTGACCATGAACTATTCTACATCCTCTTTGACCATGATGATGACCAACACCACGACCACACTCTACTCTCTGAGGACATGGGGGGTCATGGGGCTATCCTCTTCCTTCCCCATCTACCCTCTGGTGATCTAAACCTGTTGAAACCAACTACTACTGTTTCCTAGGCTGGAAAAGCCTCAAAGGAGGATCCTGAAGCGTAACACCTGGTGCACAACGACAGATCGAAAAGGTCGGGCACTCCCACTGCTGATTACCATGTCCACCACAAGAATAACAAGCACCTGATCTCTTGACACATTCCTAAGAGTTACTATACCTAGAGGAACGATATGTGAAGTGCTGGGGCCTACCCCTGGTTAAACAAAAACTCTTCTGCCCTGAAAACCAAGAAACCCAGACCACAGCTTTCCTTCTTGAGGGATTGTGACGATCCCGCTCTCATGATGATCCGGTCCTGGAAAAAGTCCTCTTGACAACCTCTTCCCTCAACAGCACCTCTAGATATGTCTTCAGCATAAATGGGGTGACATAGCATTTGATCTATTAACCCAAAGCCTCCTCGAAATGCCTTTCCATGTCCTCCTCATCTCGCAACATGTCTGAAGCATATCGTAAAAGGTTCCTAAAAGGGATTCCAAACTCTTGAATAGTTGATCTCTCCTACTGCAGGGTAAGAAGCTCCTGGCAACTGTACGCCTTCGCAGTCGAAGAAATGAAATTGACTCTAAAAATGAATTGTATGTCCTCCTAGGAGATCACTGACTCCTCAGGATCCCCAAGGTACGTGAACCACCACTGCCTTGCTGCTCCACACAGCATCGTCATAGCTATGGACACCCAGTGCTCCTTTAGGACACAAAACGAACTGAAGCCTATCTTGACCACCACAAACCAGTCTTCCATGACTACATCTGAAAGAGAGCCCACATAATTCTGCAGACTCTGGTGATGAAACTCTCAGAGTGTGTTCCTCCATGTGTCGTCATCGTCAACCTCTACCCTGGTGTGACCTGCTGGAACAGCCTGCTGGATATTTTCTGCTTGAACCTGACGAGGATGTCGACCTGGAGCCATATCTAAAAAATATCAAATTTTTAGATCTCCTAAACCTGAAATATATAAGACACAACATTAATTAATTAATTATTTTTCTTTTATTGTTTTTTAGGTTAACCTATCCCATGATCTACCCATTCAAACATAGGAACAATAAAAATGATGCACGATTTTTTCCTAGGTCTTTACCTTGAAACTAGTATCACCTTGTTTAGTAGCCATTGTAAACCTAAAGGTTCATACATCAGATCATAGGGGGCCCTAAATGACTATGTCTCAGTCGGTCTCCATAGTTTACATCACTACCTAAACATTCTTGAAAATGTTTCCCTACCAACCCATTCAACCACACATGTGCCTAACTCCAAACTCCATCCTATCCCTCTTCTAGACCATTGATACCTCTATGTCACGACCCCCTCCACACAACGTGTACCCCTCATGGGTCGGAAATTTTAAAAGGGAGATAATGACCCCCCGAGTCCCGCCTCTAGTAGGCCCCGGGTTGGAGACTAGCACTGAGGGTATAATAAGCACACAAATGGGAGGAACTACCCTCTAAGAGAACACATGCAGAAAAGAGAGATAAAATAGACATCGACCTACTCCAACTCAAAACTGTAATATAAAAGAAAACCAATTTGCACATATTAAATGTCAAGAAAAATTACTACAACTGGAAGGGAAAAACTGCACGTACCCAAAAGAAAGTAAAACATCCACAACCACAAGCCCGAACAGCTCCTCCAACCACAAGATAGTATAAACCAGCGTGATCTCCAACCTGGTCCAAGTGACCAGAAAGATAGTTTATATATACATGGGCTGAGTATAACAGTATACTCAGTAGGATCCTCCTCGAAGCCTCTCGTGAAATGGTAATGAAATCATGCAAAGGCATAGTGAACAATAAGTGAAATTAACTCATCACATAAATAGGTATATTATGTTCCCAACCGTACCATGGCTACTTTCACCAAGTAATCCATAATCGAATATAGTATATAGTTAATAATATATAGGCTACCTCGCTACTACTTCACCACTAGTTTGCCTCTTTTCCCCAACGTGTCACATCTTTAGAATCTCTCTCCAAAAATTATTGCTCGCAGACACCTGGGAGAAGAACCACAATATGAACCTCGTGCAACATACAAGCTTGCTCGTAGACACCTGGGTGAAGCACCACAACATCCTCACAATGAAAAGTAAAGAGGTAGGTTTCAGGAGCCACCACAACTTGCTTAACATGTATCATACATTAGGTATTATATCTCAAGCCATTACAGCCCATACACCATGTAAGGATCCCCAAGCCATCACAGCTTATACACGTTACACCTATTGTAGTCCATAGGATACTATATCTAGAATATCTCTGTGTGAATAACCACCATCCATTACATCCCTCTACACACATATATGGGAAAAAAACCATTGTTCATACCAACACAAGTATCTACCATGAGAAGAGAGCGGGGAAAAACAGGGTAGTTAGCTATTCATCCTCCCACCGGAATGTTGGGAACCCCCCCCTCTAGAGCTCCAAATCCACGAGGTGTCAGCTTCCCTTATTGATAGGGTTGAGTAGTGTATAGAAGCTCAAAATGTTCAGAATATACTATATCTCACAACCACACTATGTTCATATCATATTCTTAGACACTACTTCAACTAACGTCTCTCATACCCCATGATGCTACTTCTAAAACTAGGTATCATATAAGCAGACAACCATTTAAATAACTTTTTTAGATTACTTTATTCCATTTCTATCAGTTCCAATTTACCTTAATTAATTCATTAAACATTAATTAACCATGAAAAATTTCACATCACACCCAAAGTCCAATATCCCTTTAAAAAAATTACAACCTCACCATTATGTTCCAACAAACTCCAACCCCATGGGATGACAACATTTTATCAAAAATTCATTACAAAGACATTTTCCAATATTCCCAATAATTCTAGAATAGCATTCTATGCTACTTACACAAGGGGGCTCAACACGGTGAGTAGATGTATTACCCGTCATGTCTTTGCCGCCTATAGCAAGCGCGTAGACCCATCCTCCATGGAGAAGCTAAACACAGAAAGCACGTGTCATACCCCGTGCGTCTTCGCCTCTTTTGGAAGAAGGGTAAGAAGATAAACAACCACATAACCAAGAAGAATCCAAAAATCACATCCATGCCACTCCATCATCCCTAGTGTCATCCCTGACACCCACATGCATAAACTGAGGCATCTCGCCACTCTAGGTGTCATCTGCTACCACGAACAAAATGCCTCTATGCCCCCACATATCACAACACCCCTCTAGGGTCACATCTCAACACTAGAAGTAGGAAAATCAACAATCACACCAATTGGGATATGACACTTTAAAAATCAAGAGGGTAACTCAGAACCCTTCAAGGAAATAATAAAAAATCAAATTCTTTAATCCATCTTGATTTTACAGATTTATAATATGTTGGTTCCAACATTGGGAACCTAACCAGTAAGCTATCATAAATGATTAAACATGCTTACAACACCAACTTGATTAACATAAAATTACAACAAGAACCAGATTCATTTTCATGCCTCTTTATCTTTATCCAAACAATTATCAATTAATCTCGATTTACATTCTTTACCAATTTCCATCAAGAACCACAACAATTAAAATCCAGCATAGATATCATATTATCTTGCAATAACAGAGGGAATAACATATGATCAATACAGTTTCATTATTCGGTTCAAAATATTTATTATGTAGATTCCATTGTCATCCAGTGGGATTAAACATTCTAACAATACAGTTGCTCACAAAAGAAAGAGAAGCAACAAATCCCCTACATCAATGGTTTTTTTCGAAAACCCCAACAAACAAAGAATGCACAAGAAAGACGGGTTTATTCTCTAATAATCCTCCATAGATATCTTCTCCTAACACAACAAATACCAAATCTCAGCATATTTGGCACCCACACACTTAGATCTACTCATAAGGGGTATGGATCTAAGAAACCGAGAGGAGAGGTGAAGTAGATCTAAGTAGATCTATGAAACCAAACAAGAACGATCACATTCCTCAAGAATCCAACTTCAATTCACAAAGAGAAGCCTTTAGATCACCTAAAAAATTCTGGGGAGTGGTTCTCCTACCTTCAAGTAAGGATAATCCTGTGTTATGGACGCTTAGGAGCTCAAACGAGCATGTTAGAGGCAAAATAGTTGAGATCCAAAATTTTACGATCTTGTTTATGTGACTGCAGTATATTCTCGCACAGTTAGACAAACCTTGCGCCAACCATGTGGTTGGTACTTCCTCATCAAAAAATTCTCTCACGGTTAGACCACATAGTTAGAAAAACCGTGTGCTAACCGTGCAATAGCCACTACCTCCAATATTAAATACGAACGGTTTGGCTGCATGGTTTAGAAAAACCATGCACAGCCTGTGCAAAAGCTACTGCCCTTTAGTTTTACTTAACGATTCACCCAAACACACCCCCATGTCCCTACTCCAAAACAAGGGTAGTTTTAAATCATCTAAAGTACCTGAAGGTGTATTGTGATGTTTTAGTTCACAACTGTCTTCCATTGAAATAGTTCATCGAAATGGAAGATTTTGGAAAAGCATTGGGGATAAGTTACGTTGACCTCTTGGAACACCTCTAAAACCTCATTTTCAAAAAGTTGTGGACCTGATAGTTCCAAGCCATTACATCACTAGTACAAAAAATGTGGGTATTCAAATCACAATATTCTAAATATTATCACAATTATTTTCATTTTTATGTTGTCATAAGAGTTATTCATGTAATGTAATTCCTTAATAAATAAATATGTAACACATTTGTGATTTAGGAAAACTATGGTGGATTTCCATATGGATAAGAACCACTCTAATTCGATCTGGAATTTAAAAATACCTAATGTGCCTAAAGGAAATTTTTACATTCATGCTGAATCTTCTAACACCCTCTGGTGATGGTACATTCAACGAGACTTGATCTTCTACTTGAAATTGAAAATTGTTCCATTATTTAACAACCTGACCCTTTTTCCTACTAAGACCATTTTCATATTTTTATGTATAGAAATTACCTTCTACATTGTCTCTTAATAGGATATATATCCAAAATATATCATTCACAATATTTTTATCATCAATTGGATGTATAAAATCACATGAAATATAATTTTTTATTTCACTACATTTGAATACAATATTAGGGAATATATTAAATGGAAACTCTACCAAATGAAGGGATTGATCGAATATTAAAAAAGTGATGGGGGTAGAACCAGAACACATAATCCAATGTTCTAAAAGTCATTTTGGAATAATTATTAGTTTGGGTATGATAAACAGTGCTCAAATGTATCATGGTATTAATAGTCTCTATATTGATTATCATGATATTTGATTTAAATCAATATTCAAAAAAATGTAATAGATGTTTCATGTATTAAAACATTATTGACATAGTTTAATGAATGTTTTGTTAAAGGAAAATAATCTCTTAAAGAGATGAAATGATCAGATTTGGTATGTTGATATAAAATAAACCAAATAACATCAATTATTCTTGGAGTCATTAGTAATATAGTGAAAACAACCAATTTATTTCCATCCCATATACATGGTGGAATTTGAAAAGGAAGTGATATTTCGATATACATAATAATTATTAAATCCATCTTTACGAAATACAAGATTATTAGATCCCTATAAATCATCATTTTATTCAAAAATCTGTGGGATTTCCTTTTCAATGCATCCTCTACATTATTTATCATTCATGGATGGTATAGTATTGTGATATATTGATTCTTAAGTAGCTTGATCCACCATTTTTTCCTCTGGTTGACATCATTCTAGGAAATGATACATTTCAAACTCTTGTGATATTTATATATCTCAACTACTTCACCCTATTGATAGTGTATCCATATCATCAGAGTATTGATTATAGTTTCTAATTAATAATCATTGGTTGTACATTTTTTTTAATGAGTACTCAAATACTTTATTGATATGAAATAATTTTATCATTATGAATTTGGAACACAACATGACTATTAATTGATGTATTCTTATATTATACCGATATATTATTTCATAATGGTAGTGTAAAAACTGAGGCATTCAAATCATTCTTTTTAAATTCATAATAATATTCTTAAAATTCATCTATATATTATAAATTAATAAATTTAAGAATAACCTTGGTTAATGTCTCATATAATTAGAAATTTTTTTGAACAAATAACTAATAGTTACATTATAAAACAATTAAACTACATAGCTCGATTATTTTCATCAGTGTAGGCCATTCATGGAATGCATTGTTTTCACACAAATATATTGTGGTATGGTCATTGATATGAATAATTCCTCATTTCACTGTAGTTGAAGCACTAATCATCATTGATTTGTTTCTTCCCATTGAATTCATAGGCAATATGGATCTTATCTCCTAACCTATAATAAACTATCTCTTACATTGAGAATCTTTTATAATGGTTCTTAGCAAAATTGCAACATTATAGTAATTTCTTTGTTCCCCTATTATTTATTGATTCTTTACATTTTCATGGTTATCATTCGACATTTCACCCTTTAATTTCCCTTAATTTTATATGTTCTGTTAAAAATACCTCATAGTATTTTGGAGCATAATACTATATCATCATTTGATTATATTTTTCGAGAATTTAATTACATTTGGAGGTTTGACAAAAAGATTTCATAGAAATGATAAATAATTCTCTCATAATTATGTAAAAAATCCAAAAAAATTTATATTGGCCTATAAATGTGGCTTCACACACTAAGAAAATCATCCTCTATTTTATACTTGTTTTGGGACATTCTGTTCATATAAACTCCATACTCTTTTGGGAAATATTTATCAATGAATATTAAATTAAAATTAATAATGTCCATATATTCTATATGTTCTTACACCCCTTTATTTTGCATCAACATCCACCATTTCTCAACATAACCTTTGTAGATGTATAGTTGTAAATTAACATTTTCATTTATTTTCATCACATGGTGAGAAATATATTTTCATGAAATTGTTCTATTTCACTTCTACCTCTAGAATAGTATTTCGACTAACATATGGAGTCTCATGTCAAATAAATTAGACCAATATATGTTTATCATAATGTGTAATATTATGTTTCTCCAATTGTGTAATGTAATTAGACTTATCTTAGGTAATATTACCTTATACGATTATTATCTACTCAGTTCCAACTTCAAATGGTTTGGATTTATTAGTGGTCGAATACCTACATAAATCATGGGTATTAATTCTCTTTCATCAAATTTTTTCCATCCCTACATAATGGAACACCCTTAGTTTTCACAAAATCATTATGAAAATTCACGTATAAAATAATTTGATAATAATGGTAAAAAAATATCATCTATAATAAGGTATATCGTGTTATAATATTATCCATGTATATTTAATATTGTGTTCAAATAGGTTCTACCACACTTGCTCTAATTTAAATAATTATAATCCAAAAACTAGTAACCTATATCTGGTGACTTCATTCTTACATTTGAATATATTAATGTATTATTATCCCAAAATATTTATTATTTTAAATGTTTTGGATAAATTGATACATACACGATACTGAATATTTATTGATTTTAAAATATATAAAAAATGAATATGTTCTACATCTAGGAAACTCATTAAAATAATAATTATTTATAAACAAGGTAACGGAAAAAAATATAAGGGCTTGATCAAATATTGATTATGAATTATGTACATTGGGTAATATTAATAGAAAATATTGAATAAACAATATTACAAGGAAAATAGAAAGAAAATTCAATTTAATAAAACATTTGTGCATGAAAACTAAACCATGGATGGTATCAATGAAGTAATCTCATAGATAATAATACTTAATTTCTATATAATATAAATTCATAATAATGTATTTCATGATGTTATACAACATGATGTATCTGTAATCATGACATTGTGATAAGATAGTAAAACAATATGGTTAAATACACATTTTAATTTTCTTAACTAATCTATCTTATGAGACTTTTCAATGCATTGAGTATGTATATAATAACAATCCCCACTAATCCTTGCATGTATAGTGCATTTCTCACATATCGAATAAATGAATTAATCCATGAAAAATATTATATGTTATTAAATATAATTATTTAATGTATAAAATTGAATTATAAATAATTCCCAACATATTAAATACATACAATATATGCCTCAGTATATAAAAATTGATTATAGTTTAGACAATAGTCATATAAATAATACGATTAATATAGATATTTATTAAAAATGTAATATACAATGATCAAAACTGAGTTAATGATTAATAGGACGGTATCATAAATATATATTCCTAGTGTTTAATATGAGAAATTAATTATTTAATAATTATTTATTAATACAAGTTAGATAAAAATATTAAAAAAAATATTTTTCTGGAAATATATTTTTCACATAGAAACTATTTTATAAAAAATAAAATTATAATCAATATTTTTTGAAAAAATTTCATTGATAAAAATTAACAGGTATAAGTGTCCTTAAAACACTGAACCATCATGATATTTTAATAATATGTTATTTTCATATTAATTAAAATGCCATTCCATTCACACATTTATATGAACGATACATCATTTGGAAAATAACAAGGGGATTCCTCATTAGTCATTTAAAAAATGGTTATAATTAAATTTTGATACAAATTTTTAAAATTTTGAAAACATTTGTAAAAAATTTTACATAACATATGGATGTGGAAATAAAATATATATGATTAATATTAAAATCATATCACTTTTTATGTTACACATTTCTTTGGATGCTGAAATTTATAATAAGAAGATTGGTTAGAAGAAAATATTAAAACACATTACAAGGGTATAAATCAAATGAACATTAATCATCACAAATTAAATGATAAACATGTTAAATACACATTGGGGAAGAATATATAGAATATAAAAATAAATAGGCGCATATTACCAAATATGTCTCTTTGGAATATTAATAGAGATTAAGACATTTACCTCACATCTAACATTAAACATATGTGATCTAATATCATATATAATTTATTATTATTTATTATATACACATTTAATTAATATATAAATACATATAATTTAATGAGTGATCATTTTATATATTTTATTATACATTTTTTAATAATATTTTATTATTAACATTGTATTAGGTGTTGGATAATTTGTTTTTTATATTTGTTTTGATTTAGTAGTTATGGTACATGTAAAATGATTATGGTTCCATTATAAAAAATGAAATTAATTGTCTAAATTTCATAATATATATATATATGTGTTTATTTTCATCAATAAAATATAGATATATAAAAATAAATTTCACTATTCAAGGAGATGATATGATGTACATATGAATTGTCGATGATATCATTTTCCTATGGACATGATGGTAATATTGTATACATAATATTATTGTTCTGGAATTATATTTCATCCTTAAATATCATAAATAATCATCAGTCCCATAGTTAAAACAATGATTTAATATTATTGATGAAAATTAATTACATTTCTCTGTGGATTGGATAAGCCACAGTATGAATGAGTGATATTTTCTATTTTTATTGGATGGAAAACAGATTGTATATCAATATCCCATATTAATGATAACAATTTAGTATATTTATGACTATAAATTTATTATATTATTATAGCTAAAATACTTTAAGTGTATTTATAAGAATAAATATGCTTCATGGAAATGGAAATGCTATTTATATATTCTATAGCGCCCATATGGATCATGTATGGACAATGAGGGGGGGGGGGGTTTATTAGTAAACCTAAATTTTAAATGAATTTAAATTATTTTCATTTTTCCAAACTTACTCATGATCATATTATTATGTTAAGAGAGTTGGATATGTTATGTTCTTTTAAGGAAAATAGAAACATGAAATGAAGATAATAAATGAAACAACATGCCATAAATACTTCTACATGGTTTTCATTGAAGACATATTCCATTACATGAGAAAAAATCCATTTTTTCATGGATTATCTCTTAAATATATTTTTTAGTGATTAAAAATACCATGAATTGGAAGATAATGTTTAATTAGGTAATAAATAATCTCTCAGAGTCAGTGTTTTTATTTATACCAGTTTTACCTTTCCTCATTGTGATTGTCTATATTGGAAACACTATTTCATTATAGATAATCAATAAACACATTTCGCAAGATATATCTTATATGCTAGATGGAATTGCATCAATTGGATAATATTAATACTTTACTGATTGGTTAAAACTCATATTATATAAACATGATAATATGCACATTTACCATATAATAATTAACAATTGAAGATTCCCCATCTAGATAAACATATTTTCATCACGAATGATCAATTTATGAATTTTCAAGAAATGATATGTTATATTCATCCTAGATATATCAATCACTCAGGTAGAAACACTATATTTCTATGATGTTCATGTCATTAAATAATGTGTGAAAGAGGTGTCAATGGCATTCAAAAACATTTTATGAAAGATGAATAATTCTTGTGATCATACATATTCTTATTTAATTATCAAGTAAATTTATGTAAAATAAATACATGAATTTCATGGAATCCTAAAGTAAAAAATTTAGGTTATTTCAATATTGCATCATTTGTTCATGATCATACGTGAGTGAATTATTGTTTTACTAGACAGCCTTATCACATTCTTTTCTTATACACATATTTCACACACACTATTCGTTCGTTTAGTTTTGCTTCAATGCATGTGTGGAAAGATTTTTTACCACATCATTTGTGAAATGTTTATTGTGAGTACACAATCTATTCTTTTTCTCAGTGAAGTATCAACCTAAATACCTTAATAAAATATTCAATCACACTATTTTCATGGGATACAAACACATTCCATTTTCTTGTTGTCTGCTTACTCGAAATGTGATTGCTCCTTCATGAAATAAATTATTGATTAAACTGTCACATAGATATTAAATACATTATAAGGATCAAACAATCTTCAAGGATCTCATATCTTCTTTATTTCTAAGGAGATACATTATTTTGGTTGACATATTTTTTCATGTATCTCTTTTCATCATGTATCTCTTTCGAGTGAGATTTTAACTAGTTAGTGTCATAGAGGATCTTTTCTTCACCTTCACATTAGAATATCAAGATAAGAGATAATACATCAAGAAATAGTTTCGTTTCTAGGTGCTCTTTTTCATAAAAAATGTTTTCCTCCCAAAAATGGTCAATGAAATCAATATTACCTACCATGGGAGCATTACAGTTATAGTAGATCATGACTATTTCTCATGCCACCACATGGTGCATTTAATTACTAAATCAAATCACGGATGTAATTCCATGTGAATCATATATTTAAATTAATGATGATATAAATTTTTTTAATTCTTCATATTTGTATTAAAATGATGTTAAATATTATATTATTTTTCCTTCTGATCACAACTTCTCCTTTTTAGTGACATCCTCATGGGCATGAATTCATAAATGAGTGAATCTTGTTTTCCTAGACTCCAGAAGTTCGAATGGTCTCCTATAAGATGTTTTTCAGTTTGGTAGTCATATAATTGTTATAATAATGAAAAATATGATGATGATTCTTTCTATAATGTTTGTGTCATCATCCAACATCACAATGATCATGGAATCATTAGGTTTAATCAATGGTGGTTTATCAATATTTTCTACTAGGATAGTGGAACCATCGATAGATTTGAAGAAGCAGAAGATGGTGTTACGGAATTAATGTGCCCCATTTTTTGAATAAAAGTGGTGTGTGGTATTGGATGAAAATGATCAATAAATCAGACAATGATTCTTATGTACATCATTTTTATGATGGAAGAACAGTTCTCGTTTGTCGTATTCCCCTAATATCTTCTTTACAGAATCTCCAATTATGTTTATCAAACAATATGTGATCACCATACTATTGTGTTGAAACGTAGTTTCGCACCTAAATACACATCGCAACATGAATACACATGGCATGCAACACATGGTCCATAATCATCCATGTGGGCTTCAAGGACAACCTATGAATTTTTTCCGGTGTGACCCTAAAATGAGAATTATACAAAGGCACGTATAATATGGTATTATACACGGACATTTACACCTAAATGAAAGACAGATTTGGACTCTTATGGGTTTCGTTGAGCTTTTGGTCCCACACATTACTTGGTTGAGGTAGGTTTAAGAAGGTAAGGTGTTGGCCTTAATTTTTTTAGACAGTAGAAAAAATATTCATAATAAATACTATGTATAAAGTATCATTCCAATATTAAGCTATATTAATATAATTATAAAATTACATCTCTCTATAAATTATTCCTCTTCAATTTTATTCTCCATAAAATTATAATTTTAATTCTCTTAATCAATTAGAAAGTCCTCATGCAATACTATTAATATTCCATGGATTTCATTGGTCATCATTTTCCAATATATAATTTATTTTTTTTCTGGTAAACCATTAAATATCATCGAACATCATCTTCAAATAATCATGGAATTATATATCAATATAATTTATTACAAATGATGTTCATAGTACTCATCGTATCATCATTAAAATGAATACGTTCAATCAATTCAATTGAATTTAAAAATAACCAATAAATTCTTATCACATTTCAACAACTTTTAATTCCACTTCATAAATCATCAATTATAAAATTGGATTATCCCAAGTGTGATATCCTATGTAAATTGATGGATTAATAACAACTCTATAGGAATCGTAAGAAATCATAGTGAATTTTCTGACCAATTAAATTCCAATGAGTCCACAATATTTATCTAAGTGTCTTCAAGTCATGTATGGATAATTGTATTGGAGAATGAGATCAATATAATCGATAAAAATACTCAATGAATCATCACCAGCCTCCATGAGTCTTCTAAAACTATTTCATGCATTCTCATTCCATGACTAAACACTAGTAATGGGTGAAATTATTATTCATTGAATTTTTAATCCTACTAATATATGGACATAATATAGAACCAAAGTCAGCACGAATACAGATCACCATTTAAATACCCCCATTTTCTTTATTTTCAATATTATTTCCTTCAGTTCAATGTTTATTTTTTCCTTCATCAAAATAAGTATAATGAATTAATAAAGGGATTTTATTTGGAAAATTATGGAATATGGATGTTATCTATCATCTTTTTGAAAAAATGATGATGAAATGTCATTCAGAAGGAAAAATATCCTTTAGTTGGACACTATATTTCAATTTTGGGTAAACTAATGTAGAAAAAAATTGTGATTAAACCATGGTTTTATATTCTGTAAATTAACAATCATTTCATGTGATATCATCCTCATAATATAGTTATTTATCTAATAGAGAAAGTAAAAATAGATTTATGGTGTGATATATTCACCTCAAAACATCATAAATCACATCATAAATTCAAATTGAATGAATATTTTACTCCCTCATTCTTGGAGCATACTAATATGCAAATAGTACCCTTGATGAATATTTTATACAATAATGTCATTGAAATGACATTTAATTAGGTAACCTAAATTTTAAACTTCTTTTTTGATGACATGAAATTAAATATAGTAATGAAATAATATTTGATATAAACTCATTTATGTTTTCTCTCCAATCGGGGTGAATTCCATTCCATTTTACCAAGAGGAAAATTTCATTGGATTGTATTAAAGGGATTAATTTTGATAATCTGTCATTTTGGAACAATTCCAATTACTAATAGATACTAAATAATAATTTCAATTTATTTTCATCTCATTTTAATTAATTCCATATTTAAACCCTAACAATTTATGAAAAAATCCCAATATGTAAGGGAATAATGTGGAACAATTTTGAGATTCTTAATTTGAGTAATAGTTCTTAGAATTTCCTTGCAAGACTATGATTTGTTTAATTTTTTGATTTAATGTATTTTTAAATGTACATAATTATTAATCCATTAAATTTTAAATATTTGTATTTGTTTTTAATCATGGAAAAATTACATCCAATCTAAATTATCATGTGATAATTGTTTATCATCACATTTTCGAATAGTGATGTATCATCCAGTCATTGTTTTTTTCTATATTCAACACCTCCATTTCAGTTAATATAATGGTTATAAAATTAATTTCATTATCAAATTCAAGTATCCTCCAACTTCACAATATATATAAGACACAAGAGTTGAGATTTTTCTATAACATCTCCTGAAATCTTCAATCTTCTGATGGAACAATATGATTTCATTTTTTATCTCACATGTTCTCCATCGTCATCTTTTTATATTTCCCTAGAAACATGAAATTGAGTTTTTAATATTATTAAGAACTCCTTATTTATATATTATATCATGGAGTTTCCACATGGATTATTCAATTATTTTGAGAAACCTTTTATATATAACTTAAGAGTATATTCTACAAAAATTTCTTCCAATAATAATATCTTCGAATTTTTCTCCATGATTGATTCTTTTTCTTAATACCATCTTTCTTATTTTTATTTCCATGTATTTTTTACATTCATCGATGGAATGAAAAATAATTCCACAATAGATGAATTTTTATTGGTTGACATGACTATCTTAGATTCCATATTATCATTTTTCTTAGGAGTATATTGTTTCATAGTATTCTGGTCATCCTTATAATTTTTATTTCATATGGATGATTTTTCACATTTTTTAACTACTTCTTCATTATTCGTGTTATTTTATTATCATAAAAATATGTATTATCCATGGTTATATTATAACATGAGTCATCAACACTATGACCTCATATATTTCAATAATCATGGATGTCTTCAAGATAACTAAATCTATAATTTAACGATATAATCGCTTTCATCAGGGAAATTGGATTCAGATTAGTAGGTTTATTCATTGTATCACATCAATACTTCCTAAATGAAGAACATATGAATTTATAATATGGTGAAACATTATTCCAAAAAATTTGTGGGGTGATCCCATTATTTCATGTTTCACTACCAATAACCAACCAATCATCTAATGGTTGTCATAGTATATGTTTTTTGGGTTTTATAATCATTCTATTTCTGGGTTTTTATTTGTTTTTGGGATCATAATTCTTAGAGTTGATTTTATTATTTATACTATTATCCACCATTAATAAATTATTTGTATTTTTAGCATTTATATCATCCCAAATTTTCAGCTTCTACTTTCATCCAACTCTAGATGATGAGCCTGTATTAGTTGAAACAGAACAAAAATGGTTATGAGTTACCTTTTTCTGTGATTTTTTGAAACATAGATCAATAGATGATTTTGACTTATTCATAACACCAATATTATTATCTACATTGAAATAATCCTCAAAAATTTTAATTCCATAAAAATCTCGTTCATGAGCTTGAATCTCTTTATATTTTTTATTGGAATTATTCATGTCATGAACAACATGGGAGGTTCCATCATGTTTCACATTTTAATTGATATATTAAAACTCATGTTCAAGAGATATCATGACAATGTAACAGTTTTCATTTTCAAATGAATCCAGATTACCTTAAAATTATCTTTCCATTCAATTAATCTGATTGTGATTTTGTTTTCCACACTCATTCATTGATTAATCAGCTTCATTGATTATTATAGCTCTATCATGTAATTGGGGTTATATGGTAGTGATGGTAACTCATGGTGATTTTAATATAGCAAGAGTCCTATGAATATATTCCCCATGCATCATTCATTTTTTAGTCACTAACATGTCATTCTCATTGACCTCATATGTTATTTTCTTCAAAATGAGCATTTATGTCATTGATGGAAACATTGAACATTGTTTTAATTTCATAGATTATATCTCATAAAAATTCATATACTGGTCTCATATGAATTCCATTGCAATAGTTCTTCAACTACTATAATATATTAATTTCAATGTGTCATGAATTATTGATTTTAATCAAGAAGGGTTATTAAAACATTCCGACAATAAAATTACTTGTCAAGGGCATCATTCTAATTATTAATTTATTCTTTTGGATATGCTCATTCACAAAAAAATCCATTGAATACAAATATAATATATGTAATAAAATCCTTTAGAAAATTATTTATATTCAATTCAAATTATGAGAATAATACTTCACCAATTTTAATAGATTTAATATCCCCATAAACTCCATAGCCTAAACTAGTTCCTTCATATTAATCATGATCAAATGTCTTGATAAGAGATAATTTATCATTTCTGTCTTTATATGATATTTTTATCAATAAAATTTTATCCATATACAACATTTTCTGATACATGGTAGAAACATTTTCTTTTTTCAAGAGTTTTGGATATAATATTTTTCACCTGAGGTTATTTAGAATCCACATCAAATTTTCATTTCATATAATCATTGTAAAAACTACTAGGGATTAAACCTGTATCCAATCAGAGCTACATAAACACTCTGATAGAAAATTTATAAACAAGATGGACCATGATGGGACATTGAGAGTTGTGGAGAATAATTTTACCTGAATGTTTACCATATTCAAATTCTTTTCAATTAGACCTTTTTACTCTCAAATCAATGATGTAATTATGATGAATTTATATATATGATATTTAAATAATCACATACTTATGCACTGCAGAATATAAAAGAAATAGAAGCAAAAAATAATTTTAAAAGAGTTGGAATAAAGGCATATATCTTTTTCTACCATCTTATGGCTCATTCATATATTCTATTTTCATTATACTGTTATATTGATTAAACATTAATGAAATTGGAACACAATGTTTATTCCAGAAATAAATATCCTTCCCAAGTTAGTAGTGTTCTTCATACTGGTTCCAATATTCTACAATAACACATTTTATAATGGAACAACAAGTTATTTAAATATTATAATTAAAAACATTGAACATTATCCCTCTTCTACACTCGATGACATTGCATCAACTAGATAATCATGTTCCTCAATGCAATATCTTTGAGTAATTTCGAATAAAAATGATAATATGTATATTGGCCTTCTAATATTTAATAATTGGATGATTAAACATCCTAATAATCATACTATCTTTCAGAATGATCATATAATGAATCTTTCTTGATTCAAAAATTTGTTTTCATCCAACTTATATAAATTGTTAGTGAAAGTACTCCTTTTTTGAATGATGCTTCCATCATCAATTAATGTGTGAAAGTGGAATACAAATCATTCGTCAAATATTTTAAGCATGCCTTAACATTAACATTATCATACTTCATCTTCATGAATTAACAAATCAATTTAAGTAAACATCATACATGAATTTAAACCCATTAAATATTGACTTATTTTGAGTATGTCAAGAATTCATCAAATGTTCCTGACAATGCCTAAATGCATTCTTGTTTTTTCCACTATATTATTTCATTATATTATTTCAGTCACCATATATTTATTTAATATAGTTTTAATGATTGTGTGGAATTGAATAGAACAACAGAAGTTATAAAATGATCAATTTTAATAGGCGAAGTGTTCTGGTTCTCATTGTATGCATTTCCAATATCGCATAAGAACATTGTTAAGCACACAAAATGCATGTGTAACACATACATTCCATTTTATACTTTTTTGAAAACACTAAATGGGACTTCCGCTATATAAAATATAGTGTGGATGTCACTATCTTCTATATCATAAAATAAGCACACAAACCATGATGGATATTCAGATATTAGATCATTATAAAATCTATGGAGACGCATTACTGTTTTTTCCCTATTGGTTCATGGAAATATGTTCTTTATGAAGCTACGTCGATCATTATTTTAAATTTTTGAAGGCCCATTGTAACTTATGTTCTCTGGTTTTTTTTAAATAGGGTTTTTAAATATTTTTTATAAAAATCAGTTGGGTTACCAGTATTTTAAAATATGGGTCTAATGATTTGTGAACCTCGTTCACACATCTTTGGCATAGAGGGATTAGTGAACGGGGTTCACGCATCCTGCACAGTAGTCATAAAAGATGTGTTCACCTATCGTTTATATACATTATGAAGGATCTGTGAACCTCGTTCATGTATTGTATACAATGTTTTAATTTTTTTTGGTATGTTTATAATTTATATTTAAATTTTTTTGTTTTGTTTATGTATATATAACGATTTTTTCCTGTTGAATTTATCTTCTTTTTATTTTCTAGTAGTACTTCCATTTATGTAGTCCAGATTCAAATTGAGACTCCCACCCAGAGCTCTCATTTATAAAAGTGGATCCCTAGGAAATCATTCTACATTTCCTATGTGGGTTTCATGGTCTCCCTCTCCTACACAGAACATTCTGCATTTCTAATGCGAGATTTTTTATCTAGTACGTGACATTGAAAGACTATAAAATTCAAACTATAAGACAAGTATAAATGAATCCAAAAAACATGGATTAAATATATAAGAAATTGTTGAAAATATTACTAATTTTTTAAAAAAATATTGATGTATATTAATTTATTAGCTTTCAAAACCACCAACATGATATTTAAAAATGTATCAAGTACGTGTCTTTGAATGACTATAAAATAAAAACTATAAGACCAATATGAATGAAACATAAAAAATGTCATAATCATATTATTAATAGTTTAAAATAAATAGAATTTCATAAAAAAATGTTGATGAGAAATAATTTATATGTATTCAAAACCATCATCTTGAAACATAAAACTGTTTCATGTACGTGGCTTTGAAAGCCTGTAAAATACGAACTTTAAGACCAACGTAAATGATAATTAAACCATTGATGAAACATATAAGAAATAGTTAATAATTAATTAGTTAATTAGTAATATAATTATTAATTATATAATCATTAGTTAATTAATAATATCATTATTAATTATATAATAATTTTTTAGTAATATAATTTTTAATTAAATAATAATTAATTTGTTAATTTTTAATATGACTATTAATTATATAATAGTTAATCATTTTATTAGTAATATTATTATTAATTGTATAATAATTAATTATTTAGTTAGTAATATAATTATTTATTATATAATAATTCATTAGTTAATAAGTAAATTAGTAATATAATAAATAATTATATAAATATTTATTAGTTTATTAGTAATATAATTTAAAATTATTGTAATAATTATTATTTATATAATTAATAATTATATTAATATTAACGAATTTATTATTATATAATTAATAAGTAATAAATATAATTAATAAATATTTTACTAATTAACTAATTACTTTTTATATAATTAATTTTTAATACATAATAGTAATTTTGGTAATTAACTAAATAATTATTATATAATTAATAAAAAATAACTATAAATAATAATTATATTACTAATAATAATTAATAATTACATTACAAATTAAAATTAATAATTATATTAAAAAATAACTAATAATTTACTATATAATTATTAATTATATTACTAATTATCTAACTAATTATTATATAATTAATAATTACTAATTATAACTGGTAATTATATCAATAAATATAATTAATAATTATATTAATATTTAACTAAACAATTATTATATAATTAATACTGAATAATTATAATTACATTTATATAATAAAGTAATTATTTTATAAGTAATACTATTATTACTAATTAAGAAATTAATGATCAAATAATTTTATTACTAATTACCTAGTTATTTATTGTGTATTAGTAATTAATAATGACAATGAATAATTATATTACTAACTAAATAATTAATTAATATCTAATTAATAATTAAAAATTATAAATTGTAATCATATATCTAAAAATAATTAACAATGATATTTCTACATAACTAATTAATTATTATATAATTAATAATTAATAATGAATGAAAAATGACTACTAATTATAATGATAAATTATAATGAATAAATATAACTACTAATTATAAAACTAGAAAATCATTTATTTATTTTATTATGAATAATTATATTAAAAATTAACTAATTAATTATTTTATATTAAATAATAAATAATTATAATTAATAATTAAATTACTAACTAACTAATTAATTTTTATATTGTTAATAATTAATAATTAATAATTAACAATTACAATGAATAATTATATTTAAAAATTATACTACAAATTATCTAATTATTTATTATATAAATGTATTACATATTATCTACATAATTATGGAATTTTAGTAATTAATAATTAATAATATATAAATAATATTTAATAATTACATAAATTATTATCTAATTATTTATTATATTTTTAATTAACTAAATAATTATTAACTATTTATTATATATTTAATTAATTTCTTAATTTCCATTTAAATTGATTTTATAATTTATATTTTATTGGCTTTCAAATCCATAAACTTCAAACATTTTTACGTTTCACATTTTGTTTTGATAGATTATAAATTATTAATCATCCGCATTTTTTATGAAATTATTTTTATTTTAAATTAATTCATTTATATTTAATCCATATTTATTGTTTAATTCATATTGGTCTTATAGTTTTTATTTTGTAATCGTCTAAAGACACATACTGGAAACATTTTTTTTCATGTTGGTGGTTTTGAAAACTTATAAATTATTATTGATCAACATTTTTTTCGAAATTCATTTTATTTTCAACTATTTCATATATGTTTAATTCATGTTTATGATTCATTTATATTGGTCTTATAGTTCGTATTTTATTGTTTTTCAAAGACACAGAGTTGAAAATAGAATACCACATCGAAAATGAAGAATGTTTTACACTAGAAAAGGATAACCATAATCCCATATCCGAAAAGTAAAATGATTTATAAGGAAATCCCTCTTATAAAAGAGAGCCATGGGTGAGAATATCAGTTTGAATCAAGACTTCTATAATTACAGTAATACTGGAAAATAAATAATAGATAAATTTTGGATCGAGTTGTACTAGATACGCACATGAGGGGGCGGTGGTGAAATGTTCATTTTTAAATTTCTTTGAATGATTTTGATTTGACCTTTTATCTTTATATCAAGGATTTAGCAATGGAAATATAAAAAACATAGAACACACGATGATTAGTTGTTTGGGGAAGAGAAGTCCCCTAGTCCACTCCACCAATGCTCTACTCCACGAGCATGGCGATTTTCATTGTCTGGTCATCTTATCTACAGACCACTCCACAACTGAGTACAGGTAGTTGACACCTTTACAAACATAAGTCTAATCAGAGCCTTCAAGTTCAAACACAGAACCGAATACACAACATAGTACAAGAATATGATAACTCATTAAAATGATTTTTTTGTTCAATGAAATTACATTCCCTATTGTTCGCTATAACTGCTACTGCACGCAATTGATAGTAGATGGGTCTTTATCCCTAGAAAAAATGATCTTATGGTAGAAGTAGTTCTAAGTCGATCCAGTTGAATTAGATCGTGGAATTCCATTTGCAATTGTAACAGTAGATGATTCACAAAAGGATATTAAATGTAGATCAGTTAATCTTCAGTCGAGTTTATTCTTCTTCAGAAAAGAACATTGTCACTCTTCATATTAGTAGATCTATAGATCTTTAATGACTCTGTTTTTCTCAATTATGTATTCATCATTGTCTATCAGTGGTTCTGGTATATCTGTATATCTGTATTCATATTTTTAAATAAATATATAATAATTAAAAGCACATCTTCTACAAAAATAGATACGTAAAAGTATCCTTTCTAATAGCGATATTCAAAAATTTGAATAGGAGATCAGTCGTAACTCCTCTGAAAATTCTTCATGAAAAGCACATCTTAAATAGAAACTTTGAATCATAAATAAATGACTATGAATCAGTAAAATACTCTATTTAAATTCAAACGATTAATCTAGCTTGAAATCCACCTAATTATCCGCATAAATACCGTCGCTTTAATAAAGTCATAATTTAAATATCTGACGTCAAACACAAGGTTGAACTCCAAAGCACACATTCGTTGAACGTAACATTCACAATGTATGGTTTATAATCCATACTATTCAATCAAATGAACAGTTTTTCATAAAAGTAAGGATGATGAACCATAGTTTAATATTTAGCATTCCAACACATGGTTGTTCACAAATTTAGGGTTGATGAACCATAATTTTAGGAAACAAACATATCATTCCATACATTTATGATTTCCCAAATACATGGTTCCTTCCAAACATAAGGATCCATCCAATCATAAGGTTCCTTCCGAACGTAGGGTACATTCCAAACATAGGGTTCCTTCCTTCATACATTGCCAACAATATATGATTGAATTATCAGACTTTTCTGATATCTCATAGTGTAAACACTACATTCCATCCTAGAGCTATTCTTCTCAACGTAGTGTGTGGACACTGTTTCCAGAACACACTAAAAATGAATTGCGAATTATTTAGAATTTATTTCTCATTGTTAATCTACTAAAAAATTTCTTTGATAAATAAGAATACAACGAATATTAAATCCATGAAATACACTTAATTTAAAATAATTACAATTAAAAATAAGTGTATTTGTGAGCATAAAAATCATCATAAAGAGATAGAGTGTTGTTCTTCACAATATATCCCTTATTAATAATGAAATTATTTACTGTTTAAAACAACAAAAGCTCAATAATCTCCCCCTTTTTGATGATCAAAAAACCCATAAAATAACAAATCAAATCATCTTACCAAATTAATTACATATTGTTTTGAAATTTGAAACGATAAATATAATATTATACTTAACTTAATTTTTCCCCTTAAAGGACTAAGATAATGATTAAGATTTATCCCTTAAATTTTCTCCCCCTCTGTAAAAAATGATTAAAATAAAATTGTATATATAAAATGTTAAATAAAAAATGTTGTGTTTATCATAATTTCTCCCCCTTTTGTGATATCAAAAAGAATTATAGAATAAGGAATATAACACATTCAAATTTAGAACTAAAGTTAAGTAAATTCTATAATAAAATATTAATCCATATGTGAATTTGGATTACTAGAATTTCTATGATAGATAGTACATTAAAACAAATTATAACACATGAAAATGAGATTCAAAGATATTAAAAATAGAATTACATATACAGTAATAAAAATTAATAGGAATTATTATTGGGTAAGGGTTTAAGGTAGGGTTCATCACCTCAGAACTATTTCCCTACTCTCTATCAATTGTTCCCTCAAACATCTCATCTATCCATCTCCCAACTGGATAATTATATCTCTTCATTCTTGATAAAAAATATTATTTTCAATTATATTTACTTTGAAAAACTCATGATGTCTGTCTTCCTGCTCTATAAAAAGAGTCAACATTTCTGTGAACTGAATCAACACAATTCTAATTCCTTGTTCACTGGAAGTCAACTAGGAAAATAGAATCATATTATTATCTAATAGTAGAGACATGTTATAAATGTTTCACTTTATGTCTTGTAGTCTGTAATTCAAATTCCGTATAACCAATGTCATAGCCTGAAATCTTCTGATTAAATCAGTTGAAGTACCAGATGTACTGGCCTCACTGGTTCTGACATATGCAAATTGTTGCTCCATGAATGTTCTAAATTCAATTAAATTTGTCTTCATAACCATCTCAGATTTCAACTTTTCTACTTCATTTAAAATTTAATACTTAAAACATTCAACTTATTGTTTTCAAATAGTACATTCCTTCAGCCATTTAATATTTAAAATTTTATTTCCTAATGCTCTTCGTATAGAACCATTCTCTTTTTCAGCTTCTTTCAACATTTTGTTCAGTTCCTCCATATCTGTATTTTCTAAATCATAGGCACCATGTGCTTGATTCTCCTTTTCAGCTTCAACATGATGATACAATACAAATAGAAAAGATTCAACAACCGATTTTTTATCATTTCTACCATGAACAGTTTTCTCAACAAATATTTCCTCTAAGACATTCCCAGATTCATCCACAGAAAATTTATAATTCAATATCTCAATATGAATCACAATATAATTCTTTTCCTAGTTGTTAAGTGCTGTAGGATTCTCCTCATGAGCATTATCTTCATGGACATCATCTATCACTGAATTTTCCAAAAAAAATCTTGATCAACCTCAACTTGATTAAATAGAGTTCGAGCCACTTCTTCTCCTTCCCCAGGCACTATCTTTATAATATTTTCATTTTGAGATTATGTTTATGTCACTTCCTGAGCCAAACATTCTTTCTCTACTATAGGAGTCACCTTATCCGGAGAAATTTCTCCCCGTAGTATCACTTCAACTGTAGCTTCTTTCAAAAACTTATAGCTTAAGAGATCACCAGATGATAAAACATTTGAAGTCACATTAGTCTATTCAACATGATTAGGAACCCTGGCCTATTTTATATGAAGTCATTTGTGACTTCTTTCTTCAGATACATCCTTAGCCTCAAACCTGAGTTCTCTTGATACATCACCGATTCTTGATTTAGCTTGTCCTTCCATTGATGTTGCAGGTTGTGTCAGAGATCTTTCTTCGTCCTCTTCAGCTTTAGCAAGCAATAGATTTATATTGATAGTGCACTATAAAAATTATATTTTCTTCAACATGCAAGAATTGACGATGTTACTATAGTGTCATTTCACCTGAGCATCTACCAATCTTACAATAACTATCATAATTAGAATTTTCGAGATGAGCCTTCCAAAAGGAAAAAAATTAATTCTTGCCACTTGTTACAAAAAATAATTGAGATACCTTACCATGTATCTCATAAAGATAAATTTTATATAACTCATCAGGAAAAAAATTATATACATATCTCGGTAATGAATCTTCTCCATCTTAGACATTCTAGGTACAATACTAGTTTCTACAAACTGAATCATTTTTTGTTTGATCTGGTTACCAATCCTTCACAATCATCTTCTTTATAGATTTAGTTACAAAAAAATGACATAATATATTCTAACTGATGGAAAAAATCAAAAATATTATTTATATCAAAATGAAAAACTCCCTCATAAAGGTAGTTAAAATTTCAAAGAATTTCTACAGATGAGATTGAAAAATCTTGATCTGCAATCATAGAGACAATAAAATCCTCATCAGATTCCAGACTAAACATTACAGGCTTAAATAAATGATAAATTTCAGCCTCATATAGATACTCTATATGATATCCTTTAAATTTCTGTTCTATCTTCTAAAATACCGGTGCTTTCTTGAGCATCATATTCGTCTGATTGAGCCATTACAGATCTATGACATTACCTTGAAAAGTTATTCCCCCAACTAAGAACAGCATCATCATGGTTTTGGTCTCTATCTCATCATTTATTTTGATTTTTTCCTTTTCTGTCGTAAATATTTTAATGTTTGAATGGTTTAGGGTTTCGAAGGTTCAAGTTCAAGAGAGAAGAGCGGTAAAAGTTTTCATGGATTGAAATGGTTTTTAATTGATATGGAATTCGAAGTGGTTTCTGACATCCTTGATTCCCATTTCATTACGTACAAACTAATTATTTCATAAATTATATAACGAATTAAAATTCCTTGTGAAAAAAGAAAATATATAAACATGTATAAAAAAAATTTAACAATTTGACAAACAAGTAACTAAACTTTTTAAGAAACATATATATTATTAAATAAACCTACTCTCCATTAATAAAATCAATCCTTGCAGTGGGAAGTAGTTTCATAAAAATATTAGCTAATTAAATTTTAGTACTTACAAATTCCTAGAATATATTATTTTTAAGAACATGTTCTCTTAAAAAATGATGTCGGATATCAATATGCTTAGTCCAAGAATGATTAATAATATTTTTTTAAATATTTATAACACTATTATTATATCATAAAATAGGTTTATTATTATAAACTAGTCCAAAATCCATAAGAGTGTTTTTCATCCACAAAACAACTGTATAAAAACTTCCAGCAGATACATATTCTGCCTCAGCTGTTGAAAGGGAAACTGAGTGTTGTTTCATACTAGACCATGATACTATGAATTTTCATAAAAAGTGAATATTTCCTAATGTGCTTTTTTTTCTAATCTAAAACTTCCAATGCCTGCATCCAAATATGAAAATAAATTCCAATCAGATGTTTTGTGATAAAGAAGATATTGCAAAACTTTTCTTATTGAATATCTAAAAAATTATTTTAACAGCTGCTAAATGGGATTCTTTGGGATTTAATTGAAATTTTTCACAAATTCATATTGAATACATTATATCTAGTCTGCTAACAGTAAGATATAATAATCTGCCAATCATAACTCTATATAACTTGTTGTAAACTGATTTTCCAGATTCATCCAAATCATGATTTATTTTAGTACACATAGGATTTTAATATGTTTGGTTGTTTTGAAGTCAATTTTCGTTAGTATATCATAAATGTATTTTCATTTATTCCAAAAATTTCCAAATTCTTTTGGTAAAATTTGATGACCAAAAATGAAATTTAATTCTCTAATCAAACTAATTTAAATTTCTTTTTGCATTAAATTTGAAAAATCATGACAAAATGTTTTAATTGTTGTACCCCAAATTACATCGTCAAAATAAATATGAAAATATAATATATTAGAATTGGCAATTTTTTAAAATAGTGTTACATCTACCATGCCAACTGTAAAACTATTTTTCAAAAGAAAGGATCATAATATTTCTTAACCATCTCTAGGTGATAGCTTAAGACCATAAAGAGCTTGATTAAATTTAAAAACAAAATCATGTTTTTGTGAATTTTCAAAACCAGGACGTTCCTCAACATAATCATCCTCTGTTAAATAACTATTATATAAGGAAGACTTTACAACCATCTGAAATAATTTAATGTTCATATGAGATGCATAGGCTAAAAGAATTCTAATTGTGACTAATCATGATACAGGTGCACTGATATCATAATAATATATACCTTATTCCTAATCATATCCTTATATACTAGTCATGCTTTATTTCTAGCTATTATTCCTTGCTCATCTTGTTTATTCCTAAAGTCTCAATTTGTTCTTATTACTAGATACTTTTTTGGTCTTTCAACTAATTTCAAAACATCGTTTCTTTTGAACTGATTTAGGTTAGCATACATTGATATCATCAAATATTCATCAACTAAGGCTTCTTCAATTGTTTTGGGTACTAATTGGGATAGAAATGCAGAAAACTCAACAAGATTTCCTATATTACTTCATGTTTTTATTCATGTGTCTACATCTCCTCTTACAGTTTCAAAAGGGTGATTCTTTCTGGTAATTGACTATCTTGGTAGTAAACATAAATGTTCTTCAGTGTCATATTCTTCATGAAGATACTGAATTTCATTTTTATCTTTTTCAAAATCATTTTTTGCGTTCTCAAGTCACATGTTATTATTAGAGTCAGATTCATAGATTTGGACTTTCCTTTTACCAAAGGTATCAGATTCATCAAATTTCACATGAACTGATTCTTCAAAACCCCTTATATTTTATTGAAAACACTATAAGCCTTGGATGTAGTAGAATATCCTAAGAAAATTCCATTATCAGATTTTGGAACAAACATTCAAGATTATCCATTTTGTTTAATTTGTAAACCTTGCATCCAAAATGTCAAAATTTATTTACATTATGTTTTGTGTTAATTTAGAGTTCATAGGTTTTCTTTTTGATAATCAGTCTAATTAAAACCCAATTAATTATATAACAGGATATACATACATCTTCGGCCCATAAATAGGATGGATGGCTGTATTCAATTATTATAGTCCTAGCCATTTCATGAATAGTCTTATTTCTCATTACAACAATTCCATTATGATTAGGTGTCCTCGGACAGAGATGATGTTTTTAATACCCATAGTTGAGCAAAAGGAATTAAATTCTAGATTCTCAAATTCTCCACCATGATCACTTCTTAATGAAAATAGTTTACATCATTTTTCATTTTCAACATCATTCCCAAAACATTCAAATATTGTAAAATCATAATTTTTATATTCTACAATGAAAATCCATGTAAATTTAGAGTACTCATCAACCGAAATATAGAAATATAATTTACCAACCAATATTGATACCTTTGAAGGTCCAAAAAAATTCTATATGGATGAGTTCTAGAGGTTTAGTGGTAGAAATTTTGTTAACGGATTTGAATGAAGATTTTTTATGCCTGCAAAGTTGACATGCATCACAAAATCTATCACTTTCAAATTTGAGACTAGGAAAATCAGAAACTAATTTTTTATTAGATAACTTATTTAAATAATATATATTGTAATGTCCAAGTCTTATATGCCAGATCCAGGATTCATTAATCATAACATTTAACCAATTTACTTGTTATTTTCCCAAGGAATTTAAATCCATGGTGTATACATTATCAGTTCTGTGTGCACTAAAATTAAGCAATTTTTATTTGAAAATAGAACAAAATTTGTTACAAAACCCAATTTTTTTCCATAATCACAGTGTTGAGAGATACTTATCAGATTTTGTTTTATTCTTTGTACATATAGTTCTTTGCTGATTGATGCATCTTCTAGATCACCAACTGTTCCAATGCCAATAATCTTGTCGTTGGCATTGTCAAAAAATGTGACGAGTCATCCATCTTATTGTGTTAATGATCTGAAATTCAACGATTTTCCACTCATATTCATGGAAAAACCACTATCCATATACCATATGGCATTTCGACTACTGTCACTTGCTTCCTAAAAATACATTTACACAGATTATTTTGGTACCCATATTCTGTTGGGTCCAGATGTGTTAGCCAGCAATGATCTGGGAATCCAGACATGCTTTGTTTTTCAAAAAACAAAAAAAAATCATATAAATGTTTTGAGACAAAGGATTTCATTATTCCACTTATATGGGGTTTCCTTAAGTAACAACTCTTAGATATATGACTATTCGTTCCACATTAGTTACATATTAATATATTTGTACTTGTAAAAAATTAAATCTTTTATAGTTTTGGTATTTCAGCTTTACTACAAATTCCATATCATCCCATTTTAATTAAATTATTTCAAAAAAATTTATATAGTGTATTTTATTTATTTTTAATATATAAAGCTTCAATTTTATAGTTTTTTACTACAATTTGCAGTGTTTTAATTTTAGCTTCATGATCTGTATTGTTTGTTTCTACTAAATTGTATTTTTCAGTAATTCCTGATGTTGTTTTAGCATTTTCTATCTTTCATTTAAAACAACAATGTGATTATTTTTTAAATAAATGAGTTTTTTAAATAAAGAATCATATTTTTCTTCAAACATGTTGCAGTAAGCTGTATGTTTTCCATTTGAACAGCTTAATTCATAATTAGAAGAATAATAGGATTACACCTCATCATTTTTTTCCATAAAGTAGATATGGCCATAGAGATTGGATTCCTACTTTTCTAAATCATAATTTGATGAGCTGTAGGAGTATTCTAATACACTCCGTGTAGTTTTCATTACCTTCTTCTCTTTATGATCATAATATTTTTTCTTGATGAATTTCCTATTCTTGTAATCCTTTAGTTGTGGACAATCAGGTCTGATATGACCCATCTTCTTGTACTCATAGAATCTTACACTTTTTTCATACTTTTTGAATGTCTATTTAAAACCTTTCATCATTCTATAAATATTTCTGAATATTCTGGCCAGCTGAGACAATTCTACATCTGAAATGGATGAATTATAACATTCTAATTTAAAATTTATTTCTTTATTCATCAACATTATGCTTTTACATTAAGATGTCACCTTTATGGAAGTGTCTTCTCTATTGATCAGAACATTATGGACATTTTCATCATCCAGTATTTTAGCTTCATATATCAAGAGAGTTCCAATTAACTCTCCCATTGATAAATATTTTATAGGAGATGATTGTCCGATAGCAGTACAAATTCCATTCCATCGTGTTTGCAGGACTCTCAGTACTTTCAAATAATGACCAGCTTGTATGATTGGGTCTCCCAAAGCAGTTTTATTTCTGACAATCTCTGTCAATATTCCATTCATTTTCTTGATGAATTCACTTTCAAACATCTTGAATGTATCAAATTTCTATTTGTCAGTAGCATACCGCATCTGTCTGACATTGTCAGTTCCTTCAAAAGCCACCGCAATTGTCTTCCACATTTCATATGATGTTGGACACTAATATGCTTTGATAAACTCGTCTTCTCCGATACCACATGTGATGGAATTCATAGACGTTGAATTTATGTCATACTAAGCTTCTAAAGATTCACTCCATGATTCAGGTTTATCTGTTATTTCATAAGTAGTCAATATTTTTGAGTAGAATTTGTATCTGAGGGTTTTAAAATAGATTATATTTATTGATTTCCATCATCCATAATTCTCACCATTGATGTGTGGATCACTGACCATTAACGTTCCTTCTCTTGTATCAAAAATATAAATCTACATTTAATCAATTAAAACTTTTAGCTTCTTATAGACCTATCAAATGCTCCAACACTGATATTAATTGTTGTATAGGGTTATAATAGATATGAACAAGTGATGTGAGTGAATTGTGCCTTTTTATATTTCATTTAATGATTGTGAGTTTTCCATTTATCATTATATAAATGATTCAATAGTGGAAATATAAATAGAATTGGACACATGATGTATAGTGGTTCGGGGAACAGAAGCCCCCAAGTCCACATCTCCAACACTCAACTACACATGCATGGTGATTTTCGTTATCTGTTCCTCGTATCAAAAGACCACTCCACAACTGAGTACATGCAGTTGACAACATTATAAACATAAGACTAAACAGAGCCTTCTATATCATAAATTGAACTAAATTCATATCTTATTATGAGAAGTTGATCATTCAATATAAAATATTATTTTCTTCAGTGAAAATACAATACTAGTTATTCTTCACAATTGCAACAACAGGCAATTGAGATTAGATGGATCTTCATCTTCATAAATAATGATCTTTGGGTAAATACAGTTCTGAGTTGATCCAGTTGCAGTAGATCATGAAATTTCATTCACAACATTAATAATAGTTGATTACCAATATGATATTCGATGTAGATCAGGAAATCATCAGCCGAGATTCTTCCTCTTCAGAAAAGAACATTGTCACTCTTTGTATTAGCAGATCATTACACCTTGAATGAATCTATTTTCCTCTAAAAATATATTCATCCGTGTTGATCAGCTGTTCCTGTATATCTATATATTTAATTTAAAATTTTTAAATAAATATATAATAATGAAGAGCACTTCTTGTGGAAATTTAAATCCATAAAAGTCTCCTTTAGAATCACGATATTCAAAAATGTGAATAGTAGAGCTGTTGTGAATCCCTTGAAAATTCAGCATTAAAAGATCCTCTTAAATTTATCCATGGAATCACAGATAAATAGTTTTGAATTAGTCAAAGACTCTCTTTAAATTCGTCCTTTTAATCTAACTTGAAATATGCCTGATAATCTACATAAATAACATTTCTTTAATATAGTCATAATTTAAATATCTATTGTCAAACGTAGGGTTGAACTACATAGCACACATTATCTAAATGTAAGGATTGAAACATAAGATTTATCTCAAATGTTTCTCTTTACCTCTCAAACGTACAATATATAATCCATACATTTCAAAAAAAAATGTTGTTTGTAAAACTAAGGATGATGAACCATACATTAATCTTTAGCTTTCAAATGTATGTTTGTTCACCAAATTGTGGTTGATGAACCATACATTTACGAAAAAAATTATCATTCAATACTTTGATGATTTCCCAAATGTATGGTACCTTCTAAATGTTAGGATCCATCCAAACGTATGTTTCCTTACGAACGTAGGGTTCCATCCAAATGATGGGTTCATTCCTTCATACATTTCTGATAACGTATGATTGATTAACCATACTTTTTTGATATCTCAGAGAGTAAACACCACATTACATCCTTATGCTACGCTTCTTAACATAGGGTATGAGATGTTTTTCCATAACATGCTAAAAACTATTTCTGAAAACATTATAAATTAATTCTCATTGTTCAAAAACATTATAATTTTATCCAAAAATAAGAATACAATGAATATTAAACATTGAAATACACATAAAGTAAAACCATTGGTATAAAAAATAAGGGTATTTGTCTACATCGAAATCATTATAAAGATATAGAGTATTGTTCTCAAAAATCCCTCCCTTGTTAATAATAAAATTATTTATTTTTGAAAATAACACTTGCACAACAAAAAATACTGATGAAAGTTATATATATATATATATTTTATTATATATATATATAATCAAAATATAACCATAAAATAAATAAAGAAATAAAAAAATAGTGCAAAAAAAATTAAAATTAAATGTCTCTATAGGATGAATAATCCATGTTCACGCATCCTTCATAATTATAGTGAAAGATACATGAATGGGGCCGCATTCAGCGCACCTAAGATGCATAAACCTCGTTCACTCATCTTCCTTGAATCGAAGATGGATGAACGAGGTTGATCCATCTCGGGATCCATTTTTAAAAATATGTGTAAACCTATCCTGTTTGTCGAAAACAAAGTTTCAAAAACCCTTTTTAAAAAGTACCCTCTCTTATCCTCTGGGTAATAATATCATTAGAAGAGACTTTTCATCTAGAAAAAAGTATTTTTTCCATTGCATCATTTCATTTGAAAGGATAGGAACTCACAATGGATGAACAACATCAGCGTTATCGGCCTCATGATCATTCATTTTATAGTAATTCAGAAAGTACCATGAACCACTTTTTTTATCCACTAAATAAAATATCCCAAATAATTATATATAAATAAACTCTTTAAACAGATTAAGATGTCAGGATACAATTCATCCAACATGGGAAAAAGGTGGGGAAATATTATGTCATTTTTCATTCATGATCACAACTTCTCCTTTACCGTGATATCCTCATGTGCATAAATTCATAGACATATGAAAAACATTTTCTTAATAACCTGAACCTCAATTGGCCTCATTCATATTTGTTGGAAGTTAGACTGACATTTCACTATATAAATCATCTAAATAATGTTACATTATTACTTTGATTTTGTTAGTGAAATAATTTTGAAATCATAAACATCATTAAAGAAACAGGTTTGACCGATGGTTGTTCAAACATCTGCTCTAGAGAGAGAGTATCGTCGTCGAGATGTGGGATGAAGAAGATTCTTGTTTTTTTTTTCAAATTATACATATCATAATTTGAATAAATATTGTGTTATATAATCGATGGGTTGATCAATGAAATTTGAGTACCACAATTTTGTATGTCATTTTAATGAAAAAGGAACAATTCTAGCTGATCGTCTATCCCAAATTGCTTATTTGTAGAACATCCCTTTCTATATATCAAATATGTCATGAGGGTACACTATAAAAGTAACAAAATGATATATAACCTACCACTGAACACTGAACCGTGAAACACTTCTTTACACATGATCATTCATTCCTAGGGCATATATAATGGCTTATGGAAAATGCTTCAAACCGAATTTCTCACTAAATAAGGCCTCCCATTAGAGTTTTTTAAAAAAAACATATGAGCTGTGGTTGAGGATGGTTTGGCCAGCTATTGTGTTTTGGTTCTCATTTAAATTACACTATAATAGTAATATAAGTACTAATTATAAAGTAGTATTCCAGTCATAAACCATATTAATCACATCATCAAATTCAACGCCTCCTAAAATTATTTATATCCAGTCCTCATCATCATTAAAATTTATAATTAAATTTACATAATCAATTTAAAACTCTTCATATAAATATATTTATATATTACGGGCCTCCATGTATCTTCCTCATGCATCAAATAATTGTTTTCCATGGAAACCATTAAATCACTTTTAACAACATCCTCGAATCATCATGAAAAAATATTTATATTGTGTGGATTTCTAATAATATTTCATGATACTCGTCATATAATAAGAAAAGGTATATTTTCATGGTCTTCACTACCGTTAAACAATTGGGAAGTTCTCGTTAAAACATGTAAACAACATTTAATAGAACATCATCGATCAATTTATTTGGAAGGATACCTTTCAATGAATGACCTCCAATTTTATTAGATGAATCTGTAAAAAATTTATAGGAATCATTAAAAATAATGGATAAATTTCTTACCAAATGAAAACCCAATATTCCATAGAATTTCTCTGTGATTCAATTCTATGGAATCCGTAAAAAATCTACATGCATAATTACCACCATTCTCAAATTCTTCTCAAACTAGTTCCAATGTTATCATTTCATGATAAATCACTAATAAAATAGGACTATATCATTCATTGAGTTTAGATTCATTAAAAATATGTTGAGAACTAATATAATCAAACTCTTCAACAGTCGACATGGAATTTTCATATTCATCGGTAAAAATAAATAAAATATTCTATTAAGGGACTTAAGATAGTCTTTTTAGTATTATTAGAACACTATAACATAAACAATGTTTTTTAAAAAGGAAACGTTAAGGGGTTTTTAGAGATATAAGGATCAATGTGGTGTAAAGAATTATGGGTTGATGTTCTGTTCTATAATTGAGGTGTGAGGCACTGTATGAATTTTATAAAATATTAATTTATAAAAAAGACATTATAAAGAAATATTCTTGAAAATTTTGCGGAATGTGAAAATTAGGTATGATATTTTTCAAATATAATCAAATAATAAAATCATTATTGGTTAATATATGTTTTAAATATTGTCGATTAGTTAAATATTTTAGAAACATTGAACATTAACTATTGTAATTATTTTTTAATCAGAAAGGGTTTTAAATTTATAAATAAATTATCTATTTATCCCTAAGTGGACTATGTATGTTATTTTAGACCATATAATACATCCTTTTCCATTTTCATTTTTTTATTATATTATAACAACATTATATGATAATATTTAAGTAAATATTTATTAATGTCAATTATAACACTACTAATTTAATTGGACTTCAAATACCTGATGAAAATCTTTGATATCAAATATAATTTATTTAAAAGACATGAAATTTTTGATATTAAACTTAATAATTATTGGAAATTTTTTATTCACTTAAATTATATCACTTTTAATATTTTAAACATCATTTATTTCCTATTTCTTGTAATTGAGTAAATCTTGTATGAGTGTTGCCTAGGAAATAAAGGATAATATATAATAACTAATAATTATAAAGAAATTATATGAAAGAAAATAATTTAATTATGACTAAAATTTATATATACATTCGATCATAAATTTATTTATTTTTTATGTGGTAACATTGTACATTTTTCAGTCTAATGGGGTAACATTTTGATACTTTCGTTCATTTAGAAATCATATTAGTAATTTTCATGAACATGAGTCCTTTAAAAATATTAATTTTGACCACAATATAATCAAATTTTCATTCCATTGATAAAAAATTAATTATGAGGTAATTTTATTAACTTATCACATAGTTTTTTTCGAAGATTAACTGGATTTAAATATTACAGAGGTGTTAAATTTTTCGTCAACAACTATTCACATTGATAAAAATTATATGAAAACTATTTAATAAAATTAAACCACTAAATTAAAAATATGGAATCCATTTTTCATGATTCAAAACCAATAAAGTAGTGAAATTATTTTTTATATAAATTTAAATAGGTTTTGATATTCTCTTTTTATAAAAATAAAATTTTAAGTATAAAATTGTATTTTCAAGTGTTATTCATATTAATAACTCAAGAAGATTTTAAAACCATTTTAAATTTATATTTAATAAGTAAATTTTTTCAAATAAATCAAAAATAGTGATCAATTATATATCTAAAAACCTTAGTTACACACATATGAACAGATTTTCAGAATAACATTTCATTTATGTTCATAAGTTTTTTGTTTTCATTTAAGACAAATTATTTTATTTTATAATTGTATAAATAATATATTTTTCATAATTTTAGTAATTGAAAATAGATCCCTCAAATTTCAATATATGTGTTATAATGAGACCCGAATAATATTTTAATAACAAAACACATTTTTTTTAAAACTCTGTGTTTCACGAAACACTGACTATTGAAGATATTATATTTATATAAAAAGAAAATTATCATGAAATCATGTTAGGATTAATTAGTCACAAACCAATTCAGATGGTGTTATTAGGCTATTTTATAAATTTATATCATCTATGTCAAGGTTGTTTCTTGTCTTCATCTTTTATTTGTTTTAATAGTGTTTATTTTTTTTATATAATTTGATCGTTTTAGAAAATAGTGGTAATTATTTTTGAAATAAATGATTGTGTGTAGTAAAATTATTTCTATTATATATATATATATATATATTAATTTATTGACATTTAATTTTGAATAGATATATGTTATTTTATTATTTAATAAATTAATTTTATCTTATAATAAATAGAAAATATTTTTTTATAGTTGTTTATTGTAATATTTTTTGGGGAGTTTAAAAATGAAAAAATAATTTAATATTGTAGAATATGATTTATAATTACTTATTTTCAGGAATATTTTTATTATTTTACTATATTTTTTATATTTAATTTAATTTCGGATTTTTGGATTATTCAACTTTTATAATATGTTGAGATTCATATAATGTGATTATATGAGTCAATGACTATATAAATTTATTTTTCTATTCCAATATGATTATGTTTTTTTTGTTTTATATCACATATATAACTTTTATTTTTAATATAACTCCTCCATTGAATAATATATTGATCATCAATTTCATTGTTTATCATATACATGATTTCAAAAAAAATCATTGTATGACTTCTCTTTGATGGAATGTTTTTTGAATGGTTTTATGGATCATTTTTGTTATGGGTTGAAAAATGAACATGTAATGATGATTGTTATAATATTTAAATAATATTTCAACTATATATACTTATATATTTATATATTTTTATGAATAAAACTAATTTTTAATTTAATTTCTATAAGGTGGACAATAAAATTAATGTTGGTATTATTATTTAGGTAATTTTTTTTAAATTAATACAATATGCCTCTATAAAAGAAAATATATTTAGATATAAATTTGAGTGTGATTATTATGTTTTCGAATATTTTATTAATTCAATAGTACAAATAATAAGATATTATTATTATTTTATTTTAGTATTATTACTATTTTTTTTATTTATTATTATAATTATTATGAATCTCATGTGGTGTGGAAAGGATTTCCCTTATATTTGGTGTTAAATGTGGTTGGGGGAGTGGTGTTCTCATCATTTACAATCTAACTCTATTAATGGGTGGATTTTCATTAATTTGGTGCGCACTAGTGGTATCCCCTGGAATGCATCGGACCGAAACGAAATTTTGTGGAGGTTGTGAAATTCGGTGCAAATACCTCTCTAGACGTTGGTATTCCCTCTCTGGGAAGGATCATAAGAAAGGGTAGGATCGCTCATGTCTCTTCCAAAATGGATTCATTTGAGGAAATAATTAATCTATGAAAATTCTCCTTTATTGAAAGAGTTTTCACTCCGAAGGGTGAGAAGTCATGGTGGTTTAATGAGATTTTTGACAGAATAGCTGCAGTCTAGGGCTTTGGAGACTAGATATTGATTGCTATGGGAAAAGGATACTTCCATATTATTTTCCCCTCTGATGAGTTGAAAAGGCGTTCTTGGGGCTTTGGTGCCATAAGCCTAAAACCTGGAGTACTTAGGATATAAGAGTGGGCTCAAAATATTGATCTACTGAATGAGAGGAACACTCGTATGCATATTTGCATGCAAATTTGCAGGAATAATTGGTTGTATTGGAATCCTAGAATTCTATGGGACATCGGTTCATCCATTGGAAATCCCATTATGATTTATTACCAAATGGACAATCCTAGGTTTGGACATTATGCTCGTGTACTGGTGGAAGTGGAAATTTCCAACATGTTAGTGGAAGAAGTTGTTCTCACCACCTTGGATGATAGTTTCAAACTGGAAATCCAGTATGAAAGGAAACCCATGTTTTGTAAGGAGTTCAATGTCTTTGGTCATGTGGACCTTGAATGTAATAAATCCAAGGTTTTCACAATTTGTAATATCAAAGGGCATGATAGCCAAGCATGTTGGAGGGATAACACCAAAGGCTAAGGGAAAATAGCAAATAATGTGACTATTATCGCTTCATCTCGGGAGGACCCTTTGTCCATGGGAGGTTTTGACCCATCTTTTGATGCTGATGATGCCATTGAGGTAGAACCATATGTCGTTGCAATTTTTGGCATGGTTGAAATTGTAGAGGATGCAAAATATTTCAATGTTACTCAGGTTGATAAACCTCTATAGTTGATGCATATGGATTCCTTGTTCCAGAGAGAGTGTGCAGAAAGGTATACTGGTGGTGTCACTACTCCCACTTTACTGGACATGGCTATGCGCTCTAGTAGTGCAGGTGATGACCTGGTTAGGTCTATAGATGTGAAAGCTAGCCAGTGCAATGCTCAGGATTCAACTAAAGGCAATGTAGGGGACCAACCTATTCTGTGATCCGCTCACGACTCACCCAAAATCCCCCACAGCAAGCACATTATAGGGGAGATGGAGGAAGGTATCTTTCTTGAAGATGGCCCTGCTCACCGTATGAGTGTGATTATGTATCATCAGACCACTACATCTTCTCCATAGGAGCAGCGACCCTGCCTTTTGGTGCCTATGCAGGTGGAGAAGCATGTAACTGGAGACTCATAGTTTGGTGGCATGATTCAGGTATCTTCATCTCCACCAGAGCAGGTTTCTGTCTCACGGTTTATCTCAAGGGTACCACCATCTGTGCTGGTGGAGTAATAGGTCCCTAGAGACACCCAGACTGATGCCATGAAGCAGGTTATGGCTCAAAGGAAAGATGGTCCTACTGATGTGATACAAAATGAGATTAATGACCAATTCCAGCAGGTCCCTTCTAGGAAAACAGCCAGGAGGAGATCATGAAAGGGTTGTCCCATGGGCATTGATCAAACTTCTAATAAATTTTCTCCAATTAGAGGACGATTATGGTCTTCTTGTTGTGAAGACTATGAAATCTCTGAGATTCCCTCTGAGGCTGAGAAATCAGGAAAGGGGAAAGGAAAGGGAGAGAGTAAAAAGAGAAAAGTGGAACTCATACAGAAAGAGGGGCCTCAAACAAGGGTCAAATCATCCATCAAATGAAGATATTTTTTTTGGAACTGTCAGGGGCTTGGGAACTCTCCCAGGGTGAAGGCCCTCAGGTATTTTATTTTGACAAATAAACCTTTGATGGTTGCAATAGCCGTACCCAAAATGATGTTTCAAAAATGGAAAGCCTTTAAATGGGACTCCCTTGGGTACTCATTTGTTTCTCAAAATTCAAGTGACAGTGGGGGTAGGTCACTTTGTGTTCATAAACACAACAATATTTTCATTCAATCGATGACCAAGATGCACCAGATTGTTTCTGTGGATATTGGTTTTCAATGATCTATCATCACTCTCTCGTATGTTTATGCCTCAAACTTCTACATTAAAAGAAGGGGTCTTTGGAAGGATCTTGAGACTATTTATAACCAGTTTTCTAAGAGCCGGGTGGTCTTAGGCGACTTCAATAGTGTCCTCAGACCTAATGAAAAGACTTGTTCTCACATCAACAAACTGGGTGAATATGATTTTTCAGTGTGTATTGACAAATGTAATCTGTATGAGGTCCCAATTGTTGGAGTAGAGTGCACATAGTGTATGTACACTTTGAATGGACGCCAATCAAGTAAATTGGACCAGTTCTTTATTATGATCAATGAAATGAATGGTTCTATCACAACTTCTAGTCTCACCTTACCCAAATGTCACTCTAATCATAATCTGATCCTTGTGGATATTTGTGTTGGTAGGAAGTTGTCATCTCCACTACCTTTCAGGTTCAACAATGCATGGATTATAGTTCCTCTATGCAGGGAGGCCATCCTTAATGCTTGAGAGACTGATGAAATTGGCATCCCTATTACAATAATGACCAGAAATCTGAAAAACACCAAGAAAATTCTCAATGACTAGAGAAAATCATCATTCTCCAACCTGGAGCTTGAAATCCAGGATACTGAATAGCAGCTTATTCTTTGCCAAAATACATTTCAATATCAGTACATCCCATCAAGGGATGAAATCCAGGCCTTTTCTCATCTTGATGATCTTCTCCTGCTACAGGAATGCATTTTGAGGAGCCAATACAACGTCAAATGGATGTATGAAGGAGATAAGAACTCAAGGTTTTTTCACTGCATACATGGATAAAAGATGTCCATGAGAGGGGTATCTGCGATTGAAGTAAATGGTTCTCAACATACATCAAAGCTATAAATTTCCAATGCTTTGGTGAAATACTTTGAAGAGCTGTACTCAAAGAAGGGATTTGATGTCACTTCTCTCTTGATGGAAAAAATTCAACCAACAGTCAGTACACTCTAGAACAAGCTACTTGTGGAAACCCCAATGGAGAGTGAAATCAAATATGCACTTTTCTCGTTAAAAATTGATAGTTTGGTTGGACCGGATAGGTTTACCAATAAATTCTTTATGTTTTACTCGGATATTGTGTGACACGAGGTCATTAATGTTGTATGAGAGTTTTTCACCCATGATTCCATGCCCTATGGTGCCCATTCTTGCTTCATTGCTCTGCTTCCAAAGAAAGAAAATGCCTTGGACATCAAAGACTTCAGGCCTCTGGCTATTGGAAATACCATCCCCAATGTTATCAGCAAGACCATTTTCTTATGTCATGGAAGCATTATCAGTAGAATGATTACTTCAAATCAGTTTGGATTTTTCCCTAGAAGACATATTCAGAATTTCCTTCTCACTACCTCAGAATGTGTCAATGAAATGAGGAAAAATATGACGAATGTATGCTTTTCACTCAAGTTGGACATTTCTAAGGCCATTGACACCTTGAAATGGAGCTTTATTTTTGTAGTTCTCAGAAAACATGGATTTTCTGAATTCTTCATCAGACTTTTCAAGAAACTTCTCCATAATCTGAGACTTTCTATTATCATCAATGGATCGCCCATGGGTTATTTCCAATGCTCTTGGGGAATTAGACATGGGACCCCTTATGTAGACTCCTATTTATTGTAGCTTAATATTATTTGAGTGCGCTTGAATGTTCTGGTACAGGCTGGTCTTTATAAGATAATTATGGTTGGAAGGGATAACTTCACCCCCTCACACCTCTTTTACGCTGATGATATTCTTATTTTTAGATAGGCCAACAGAGGTACTATATCTTGCATTCAGAAAATCTTTTCTCATTATGAGGATGTATCTGCGAAGGTGGTAATCTGGAATAAATCCTTTGTCGTATTTAGGAATGGAATGATTGTCTCCATGTAGAACAGAATTTCCAAGCGGCATGGAGTTAGGAGAAGTGCCCTTCCTTTTATGTACATTGGGATACTTCTTTTATGGGGAAGGGTGAAAAGATTCTATCTTGAATCCATCTACTCTAGAATTAATAATCAACTGTCTACCTGGAAAGGAAATTCAATCTCTCAAGCAGGAAGAATTTGTCTTGTGAACTCGGTTATCACATCAATGTTTGTTTATGCTTTCTTGGTTTATCGGTGGCCTCATTCCCTTATCAATGAACTTCAAAGCTTAATCAAGAACTTCATATTGACCAGGTGCATACATGAGAAGAAACACATCACTATTTCTTTGAAATATTGCATCAATCCCATTGAAATGGAGGGAATGGGTGTTAAGGACTTAAATGGATTCAATGCTGCTCTTATAAGTAAATTCACTTGGAACTTGTTGACTTCTATTGATGATTCTATGGATTTTCTTGCACCGAGATTCATATCAAAGCTAGATAATGGGTATTCATCATATGTATATTCCTCCATATGGCCTACCATTAAACAGGATTATAATGGAATCATGTAATGCTCCTCTTGGTTGTTTACCAATTCATCCAACCTTATGTTCAGGACAATGAAGTGGCTGGACAGTCCCATCATTGAATGCATGGAGATCCCTCCACATCAGAAGGATATCTCAATTGCTGACATGCACCGAGACAGGGACCTTTGAAATTGTCTGCCAGATCATACTAGGATGGCTATGCAGCGTTATACCTTCATGGTTGTCGACACTTTGATCTGGACACCCAGCACCTGTGGCAGGCTCACTTCAAGGGAGTATTATAGAAAATTATGTGGCAATAACGCGACATCTCCCTTGTGGATGCAGAATTCTAAAAAATTGTTCATCCTCACTTGCAATTACATGATACTATGTTGGATTTTGAAAGGCATGATATCTGTCCAACATCTTCTGTAGCGAATAGTAATGCACTTACCCTCTTGCTTCTATTTGTGTATGTAGGATGAAGAAACAATTCACCATACATTTGTTTCCTATAGTTTCTCTTGAAGATTATGGGATCATTTTCAAGAGGTATTTGGGACTCCATTATCATTGAACAGTCTTGATTTTTTCATTAACTCGGTCACTAAATTTGGTCAAATTGAGCAGGTTTTCGCACTTATTATCACTCCCATTGCGGCAGATTTTGCTCAGATTTGGAGGTCACGAAATCAGGTAATTTTTTAAAACTGCAGGCCTTCTTGGAAGGATGGTCTGACTATTGTTTACAGGTAACTGCAAGCTGCATCCATGATCCAAACAGGTACAATGAATAATAATATTTCTGATCTCATAATGTTGAAAATGCTTGGGGTATCTGGCAGGGTCATGAAACCTTTGATGATGAAATCGATTAGATGGATTCCTGCCATTTCATCATGGTTGAATGTGAATGTTGATGGTGAAACATCTGGTACCCCAACACCTTATGGGTGTGGTGGGGTGTTCTGTAACCATCGGGGCTTCGTTAAAGGCTGCTTCTATCATTATATCATAATTCGTTCTGTGCATGAAGGTGAATTATAGGCTATGATTAAAGCTGTCAACTATGCAATCCTCTATGGTTGGAGGCACATATGTGTAGAATCTAACATAAGCACAGCGGTGCACATTCTGCGGGCAAGGTACATGGATGTTCCTTAGAGGATTCTCCCATCATTGATTTCATACTTGCGTCGCCATGTGCGTCTTCAACTAGAAGTCGGTCATGTTTATAGAGAAGCAAACCAGGTTGCTGATGCTCTATCCAAGAGGGCAGTCATAGAGGTTTCCTCACGATGGTCCTTTGTCATCCTGGAATTTTTCTCACATCTTGTTCATTTGGACATGCATGGTATGCTCTATTCTTTCCTTTGTAAACTCCCTTGCACTACCACTTTTTGAGGTTTTTAATTTTTCTGTAAAGGGTGGGCTTTGTCCGGATCCTGGACCAGCTTTTATATATTATGGAGTTTATAGATGTTATAATGGATTAACAATATATATTTAAAAATAAATCATTAGAGTTGGGGTGCAATGAATGAGTAGGTATTCTGGTAAAAATATAGATAATTTAAACAAATCAATAATAAAAAAATTGTAGTTCCAATTAAAAGAGTATTTTCATAAAAAGTAAATGAAAAAATTTGGTTGTGTATTTTTAGTACAATTTGGGGTATACATTTCCCCTATATTTCCAACATTTATATATACCCTCTTCCCTTCCCTGTCTCTTTAAAATGATTTAATATTCACTCTTCAGTATCTACAAGGATATTGATAACATTGATGTGCCATTTGATTCATTGGATTCATTTCATAATTAACAAACTATGAAATAATAATTTTCAACATTTCCCAAATTATTTTTTATATTTGATGAAATTTGATATTTATGATTTAATTTTTTACATATGGGTATTGTTATGATTGGTGAATCGATTAACATCACTTTTTAGTGGTTTAATCACTTGTTAGTTGAATTTTTATTGAGAGTGATATATGATGATATAATAATTATTATAAAATCCAAAATACATTGGTGTCACTCCAAAAATTATTAAATTACATGATATATAAAATTTATAAATGAACATTTATTTACTGTATTATAATTTTTTTCTTTCTTTATGAATGCGAATTTAATACATATTAGGACTACTACTCGGGAAATAAATTTTAAAATGTTTTATATGATTGATGATAATTCACAATGAGATTCTTGGATATTTCAGGATTGAATGAAACTATTTTTGAATATGTAGTTTTGAAGAAACTATATAAAAGAATCAATTTAATATATTTTTCGAAACAATAATAGTAAACATGGTATTTTTATTAGGTAATTGATTATTATATTGATATCAAACCATGTGTTTATGTGTTAGTGTCAAATTGTTACATTGTTACTAGATACAATTGATAACTTCCAAAATGATAGAATATCTTATTATTCGTGGTAAAATACATAAAATCCCATTACATTTGAAAAATACAATGAAAAGTGAAATAAAATAATATGAATCATTAACACCTTTCAAGAACTCATTAGTATCAGGATGAAAGAACACAATATATGTTTTTTATCTAATTCTTATTAATTGTTACATATTGTGGATTTTATCATCAGTATGTAATGAATAATCAATATATAATGGAAATAAAAAAATTACACTTTTCATTAAATCAATAACTAGGTAATGAGGACTAATATAGTTATAGTAGATAAATATAAAATGATTTTATATTAATTATCAAATCATCATAAAATATATCCTCATATATTAATAAAAATAATAACATAAAAATATATAAATTATTATATAATAATGTAATTAATAATGATGGAAAAATATTTCTTCCATCAAGGATTTGTTTCAAGATAGTATAATCCATAGTAAAGGCCTTACACTATGGTAGTTCTATTAACAGTTACATATTTAAAATACTATTTAATATGGATAACCAACATGTTTTTATTAATATGTAATATAATATGTTTTTAAAGGCAATAAAAATAACCATTGTAAATTATTTTTGATTTTTATGTGAAATATATTCTTGAAATAAAAAATTCAATTAAAATATTATTTATTAAAAGTTTCATAAGTTTAAATGGATAGTTAAGAAATTTTAATATTTAATGATTTTTTTGATGTAATATGATGATATTGAATATTATTATGAGGAATATAGATACTCATTTTTAATATAATAATAAAATAAAAAAAATTGTAATATTACTCCCACACGATCTTTCCAAGATATTTTAATATCTCTCTAATAAGGAGTTGTATGAGAAACATGATCCAACCATTCGGTTAAGGAAAACGGGTTCACCCAAGGAACGACATAACATATTTAATGATTTGGTGTCTGTTAACATCACTTGCAATGATAGCCTATTATAAATTTTTCTTAATATATTTTATAATAAAATTAATATATCCCATATGGTGTGTCGTAAAAGAAATATGATTCCACTGTAATATTTGGTATGAGTGGTTTAAACTATATAAATAAAAATGTTTATCTGCATTTGGATTTTGGACCGATCACTCATTAGGTTAGGTTATTTAATGTAAACGTTTAATAATTTTGAATTAAATTATAAATATTTATAGTTATTGTTCATTTCCTCCATCAACACTCCTCCAATGACATTATTTCACACATAAATGGTTTTAATCCTTAGAATCAATGTCTTGATGGGTTAAATGTTAACAATAACCTCTATCGGTCAATTCAAAACCATTATAATAATTTTTTAGTTAAATCACACATTAAAAAGGTTTTAATTTTTAAGGATTCACATGGATACCTGTTAGAGTCATATTTTATAAAATTGGTTCGTATATCTTCACAGGATGATCCTTTGGAGTTTTAGTGGCACCAGATCTCACATATCGGGGGTCGTTGTGGAATCATTGATCACCGGTGTAAGGTATATATTCCATACCTTCATCTTTATTTCTCTCTTTTCCTAAATTTTTTTTATGATTATTGATCATTTTTTTATATTTATTTAATTTAATAATTTTATCTCCAATTCATAAATAATGATTGAATTATTAAATAATGAACTATATTATTATCTATTAATAACTCTACAAATGTCATAAAAATTCAATATCACGAAAATTATCAAACAATAATCATGTAATTATCAAATGGTAAATTATAAAAAAAAATTAAATTATTCTTATGTGAAACAATTGAATGATAACAATGAAAAATTATCAAATGAAAATTATATAAAATTATTAATATATAGTTTTAGGATTTATATATATATAATAAAATGGAATTAGCAAAAGATATATTTTAATATTATAAAATGATAATTATAAAACATTATAAAGAGAGAATATAAATAAACGTTGAAAGATATTATTTTAAAGTATAATTTCATTGAATTGTCAAGGGATAGTTTTCGGATATTTCCAAATGATAATTATTTTGATTTATCATTGGATTATTTTTTATATATTTTAATGATAATTATATCAATTTTTCAATGGTTAATTCTTTAAAATATTTTCCAAAGAAAATTATAATGTATAATTTATAATAATATATTAAAGGGGTATTTATTAAAAGAGATTTTTTGTAAGATATATTCAATTTTTTTATTAGGGAATAATTTATGAGGACATATCATTATATAATTAGGACAATATAATTTATATGAAATTATCAAGAAGATATTTATAAAATAATGATTTGTGAGAAATTTTCAAAATATAGTTATAAAGGGATATATTTTGAGAAATTACCCAAATAAATTTATAAAATTATAATTTATAAGAAATTGTGAAAATATAATAATTAATTGTTAATTTATGAGAACTTATTAATGGACCATTATAAAATGATAATTTAGTATAAATTATAACAATATTAATATTGAATGTTAATAAGTGACAAAATATGAAAGTACATTTATGAAATCATAATTTATGAGAAATTATCCAAATATTATTATGAAAGGATAATAAATAATAATTTATAAAGTGATAATTATGAAATAATAATTTTTAAAAAAGTATCAAACGAAAATTATTATTAAGGGGAAAATTTCTAATGTTAGTGTTGAACTAAACTGATTATTTAATATTGTTCGAAAGAGAGTGAAAATAACTCTAAATGTGATATTTTAATGATAATATGAAATTATCTTTGTGAGATAATGTATTATTGAATGAAATATATTATTTGTTCTTGAAAAGAAAATTTTGTTGGGTCTTTGATGAACTACAAGCATTGGTGTGTTAACATTCTTCACAATAAGGTCGCATAGAGGTGTTCTTGACAGTTGAAAATTCCAACCCATCTCAAAATCAACATATGGTTCTATATACATTCATTCGATATAAATTAATTTTTTTTGTAGATAGTTCCTTAAAATTTTTAGAATTGTAAATCAAGTCTCCCTAATATATATTTGGTGTAGAAATATTTTATGACCATAATAGACTATAGTCCCATGTGGCTGCATATGTCAACCTAAATACTAATGTGACACTTTTCTGCAAGTGTAAAATTTATCAAGTTAATCATATTATATTTCGATAAAAAAATTTTTTTGATGCTTACATATGATGACGTGTTATCTATTATCATGTACCCCAATATGAAACGAGTGCATTTTTTGTGTTTTCCATGGAGCCCATAGAAGATGGACCGTCAAGAGATTGTTATCCCAAAGAGCTGTGTTTGCATATCATGTGATGATGATAATGAAGAACAAATTATTCCCAAGGTAGGGTAAACTGATTCATTATGTATTTTATGTTATAAATACAATTCCTAGATGATTCTATGGGGTATGTGATCAAATCCAACTGAATGCCAATTACCTATTAAGGAATTGAAAATTTTGAGAACATCACTTCTTCGATTCATAGTTTAACATGAGATTCAATATCACATAATGAAAAGAAGTATAATTAATGATCTTATTATCTAGTACATGATTATTCTGATGCCTTTATTATCCTTCTAGAATAGAGTCAAATAAAGAAACTTCGTGTGTTTTGGCATCATGGTCAGCATATGGCCACTTAATTTTTTGTTTATTATTACTAATCATGATTGATAGTAATTATTATTAAATAATAATCTTTGATACATGTCAACATCTAGTTAAGGAAGCATTGGTTGCATCGAACTAAGGTTTTTACTCAAAACATGATAAAAATTTCATTACACGTGTAGTATTTATGATAGATATGCATAATGGTAATGAAGCTATTGGGGAATAATGAGTAGATTAGTATAGAGATGGTTTTTGAAATTAACGGGCACTATCATGACCACTAGATTTTCATTTATTTTTTTAACTTCATTGTGTACCATGGAAGGGCATGACACCTATTTTAGATGCTTTTATTGGATTTTCATCAATTTCCTTTCTTTAATTATTCCACATGTTTACAATGATGATTTTATATGATAGTTATTTTTTATTTATACACTATATAACATTATACCGAGAGTATAGTATTTCCAATTATGGATTCATACCCATAACACTTGTCAGAACTGTCTTGTTTTTGGGGAGGCACACATAAGATCAATTGTCACTCCATCTCTGACATAGTGGTTCTGATTAGAATCATTCAAAAATCTTTATCAGAATAGGATTTAGTAACATATTATTATCTTAGCCTTGGAATGGGACATAGTATACTTGAGAAAGGATAATGGGGACATGGATAAGGGAAACATTTCACTTCCTTACCAGTAATGCACACTAGACCTCCATGTTTCCATTAAAGGGAATTTATGTTTTCCAATTATGTTTTTTCAAACAAATCTTCAGTGATGAAACAGATGTTGAAATGTTATTTATGGGATTTAGTTTGTGATAATAAATTAGTACTATGAATTTATGTTCAAATTACTTCTATTCACTAGATGTTGTGAAGAATAATATTTCCTAATTAAATCATTGGATTTGTACTATCTGATTGGGTTAGAGTCATCGAATATGATATATGACATATTTTAAAAGTTCTATTCTATATTACTACTAGATATTTTTAATATCATTGAGAATTTTTGTACGATATTATATATATATATATATATATATATTTGTGTGTGTATTTCAAAACAATGACTAAAAGGGGCATATAGATCAAGGCTATAACATTGAGGGGTATAAATTATATTAAATTGAGTCACTATGGAAAACCATCTGTGATACCATAAATTCATTACGACAAACCTTGTGGGATCCTATAGAATGAATATGCATTATCCTAAATACTAAATTTTATTTTCGGATGTGAGCTACTACATTTTACAAAACATGTCACCTCAATTTATTCTTATGGGAAAACATTGGATATATGCCAATATAATTCCTAATTAAGGATGTTTCTGGTTTTCCATTATACATAAAAGATAATATGGATGAACTTTCTCTCACACTAGATATATGTATATGGAAGAAGGGAATCATTAGAAGAAAGTATTTCTTTTAGTTCTAACCATATAATAGAATTCCAATTTTTTGGTTAAGAATGTTGTGACTCTCAATTCTAGTATTATACATCCTACTAGGGTACTAGTGTCACATACTATAATGATGAATGTATTGAATTAATTTATAAATTTTTATCTATAATAGAGTGTTTGATAGACAAGAAATCCATTAAGAGATTTACCTTATACCTAAAGTCCATGCATATTGATAACCATTATTTTATATCTCTATCCATGATGAAGGATCAAAAGGTATAAATAGAAAACATAGAGAGGGAGTAACTTATCAAACCTATTATTCCATTATTTTTTGGACCTATTTTTTAAACTAGGATAAAGATAGTTTATAGTAATGCATTGATTAGTGAATGTAGAACCAAACAACATACAATTACCGATAACTATAACCTAGAATCAACTATTTTCTAAATCAGATTTCGGTATCTCAGTGTTATCCCCATTATTAATCATCTACATGTCTATCATGTGTATTTATATTGAAATTATAAAATTTTAAGATGGTACTTCAAAGAAGGAATGGTTTTTATATAGACATGGTAACTACATTTAGGACAATGAATATACCAGTAGTTTTCACAGACCATGTAAAAAACATATTCAATCCATACTCGAACACGTTAATCATTTTCATCCTTGATGATATCATTTTATAATTAACAATAATAGAGAAACATGATGAGAAACTTTGAGGTGGTTCAATATGTGTTTCGAGCATTCAAGCATTATTCCAGTCTAATGATGTTTGAAATATAGATTCTAAAGGTGATGTTTTGATGATATGTGGTGTTTGTGACCAGTATATATGTATGACAAAATAATTTTAATTTAGTCATGTCCTAGAAACATCCCCATATTTTTTATTTTATGATTCATCCGTTTATAGATTTCTATTACCAATGTATTATTATTTATATCTATAAACTATCATCACCCATGACATCAATGATGAATAAGGATTAAAATAAATGTTGTTGTACCTATGTGAAGAGGTCTTCATTAATCAAATATTAGTTTGACAATATATCTAGTAATGAAACTCCCTGAGCTGGAGATTGGATATTTAGTTTATTTCAATGCATCTATAATTCATCTCGGAGTAATGGTAATTAAAAAAAATTATATAGTAGCCTTTGGGTATCATCATCTACAAATCCATAATACAATATAACATCAATATTTCATGGATTTGGAATCTTTTCTATGAACACATTAATGTTGGAGACACTATCAATAACGTGATATACTTATTATTAACATAGACCACCAGTTACATCGCATTATCTCATCAAAGTGGGACATGAACATGAGAAAGGTAAAATTGGTTGATTATCTATAGAAATTATTCATGAGGATTATATATACAAAAATTTATAAATTTTTCAGGATTCTATTAGATGTAACACATAGTTTTTGTAGGATCATGGGGAGAGGCCTCATAGGATTAGTGGTTCTTGATGATAATATTGGATGAATGGAGGATGTGTGCCTTAGAGGGATATGGTTCATTAACTTTTTCTCCTTCGGTAGTGACATATTACATTTTGATCTTTGTAATGGATGCAAAAATTTCATACATACATTGTATTGTAATAATGGAACAACTAGCAGGCGGTGACCCAATTCATAGATAATCAACTAATAATGATTATGTGATCTGGAACATTGGAGAATAGTAGTCTATTGATCCATTAGAGTGGATTTAATGGGGAATTACCATATCTCTTGATGTCCATTACATATTGGAGTTACCTAGATGCATAATGATTTTAGTCATCATTTCTGGTAGCTAGGGATGATGAAAGACATCTCTAGGTTCATCTCCTATTTACATACCTTATTTTGGGTAAATCCCAACCACCAAAGTCCCATTGGATTGTTACAACCACTGAAAATTCATATTTGTATGTAAGAGGACGTCATGATTGACATTTGTTATGGGGATACCGAGGACCCTAGGGAGGCATGATAGAGTGTATATAATTTTGGACAGGATAACAATGTAATCTCAATGCATATTGATTTAAGAGAATATATTAGTTGAGGATCATAAAAATATATATTACAGAGATATTATACAACTAATGGAGTATCATGGATTATTATTTAATACATAGAATCACATTATATGATGATATTTTTTCAACTCATGAAAAACGACGTAGGGGATCACTGGATATTGAGGACACCATAAATTACTCAAACTGAGAGATAGTATGATCATATTATACACATATTTTAGGATATAATTTTTGTATTTATAAAAGAATTTTGTTCATCATTGGATGATCACTGATCCAATAGTGATTTCACATACAATTACAATTACCAGGCCTCGATTCACATGGGTGCTTATGAACCTCTTTTGGGAGGTTGTGTAAAACACCTATCAGTTTGTATGAGGTGGTTAAAGAAATAGTTATTTTCACCATCATGGTTCTGGAGACCCCAAAGAGGGTAAATTTAATATGAAAAAGGTTGATCATTTATTATACAATATAATGATATTATTCCATCCATTGGAGGATACCAATGGTGTTTTTTGTGAGAGATCACGTTTTTTTAGAGTGAGATCTCAGTTTGGGTAATTACATCTTGGGAATAATGAAATGTTAACTCTATGATTTATTATAAACATTGAGATCACCAAGATAATTGGGGATGTGTCATACCTTCTGAAACTCCCTAATCAACATTGAGGTTTGGACGACATTTTCCAAGAATTAGATTTTCCGATGTACATACCTAATCTTATGTATGTTGTTGATTTCGTGTGTTTTGAGTTGGAGAATGATGCATCATTTGAGGAAAATCTAGTGTAGATCATATAATGAAGAGAGAAGGCTTTTTATGAAATACGGAATCACTCTTTTGGATTTGGTGGAATCATTGAGATATCAAGGTGGAGAGGTGGGAGCACGATATTGCTGTTCAAGCTTAGTGTGTTGTGTTATTCGAGAGACACTATTAGAGATACATATATGGGATGAGAAGTACAATTAAAAGGAATAATTGTGACATCATTTGATATTAGTGGAAATAAAAAACCATGTTGATGAAAAATTATTTTATTTGGAAAATTTATGTTTACAAAAAAATGCTTTCATGAATGATTCATAGTGGTTTATATAGGGTAGAATCCCAATTAATACACATTAATTTTGTATGATATATGTTCTTGAGTTTGGTTCTGAGATAGAATGGGATTACGATGCACCAAGAGCCTTCCCAATAAAATATTTATAAATATTAAATATATTATAATACTCACATGTGATTTTTCTAAAATAATTTAATATATCTAAAATAGTGTATCATATGAGACCTCTATTTGGTCGGGGATGATGGGTTTACACTTGGTACAAAATTAATTATGATCACATTAGATATTTGGATATATGAGAGATGAGGATAAATTTTTAAACGTTTTTATATTTTATTTTATAAAAATAAATTTATATCTCTAAAATGGTGCATCATATAGGAAATCTAACGCACTGTTTGTTCCTGGATAAGGGGTTTATGGTAATAATGTCATACATTTTTAATGGTGATGTGTCATTTCAGATCTAACATTAATTTATTTTATTTAATATATAGATATATATTATATTTATTTTTTTAATTATTATTTTTTATTTTGTTTTTTGTCCCATCCATCAACACTCCTCAAAATCCATTCTTTCTAATAGTCATGATTTGAAACCATTAGAAACACAATTCATTACTTGTTTAATATAAAAAATAATATAATGTGGTGAAATTAAAGCATCCATATTTAGTATATATGTGAACCTCACTTCAAAATGATTTTCTTATCTGATGGATTAAAATGGAAAAGGAAATACATAGCATTGGGGAACTATTTCATCTTATTGGTTCTGATATCTTCACCACTTGATCCAATGGAGTCTCTACAACACCCAATTTTACATCACCACATTGGGTATGGATCTATTTATCCACATTTTTAAATATAGACTTTAAACACAAATATTTATTTCCCGATGTGTGTAGAACCATATAAGGGTTTTTCATTGGCTATTAACTATTTTAAATTTATTTTTCCCTAATTTTTTCTTCAAAATTTATGAAAAATTGATTGAATAAAACAGTAAAAACCAAATTTTAATCTATGTATACATTTGATGTACTTTCAATGGAAAATATATTAAAATTATCAAATTATTATTAAATGATTTTATATTGATAAATAGTAAAAATAATTATAATATATAATTATTGGATATTTCTGAATGATAATTAATAATTATTATCAAATGATAATTTCATATAATTATAAGAAGATTAATATAAAATTTATCATGTAATAATTAGTTGGGTTATCTAAGGATAATTATAAAACTTAAGAAAATATAATTATTCATGTTTATCAAGTGATATTAAATATATAAAATTATATAATGATATTTTATGAAAGGATAAGCAAAAGGAATTGTAAAGGTAAAATATTTTGAAATTTCCTTATAGAAATATATTTTTAGTTTTCAAAGAGTGATTATAAAAATTATTGAAGGATAATTATATTTATTTGTTAAATTTAAATTTAATAAAATATTATTATAATACTATTTTAGAAGTATGATTTTTTAAAAATTAAATATATACTTTTAAAATAAAATTTATACATACTTTCTAATGTGATAAATAATAAAATTTAACTTCTTAGAGATTATAGAAATAATATTAATAAATAAAGGCTTAGGAAAGAATATTAAAATTAAATATGTAATGTATATTTTATAAAAAAAATTAAAACATATAATAATAAAAAATATACATTATAATAATCAATAAAAATTTATTTATAATAATGAAATTTACGTGATTTTAGAAAAATATATTTATTATAACAAAACTTATTGAATTAGTGTCATATTTTTATTAATGGTTAATTTATTAGAAATTGTATAAATTTAATTATAAAATGGCCAATTTTGAAAAATTTTAAAAATATTATTATAAAATGTCAATTTAAGATATGTTATGAAAATATAATTATAAATATATAATTTTTATATTTTATTAAAGGATAATTATTTAATGATAATTTATAATAATTTATCCTTTGATAATAATAAAAAAATTAAGAAATTATCAAAATACAACTATTTTTAAGGGTAAAATTGATAATGTTTTTGTTGACATTAAATTATAAATATAAAATTTTACAAGGGAATGAAAAATTAAATGCATGTGTTAATTTAATGTAAATTTCACATTATATATAACAACAGCGGAATCATTAGATTGAATATATTATTTATTGCTGATATAAAATATATTTTTTAAGTAATGGGAGCTTTTGAAGAACGATGATTATTGACGTGTCGATATTAACGATAAAAAGGCCATGAAATGGTGTTAAACACTTTTTATGTTTCTCCTCCATCTATAAACCAGTAAGAGTGGCTTATTCTTGCATGTGACATCATCAATATTTGAGGTAGTATGTTATTTAGCTTTTTTATCAAATTTAATGGTTTTACATTAATATGATGTACGTGTATACATATTTTATATCAATTAGAGATTTTGAGTTTATGTTGGATTGTATTCATACCTATGAAATTTATGTGGCACTTGTTTCTATGTATTCAATGTAACATGTTTTTATGATTTTTGTTTATCACAAGTATGGTTGTGATACCTTATATATGATGATGTGAAATTATTTCTTATATATCCCACTATGTGATGTGTGATTTTGAGGTAATATTCATAGAACATAGTCTAGGTGTACCGTCCTATCATTTTTTCCTATAGAGGGGTAGTGCGCACAACTTGGGATGATGGAAATGAAAGGCCTAAGAAATGTGTCCTGATATTACGATGCTTAATGGATTCCATGTGACGCACTTGATGTAGCGACTCGAGTTTTTGGTCATGTCAGACATTGGAATATTTCTAGGAGTAATTCCCGAGCTAAGCGCAAAGACGGCGAGAGATTCAGAGCCCGGTGTGCCCGGAATTAATTTTATAAAAATAATAAGTATTTTTATACTATGCACGTGGCGGAGGTGTGAAATCTCCTAAAAGGTAGCTCAGAATGGAAATCTGATGGCACGATTGCGTCCGGAACATGCCTTTTACCCTAGGCGGGGTTTAAACATGGCGGGCGTGGGCCTGCGGTAAGAAAAGCCAACATGGGCGTTTTCGTAATTAAATAGAGAAGTTAGTGTGCGAGCATCAGCTCAAATAACTTCTGAACGGATTCTCAGATGGAAAATATGAGTCCTCTGTTGCATTCAGAACGGCACGTTTACCCTAGGGGTGACCATACTTTTGTTCGCATCGGGCGTCGGGTCCGAGGCGGGTTTGGCGCCGACGGGTTTGGCGCCAGCGGGCGACTGATATAAATATAAGCCCCCCCCACCTTTTTGTCGTTCTTCGCCATTTTTCACCGCCTATCTGCCGAATCGAGCAAACGAAGCGTCCACGAGCTCAGAATTCGATGAAGGACATTCCAAGAGCGCGGAACAGATGCTCTGGAGGGGCGGATCTACGGCAAAACGTCAGAGTTTCGCCCGCGAGGTAGGCGGATTTTAGTTTTAACCCCCTATCTCGTCTTTGCTGCGTTTTTCTGTAAATTGATGTCGTAGCAGTGTAGATCGGGTCCCAAGGGTCATGTAGACACCTACAGATCGCAAAACGGACCACCGGGATGCCCCCGTCGGTACGCGGAAGATCCGCCGGCGTGCGGCGGATGGCCGCCGGACCGGGCGGGCCAGCGGCGGTGGCCGGTCCGGCCTCTTTTACTATATGAGCGTCTTTTTACCCCCATATCTTGCAAACCAAGAGCCAGATTCGTGCGCCATTTACGGCGACGCGACCCTGACGACGAGGCAAACCCTCCGATGTAGGTTCGAGGGTTAAAGGTTCGGGAACGTGGCCTGGGAGCTAGAAACATCATAAAATATAATATTATTTTATTATTTTACGACTTCGGGCCGTTGTAACTTCTACCCGGAGCGTCCGATTGACTTACCGTCAGTGGCGTTGAGACCCTAATGGTAAGACAGACTATTTGAAGTGGTTTCAGGGTTTTGGGACTGAGAAGGGGGTGTGGGCCCCATGAGGCTGGGTTTTGGCGTTTGCGGAGAAACGCAGCTTTCGCACCAGGAGTCCAATTTCAGCGGATGAATAGTCGATCCTGTGTGTTTTTCCGAGAGGAACACAATGGCACGTTTCATTCGATGAGTTTTGGAATCCAGGTGTGGGCCCCACTCGAGCTGGGCTTCGGTGAATAATGCCTTTTTCATAGGGTGTCTGTTTCAGATGGGCGAGTCGTCGATTCCACTTGTTTTTCTGAGGGGATCACTATGGTGTCATCCACTCGATGGGTTTCAGGATCGTTGTGTGGGCCCCACACAAGCTAGCTACATTGAATAGTGCCTTTTTCATCGGTGCTCCGTTTCGAGCGAGTATACAGCCTATCCTACATGTTTTTCTGTGGGGAACGCGATGGTGGCCTCGGTTTTGGCTTATGAGGTGCGCAGTGTGGCGTTGTGGCGGGTCGCTCGGGCTATCGACGTTTGGACCAGTATTGGTTGAAGGTTCTCCCTTGGTTCGTTTCTACGAGGGTTTGTGCGGCATCACAACCTTTTTATGGGTTCGTGATCCTCTCAATGGGATGTTTAAACTGTTAGAGTTGTGGTATCTCTCCTGTGGGCCTGGAGTGGATCCTCTAGCATCTTTACCCTAGATCGGGTTCTTGGTATCGCTGTGTCCACTTATTTACGAGCGGTGATCCCCTATATAGAAGTTTAACCCCGTAGGGTTTGTGGAATCATCACAAATATGATCCCCTACGTGGTGGGCAATGCTCAGTAGGGTTGTGGCATCATCGGGTATACGATCCCCTAATCAGCATGTGGTTTATATTAGGGTTACTGTATTGTTGGTTATGTGATCCCCTACTCAGCGCATGGTTTTGGTAGGGTTGCGACATCGTCGGTTTGATCCCCTACATCGTGAGTTGTACCAGATAGGGTTCCGGTATCATCATGTCCGTCTTTATAGGGATGATGATCCTCTATCTGAGTGTGAGTTTCTGTCGAGCGCCAAATCGGGTTGTGGTATCCCCCAATGGATCCTGGGTGTGATCCCCCAACTGTGAGAACTATGTATGCCATATCGGGTTGTGGTATCCCCCAGCGGACCCTGGCAGTGATCCCCTATCTGTGAGCTATGTATACTCGAGTGGGTCTTGGTATCCCCTAGCACACCCTAGCGGCGATCCCCTATCCGAGGAGTTTGGTGGTTATGTTGTTTCAGCAATGTTTCCTCAGTGATGTTATCCGACGAGCGTGGTCTCTCAGGTGAACGTCTGAGATGTTTTTTTGGGACCCGATGGAGTGTATCTCTTAGATGAGTGTCATCTGGTATGACAGTGTTCGTTTGCTGTACTCTCCTGGTAGGGACAGTTGCTGGTGATGAGGTCTGTACCTCTTGTGGATTGTGGCGTGAGATGAGTATATCTGAATTGTTCAAGGTGTATGTATGGGCATACACCTGAGCTGAGCTGAGATGACTAATTGTGTTTAGCTGAGGATGGTCACGAGATAGAGTTTCTCTCTCGTCTGGGATCCCTCTGGCTGGGTTGAGCATACTGTTGCCTTTCAGTCCCTCCCTTGGGTTTTGTGTTTTTGCGTGCCTACTGAGTATGTTTATACTCACCCCTGTACGGGCTTTTCCCGCACATGTTTGTGTCTTGTGCAGACCACAGAACTTTTGACGGAGTCCCAGGAGGACCCGTAGCAGGCAGAGCTTAATGAGCATGTTGACTGGGGTGTTTGCCGGAGCTGTGCCGAGGGAGCTTTCTGGCGGGTGTTTGTGGCAGCATTCCCCTTCTTCAGATCAGGTTAGACGCGCTTTTGTAGTTTTCTTTTCGAGGGCCCTGTTTTTCCCTTTGGTACTTCTACTGTACTCTGGTTTTGTATAGATGTATGCATGCATTTTTTTCAGTTTTATATATCTCTGCATTGTTGCATGGAGGTGTTTGTGGGTGTGTGCGTACATGTACCACGTTCTAATGCCTCCCATGTGTGAGATAGCCTACTCGGCACTGGTCGCCATCCCCTGGCCTATTGGAGGCGGGCTTGGGGAGTCGCGAATTGAGTCTCGTTGGGTCGGGTCGTGACAGAGTGGTATCAGAGGAGGTCCCACCTTTGGGATCTCAGAGCGTAGCTGGTCTAGCTGTGAGCTTGGTTCGGGTTGCATAGCGGCAGTGTTAGGATGTTTCGAGTTCGGCTTTCAGGACAGGGACTCCAGTGTTGGTGTGGTGGCCGATGTATCCATACACCAGGACTCTAATAACCTGCCTTTCGACTCGGGACATTCATACACTGGTTGTAGGGACATAACGGTACATGCATCATATAGGACTGGGTTTTTGGGTTTTCATTGTCCTTCTTGAGTCTGCTCTCCATATATACTCTTTGACTGTGGTGTGTCTTGAATGTATTTGAGGATGCCTCCACGATGACAGCCAGTGAGGGTTCCGCAGCAGGATTGTGCTGATGACTCGCCCCATGTAGAGGCTGTGGAACAGGGGGCAGGTTCTGAGGATCCACCTCTAGTTGGTCTGCCAGTTGATCCACCACCTGTCGAGCAGCTGGATGTGCCGGCATTGCAGGACGAGGTGGCGTGTAGGCTGAGTGCGCTGCACGAGTTCCAGAGGCAGCGACCGCTGAGGTTCTGGGGTGATCCAGACCCTCAGGAAGCTGATGACTGGCTTGAGGCAGTCACCTGAGTTTTCCTCCTTGTGTGGAAACCTCCAGATCAGATGGTGGTCCTAGCGGCAAGCCTTCTGCATGGTTCTGCCAGGCGATGGAGGAGTTTGGTGATGCAATCCCATGACGAGGAGACGCTCACGTGGGTAGACTATGAGCGGCTCTTCAGGGAAGAGTTCTATCCAGTGACGCTGAGGTCAGTGCAGATCCAGGTGCTTCTGCAGCTTCGACAAGAGAGCATGACTGTTTTGGAGTACTCAGCGAGGTTTACAGACCTGTCGCGCTACTCCCAGGATATGGTTCGAGACCCGTTCTTTAGTGCTCGGACCTTCGAGTAGGGATTACAAAGGTACATCCGGGCTGGTGTGGTTTCCTTGTGCTTGCCCACCTATATTGGAGTGCTGGAGAGAGCGTTGGTGGTGGGGAGTTTCCTGGATGAGCAGATTCCCCCTGTTAGTGCTGGGAACTTGAGAGCTAAGACATCGTCGGTCGGATCGACATCTGGTACCTGACGACAGACTCAGGGGTCTGGACATGGCCGACGTTTCAGGAGGTGACCCCAGGATGGAGGATCTGAGCCTCAGGGCTCACAGGGATCCCAGGCCAGTTTTGGTAAGCTGTAGGAGAGGCGGTGTTACGCTTTCGACGGTCGAGGACATATTGCTCGAGATTGTCCGACCCGACATGCTGCTGAGAGGGAGCCAGTCGATGGACCACCTTGGAAGAGGCAGCGTCTCGAGAAAGGAGGTCTGGAGGGCGGAGGACGTGGCAGCAGAACTGGTGTAGTGGGAGGCGGTGGTAGGTTGTACCAGTTACCACCAACTCCACCCCCAGGTGGTCCACGCCAAGCTCAAGGAGCTGGTGGCTGAGGGCGGGGACAACTGCATGCCCTGGAGGCAGTCCACCCAGAGGCACCGCAGATGGATAGAGGTACGCCTTGTGTCTTTTCTACTTACTGCAGTAGTTTTTCAGAAACTGTTTATGGGTACTCTTTCCTTTTTTTGCTTTCTTGAGTTTTGTTCAGGGCGTTGATAAGACCCTGTATGGGAGTTGTTCTGCATGCATTGAATTCATGAGGAAGGGGGATCCTTCCCCCACCGAGACGCGTTTTTGTGACGTGATTAAAACCGTGCGGGTGAGTCAATGCCACCCAAAGTGGATAGTATTGAGGTGTGTATGATGAGTTTCTCTGACATATACGTTCGGGCATGGGTGTTTGTTGGTGAGCTCGCTGGTGTGTGAGACCTAGTTGAGAGTCTGGTCGCTTTCCTTGTACTTAGGGATTTTCGGGGACGAAAAGTCCTAAGGGGGGGAGGATGTAGCGACTAGATTTTTTGGTCTTATTAGACTTTGTATTATTTCTAAGAATAATTCCAGATCTAGGCGCGAAGACGGTGTGCGATTCCGAGGCCCGGTGTGCCTGAAATTAATTTTATAAAAACATTAAGTATTTTTTTACTATGCACATGGAGGGGGTGTGAAATCTCCTAAACGGTAGCTCAGAAAGTAAATCTGATGGCACGATTGCGTCTGGAACGTGCCGTTTACCCTAGGCGGGGTGTAAACATTGCGGGCGCAGGCCTGCGGTGAGAAACGCCACCAGGGGTGTTTTTGTAATTAAATGGAGAAGTTAGTGTGTGAGCGTCGGCCCAAATAACTTCCGAACGGAGTCTTGAATGGAAATTCTGAGACCGTCGTTGCTTTCAGAATGGCCCGTTTACACTAAGGGTGACCTTACATTTGCTCGCATCAGGCGTCAGGTCCGAGGCGGGTTTGGCGTCGGCGGGCGGCTGATATAAATATCAGCGCCCCCCCCCCCCCCCCCGCCCCTTTATCATTCTTCGCCGTTCTTCACCGCCGCTACTCCTAATCGAGCAAACGAAGTGCGCACGAGCTGAGAATTCTATGGCGGACATTCCAGGAGCATGCAATAGAATCTTTGGAGTGCGGATCTATGGAAGAACTTCGACGTTTCGCCCGCGAGGTAGGCGGATTTGAGTTTTAAACCCCAATCCCGTTTTTGCTACGTTTTTCTGCAAATTGAAGTCGTAACCATGTAGATCAGGTCCCGAGGGTCATGTAGAAACCTCCGGAACGCAAAACGGACCACCGGGGTGCCACCGGCGGTCCGCGGAAGATCCGCTTGCGCGCCACCGGCGGCGCGCGGCAGGGGGCTACTGGCCAGGGCAGGCCGGCGGCAGCGGCCGGTCCAGCCTCTTTTACCATACGAGGGTTTTTAAACCCCCATATCTTGTAAACCAGGAGCCGAATTCACGCGCTATTTATGGAGACGCGACCCTGATGATGAGGCGAACCCTCTAGTGTGGGTTCGAGGGATTAAGGGTTCGAAATCGTGTCCTGTGAGCTAGAAACGTTGTAAAAAATAATATTATTTTATTATTTTACGACATTGGGCCGTTGTAACTTCTACCCGGAGCATCTGATTGACGTACCGTCAGTGGCGTTGAGACCCTGATTGTACGACGGACTATTTTAAATGGTTCTTGGGTGTTGGGACTGAGAACGGGGTGCGGGCCCCATGAGGCCGGGTTTTGGCGTTTGCGGAGAAACGCAGCTTTTGCACCATGAGTCTGATTTTGGCGGATGAATAGTCGATCCTGTGTGTTTTTTCGATAGAAACACAATGCTCTGTTTCGTTCAATGAGTTTCGGAATCCTGGCATGGGCCCCACCCGAGCTGGGCTTTGGTGAATAGTTCCTTTTTCACCGGGTGTCCGTTTCGGACGATCGAGTAGTCGATTCCGCTTGTTTTTATGAGGGGATCACCATGGTGTAACCCACTCGATGGGTTTCAAGATCGTTGTGTGGGCCCCGCACGATCTAGCTACTGTGAATAGTTCCTTTTTTACCGGTGCTCCGTTTCAAGTGAGTAGACAGCCTATACTGCGTGTTTTCCCGTGTGGAACGCGATGGTGGCCTCGGTTTTGGCTTAGGAGGTGCGCAATGTGGCGTTGTGGCGGGTCGCTCGGGCTAGCGTCATTTGGACCAGCAGTGGTTGAAGGTTATCCCTTGGTTCGTTCCTACGAGGGTTCGTGTGGCATCACAACCTTCGTATGAGTTTTTGATCCTCTCGATGATATGTTTAAACTGTTAGAGTTGTGGTATACCTTCGGTGGGCCCGGAGTGGATCCTCTAGCATATTTACCCTAGATCGGGTTCTTGGTATCGCTGTAGGTGCTTATTTACGGGCAGTGATCCCCTATCTAGCAGGTTAACCCTATAGGGTTTGTAGAATCATCGAAAATATGATCCCCTATGCGGTGGGCCGTGCTCAGTAGGGTTGTGGCATCGTCGGGTATACGATCCCCTACATAGCATGTGGTTTATAGTATGGTTATAGTATAATTGGTTATGCGATACCATACTCATCACGTGGTTTCGGTAGGGTTTCTGCCTCGTCGGTTCGATCCCCTACATCGCGAGTTGTACCAGATAGGGTTTCGGTATCGTTGTGTCCATCTTTATATGGACGATGATCCTCTATCTGAGTGTGAGTGTCTGTCGAGCGCCAGATCGGTTTGTGGTATCCCCCAACGGATCCTGTGTGTGATCCCCCATCTGTGAGAACTACGTATTCCAGATCGGGTCGTGGTATCCCCCAGCGGACCCCGGGAGTGATCCCCTATCTGTGAGCTACGTATACCGGAGTGGGTCTTGGTATCCCCTAGAGGACCCTACCGGCGATCCCATATCCGAGGATTTTGGTGGTTATGTTGTTTCAACGATGATTCCTCAGTGATGTTATCCGACGAGCATGGTCTCTCGGGTGAGAATTTGAGATGTTTGTTTGGGACCCGATGGAGTGTATCTCTCAGATGAGTGTCATCAGGTATGACAGTGTTCGTGTGGTGTACTCTCCTTGTTGGGAATGTTGCTGGTGATGAGGTCGGTACCTCTTGTGGCTTGTGGCGTGAAATGAGTATATCTGGATTGTTCAAGGTGTGTGTATGGGCATACACCCGAGCTGAGCTGAGTTGACTAATTGTGTTTAGCTGAGGATGGTCACGAGATGGAGTTTCTCTCTTTTCTGGGTTCCCTCTGGGTGGGTTGAGCGGACTATTTTCTTTAAGTTTCTCCCTTCGGTTTTGGGTTTATGGGGTGCCTACTGAGTATATTTATACTCACCCCTGCATTGGCTTTTCCTTCACATGTTTGTGTCTTGTGCAGAACACAGGCCTTTCGACGGAGTCCCAGGAGGACCCGGAGCAAGCGGAGCTTAGTGAGCGTGTTTACCGGGGTGTTTACCGGAGCTGTTCCGAGGGAGCTTTCTGGTGGGTGTTTGTGGCAGTGTTCCCCTTCTTCAGAGCAGGCTGGACGCGCTTTTGTAGATTTCTTTTGGTGGGCCCTGTTTTTCCCTTTTGTACTTCTGTTGTACTCTGGTTTGGGATAGATGTATGCATGCATTTACTTTTCTGTTTTATATATCTCTACATTGTTTCATGGAGGTGTTTGTGGGTGTGTGCGTACATGTACCATAGGAAAATGCCTCCCATGTGTGAGATAGCCTACTCGGTGTTGGTCTCCAGCCCCTTGCCTATTGGAGACGGGCTTGGGGAGTCACGGCTCGAGCCCCGTTGGGTCGGGTCGTGACACTTGATGCCTAGTAGATTATATTGGGAATCTTCCTGGTTCCTGGGGAATAAGATGTAGCTTTTGATGCCCATAGAATGTATAGAACAAAAATATTAGGATGTATAATGTTTATTGATTATCATGATAGCATAATGATTAGTAGTAAGAATCATGATCCTCATGTCATGTTTTTGATACCCATGATGCCCTAATTTTCCAACCATTATAGATCTGAATTAGGTACATCTGGGGGTTGGTGGAAGAAAAATTAGCTCATGACCACTCAGTTTTATATTCTATGTTATTATGAATATTATTCATTTATTAATATAACTTAATGAAATTTTTCACGATAAAAAATCATGTTTTGGATGTATTGGTTGTTTCCTACTAAGTCTTGCACTCACAAACAACACTACAATTTCAGTTTGTGTATAGATTCCATTATTGATTTGGTGAATGGAATGGCATTTTGGTAGGCTGTGAGATGTGGACGGTGGAGGAGGTGATTTGATATGAATGAATCTTGATGAACCTATAATTTATCATTTATTTATTATTGAAATTATTATCCATCTATATGATTTCCATTTTTGGTAGCTTCATTTATTTAGTTCTCACGTATGTTATTTATTCAATTCTTATTCATGTTAACTATGATAATTTCTTACTTTAGATGTTATTTATTTGTTATTAATATGAAATCATTTAATAGTATATACTCTACATTTTTGGACTCTGATCCTCATTCCTATTTAGTAGCCTCTTTTGTATGGGGAGGCTCACAAATGGTCTTGAAGAATTTTGACTTAAAATAAGTGGTTTGATATGGGATGTTACAAATGATAGAAACAAATATATCGATCAGAGATGTAATTATATCCCAATATATGTCAATCAAATTTAAAAATAATTCATTATATGAATAAAAAATACAACTAAATCAACATTTCTTAATAAAAATTTATCAATATATAAATAACTAACATATAGAATGTAATTTATTTCTATAGTCAAAATAATTGTAACCCATAAAAACAAAGAAAAAATATAGATCCATTACATCATATTCTCAATTTATTATATTTTTTTTGTAATTAATGACAAATAGAAATACCATAAAAATATCATTAAGATATTATTGTGGTATAAAAAATTTCCCTCTGAAGTCAACTTCTAATTTTTTTCTTATAATGTTAGGAAAAAAATTTCATTTAAAAAAAACATAGTAACATAGAAATACAGATTCAATAAATTGGTTAGTCATTACATCATAACATTTCATTCATGTGGTGTAAATGAAAATAAATAATCCATTAAATTTTTTATTGAAAATAAAAAATCTACTTCATTCAGAAAGTAAAAAGAATATTATGTTTAAATCATTTTGAAAAAATATAAAAATATGTAAACCATTATAAAATAAATAATTATAGAAGAATAAAAATATAAATAAACCAACTTAATAAAAATTTGTACCTCGTTGAATATTATTTATGACCCATATGAAATGCAGTGGTGGTTTTCCTTTAAAAACATTATTTCAGTAATCTGATTTCATAAATAGTATATAATAAATGGTAAACAAGTAATTAAAAAAATAATCATAATCGAATAATAATAATTTTTTTAATTTAACCGTAACTACATTATAACCTTATGAGTCTCAACCTACATGATTGAAAAAAACAAAAACTGAATCTCTAAATATAAATAATTTATATGTAACCATGATATTTCATATCAAAGGGTATGAATAAACACTACATAATAAAAGATAATGGTGAATACCACATATATATAATGGAAAACAATTCAGTGGTCAAACCCTTAAAATGATCCTGAAATTTAATTTGTTAATAATCATTAAGGATATTATGTATATAAAAGTAATATACTAATAATTGAAATTTAGTAAAATATAATAAAATCAGTTTCCATTCCATAGAGAATCATTTAAAAACACTTTACATAATGTTTATGTATAACCCAATGAATGAAAATTGAGTATAGAAACCCCTTAGTATATTGTTAACATTAAATTAATATCCCAAATTAAAGATATATATTCAATTGAAATCATAAATACCATGAATTTAAATAGATTCATGTTATAACATATATATAGGGTATTATAAACACATAATTCATGAATAATGTTGTACATCATAAATTATGTCCCAATGGAGACAATTAGAGATTAGAAACACTTACATTTGTCATATCATTGAAGTTGGAATTAACCAATGGTGTTATTTTGTGCGACTAATGAAAATATTTCAAAAAATTGTAAATAGATCATAATACAATCATTGGTTATTTCACAAAAAAAATGTAATAAAAATATTAATAACTAGACATATAAACTATTGAATGAAAATAGATCTATGAAACCCCATAAAATTATCATAATGTTTACTTGATAAATAATCAATGATTTTACATATTGTATAAAAAGTATAAAAACATAACAAGCTAAAATTGAACAGTATAAAAAACTGTTTAAATCATGCATAATAATGGAATAAGATAATCAATAATGAATTGATTTAATCAAATAGTATTATATATTGTAATGAAACCCCATAAAATTGTCATAAAATTGATGATGGAATTAATCAATGAAGTATTTATGTCTAAAAAATGTAAATACCCAAAAAATTATGAAATAGTACATAAAATAATATTTTAATTAACACATAAAATCATATTATAACAATAAAATTAATAACTAACATATATAAATAAAAATAAATTGACTCATTAAATTCAATACCTCATATTCGACATTCCTGGTATATGACTACTTATATCACCTATATTTTATATAATGACTTGGGGTTATGACCCAAAAATTTTACTCATTTGGTTCTATGTTTCAATGAAATATTTACAAAGGACTTATATGGTCTACCTATAGTGGGAGAGATAGTGTTTACCATAGATCTTATTCTAAGAGTATCACCAAGGACAATTCCTTTATATATGTTGTCACATAATGAGCTTCTATAGCTCATGAAGAAGTTGTGGGATCTTGAGGCCATATTCATCATACGCCTCAAAACATCAACATGGTCATCAGCGGTCTAAGGTTCCAAGAAGGAAGAGGACACACATAGCCTCTTCATCGATTAAAATCAATTTAAATACATCATGTAATGATTCAATAACTATTATCAATAATATAATACCCCTTAGATATTATTCAAGGAGTAGAGGTTTTTTGAAATATAGATCTGATATCGGGCTATCATCTGGTGCATTTCAGGGATTCATTTATAGCATTTATAGTATTTTATAGTAGGTATTTTTAATTTAAATACATGTCATGTAGTTTCATCTCACGAACAAACATTCAGTCTCTATGCATCATATGAATAGGGTTTCCATCAATATATGGATTCATTTGGGGTAGTATTTTTGGATGATGACTTGGTCTATTAATATTGCAGACATGATACTGAAACATATATATTGAGATCATTTTGAATAAACTAAGAGATTGTTATCTCTATGAAATGATAAATTAATTACACTTATAGATCAACAATATCCAGTCCATGTGTTATATAATCTCTATGTGAGGAGTTCCAGAAAACCCATAGAATGCGAGAGATTTAGTTTCATTGAATCATCCCAAGAAATTATTTGACACTAGAAGATTCATTGGAAAATATGTGTATTACAATTACATCATCCAAGTTTTCTCACACATTATAGTTCCACATAATATCTTCATAAATAGAGTTATGAAATTCACATTTTCATAATATTGTGAATAATACATTATAGTTTTGAAGTGCCATTTCACATTAGCACCAATACTCATTATCCTATAGTTATGTATGACTTATACAGTTTAATTTGACCAATCATGTATAGATCTTGGATTTATTCTGATATAGGCCATATGAATCTTTGTGTTTGTGTCTTGGTAATTAATGCCTCAAGAGTGGAATTACCCAATGCATGATCTAGATCATTCTGTTGTAGTTCACACCATACACTATTGGAGACACTATCTTTTTGGAGAGTGTTTTTCAGTGCTAACAGATTAAAAATGCATTATATACTTATATACGCATATACATCTCAATCAATAGTTGTTCATGTTGGTTGATTACCAATAGTTATTTGATTTTGAGTATTACAACATGTATGTTGAAGTAAATGTTGTTGTTGATGATTTATTCCAGAAAAAAAGACATATTATGTTTATAAATCTTGTGGAAAATGGAATCTTATGGAATTATTCATAGATATTTATATTGAGGTTTAGGAGGACCATGGTCATACTTTCCTCTCAACAATATATATATCTTCAATTGTGCTATAATGGTAATGAATGAGGTCATTATCTATTCATGAAGGCCTTATTGAGAGGGAATAAATTTTACATTATGACACATAATTTGTTTGGACATTGGATGTGGATGATTTCTTACTGTTCCAAAGGTGTGTATGGGTATCAGTAATAATTAGAGAGGAGGTTACACATGAATTATGATACTCACTATGTGATGTAATCCCAGGTATCCCCAAAATATATCGCGGTCTATGAATACAGTATTAGTGGGATATTATGAAGTTATTTATTTCTAGCTTCATCACATTGTGTTCTTTATATCCGTAGGTGAAGGGGAACATTAACATATGTTAGGGGTTTTATACCCACTATGCTTTCATTAGTGGTAATGAGACAATGTTTCAATGGATTTACAGATTGATCTAATCAGATCGTATCATGAAAATTATATATTGTGGGTCGTCATTGGTCATTTAAAGAATGTTACACACTTCTTACCTATGAAATTTTCATTCATAAAAATTTATAGAGTATGATTGTATGATAAACATGTTTTAGGTATAAATCAATATATTCCCAAACTGTAGTTTTAGATAGACACATTATCATTTTGTAATATTTATAAAAGCTGTTGAAATGGCCTTGGGTAGACATGTGATTCTTTTCATAGCCTAGAAACCAAAGACTAATGGAATGAAAAAGCACATAATCAGGTGCTAGAGAACACGATCCATGTTAGTGTACATTACATTGGGGAATTCAAGGAAAACACATTCCCCTAACAAGTCTTTTAAAAAAAATATATTCTCGGATACCTTCATGATGACTCCCTAAAAAGCCTTATAGTGTAGGCCTTGCTGCTCAACACTGTGGAGTATAAATGTATGAGAGATAGCTATGCTAAAACTATGTCTCGTGTAGGAGAATACATTTGAGGTACAAATGATAATACATTGGGTATTGATAAATCAGTTTTGACAGTAGTCATATTCCATCATACACTGGAGACCACTAAATTTTGAGGTCGGAGATTGAGTTTAATTTTGAGTGTCACCTAGGATGTGGTATTAATGTATCGATAAATAGTGTACGATCTCTCTAAGCTCATTGGACCCTTTGAGGTTATGAAAATGACTATATTATTCTCTTACCCCTCATCACTTCCTCGGAGAAACCAATCTATGAATTATGTTTTCCATGTAACTAAACTATGCAGATATTGTCCATAACGATCAAATTTTTTCTATACAATATTTTATTGAGATGTATTTGAATTCATCCTTTAAAGAGTATCCAGATTGTATTTTTATCAAAGAATAATAAAAATCTATGTAAGGTCAGTTCCTGTAGTACATGTGTTATATAAGAACATCTATGTAAATGATAAAATATGGAAATGGGAAGCTGATATAAGATCTTAGTGGCCAGGAGTCATCAATGAAAATAAATATTTATTACTATAATTCTAACTAGAGGAAAATATTATTTAATTAGTGGAGGTTTTATCAATACATATTTTTATGAAGGTACAAATAATTTTTTTCCCCAATTTTATTCATTTATTAGTCATTGAATGTATGAATTATATCTTATGGATGTTGCCAAGTGAATTCAGTGCTTATTCGGAGCCACTAATTCTGAAAAATGTGCTAATTTACTAGGATATATTGTGAGGACCTGAAACAAGATGCCCGAAGTCGGTTCCTAAAATATGGTGTGTAATTATTTTATAAAACATGCTGATAAAATTACACATCAAATTTCATTATAGATAATAATCCTAGTCTAGGTTCAAAAAATCCAAAGACAACTGATATATTACTTCTAGACTGAACAAGGGAAGCATCATAATACAGCCACCATAATGAACAACTCTGTGATTACAAATCTACCAACCTTGTAAAAAAATAAAAAATGTAGTGTGAGGACCAGAATTCCCAGTAGAGAGTTTTAAATAATATGTACTAAAATTATTTTTTAAAACCTCATATTTATTTAATTATAAAATATTTTCTTTAAAGGAGACAACCATTCTTGTTGCATGTTCTCACAATTTTTTAAATATTACATGAAAACATATAGAGGGAATTATCATACACCAGAATTTATATATTAATTAAAAATCAATAGATAAAACACATATTAGAGTGCAACTACATGAACATAAATTAATGGAATGCTTCTTATATGTTTGGATATGATCTAACTTATTAATGGATGACATGAAATGGTGTATGTATGAATTTACACATATAAAAATACTTTGCTGGAATTGAAGAAGAACAATTTCATAATACAAATAATAAAAAAATAAAAATTCATGGAATGATGAATGTAATATTATATTTTGTATCAATGTTCTAAAAATAGATGATACACATTATTTATAAATGAAATTCCATGTTACTACTACATTATTCCAAGTGATTTTATTACCATTATCATATGTAACAGATTCATAATCATGGATATTCTGCAAGTTTAATAATCACATGGTTGGTAAAATATTATTCACATATTGTGAAAATTAATAATGTCAGGAAATCATATCATTCTGTCAGTGCGTTGTATGAAGATCATATAAAATCATTCTTTCAAGACCTCATTCTATGGGCTAGTTTGTCTCATGATATCTACCGATGCATCGAGAGGCTATAGAAGGCCTCACCCATCACATAATCAGTCCAATGCATTCCTCATATGTCTAAACGTCTTAAAATATGATATTCCCATGACACATTGATTTATTAAATTATGTCATTTATTTTTAGTGCATGTTACCACATAAAATAATTATTTTATGTCTTTTATTTGATATGTACCATACCACATAAAATAAAAAAATTATTAACCTATAAGTTATCATACAATATAAATTTAATTTTTCATTTATGTCCATTTTCATAATTAATATCAATCATTAATTAATTATAAAAATTAATATAAAATCTACATGGAAACATAGACATAAATTTGAACATGTGATGATAACAGGTACACATAAAATAATAGTTTGTTTTAGTTTTTCACATGAAATAATAAAACATAAATTCAAAAACATTGTATCATGGAAATGATCTTATTTTATAATTGTGATTCATGATCAGCATATACTAATAAATAGAAGATTCAAACCTGTTAACGTATAAACATAAAAAAAAATTATTCTAGCTTAATTATGGATGAAAACATTATATAATCAATTATATAACATTCATTTCACGTGAGAAGTTGATGCATAAATAATTAAACACACACATCACTAATTGGGTATATGCATGTATATGTATATGTATTATACAATATATACTTCCAACTACTTACCCTGAAATTAAAAATCAAGATGTATGTATGGTTAATTGCATTAACATGGGGATGACTACTTTTAGAATCTTTAGGAAGAAAATAACAAAACATGTTTTTGTTATCTTTTTCTAATATAAAATTGTATCATCTGTATTGTATAAAATAATCACAAGATTAATACCATAAAATATTAGTAAATAAATCAATACATGCATATATTAAATTTCAGTTCTAATGTAAATACATGTGGGTTTTATAATTATAGCAAACATTATATATACACCATGTGTTTACATCGGATTGGCACAATCAAAACAAGGCTTTATAAATACTTATATGTTCCATACAGATCAATAACATTATGTAATAACTAAAATATATTTTATAAAAACATAAATTAGTTTTGAATAAAAATAGAAATATATATATATATATATATATACATATAACCATATATACAAAAATGTGTATATATGGTTTTTACATGTTAAATTTGAATAAAAAATAACCCTAACCTAAATTACATGAGTAAAGAACATAATAAAAATATTTATCACTCGAAAAATAATAAACAGAATTGGGTTGTTATATAAACACATATATAGACATATATGTATATAATGGTAAATTAATAACCTAACTAAAAATAAAACCCTTAAAATATTCACATTCCAAAAGAACATCATTTAAAAATAAATGTTCATCTTCGGAAATCATAAAAAACCAAAATAGGTTTTTTTATAAATTATTATTTATAAATATATTTGTATTTATATATATGCTTTAATCAAACCAAAATAAAATAATCCCATACATGTACTCAATGTTGGGGTTGAGTCGTGTAGTGATAGAATGAATGTTGAGGAGATGAAAACCCGAAGGGTTGTGGTGAAAAAATTTGTTTAGATAAACAATTTATATAAACTATATATATAAATATATAATTTTGTTTTCAATGGTTTAATCATCAAAACAATAATAAAAAAACATAACAAAATACAAATATAACTATTTAGACAAAAAATAGAAACTATGATTAAGGAAAATATTATATGCATCATTAGTATTTATTATATATATGTTGTTAATATCCTGATGGAAAATTGGTTAGGATTATAATAAAATAAAAAACCCTTGAAGACATTAGGAAAAAGGAATGGTGTAAAACTGGTCGTGGAGTGGGATATGAGGACTCATGGGAGTGGAAAACCAAGGGGAGGAGAGAGATATCTTTTAGTTCCACTTGAGTTAGAAGAAGAAGAAAGGGATAAGATGTAGAAAAATAATGGATGAACACTATCGACTGAGGTAGATCAGATGAATGGGGATAGTTCCATGGTTTAAAAAAAGATTATGATATATATTTTTAATGGTTTGATCAGAACATTTGGGGAAACCATCAGTTTGTAAAAGAAAATATGCAGTTGAGATCCAACACGTTCTGATCAAACGAATGATGAAAAAAATGATAACCTGAGTGGTCTGAGGAGTTCAAAGGCGATACCAAATTGAACGGTCAGGATCTCACATGGAATAACTGGATGTCACATATTAGATCACCTATAAAAATACACATACCAGATTGAAATGGGGAGTGATCCAGGACTGCCTTATATTCTTATACCTCCCCGCCTTCACACGGATGACACAAACAAACACATCAGGGCCCTTACACATGGGACCCCCACCCCCGGGGTCATTCCCTACACACACGCGTGCCTTTGAGCAACTTGCCTCACACCATACACAATGCCTTCTAGGCCCTATACTAGTGTCTGCACACTTGCTTCAACCTCACCATTCATGGTCTCTACAGAACATGGAATTCACAATACATGTGCTTCCCAGGGGTTATCTGACATCAGGATTCTATGTGTGATACCCCCTAGAACATGAGGGATTGGAATTCAAGGACTTCCTTGATTGGGTGTGTTATGAAACAAATTTTGTCAATAATAAAACATTATATTCATTTTATTAAACTAAAGAACAAATAAATTTAATAATGTCTTAACAAAAAAGAAAACATATATTAATTCTTATTTTTAAACAAATCTATAAAAACCATTGATTTCATCAGTTTGTAGACAATTAGGTTTTATACATGAGTTCAATATATAAATATAAAATTCAATTCAATTAATGCATGTATAAATATAACATTCAATTTAGCTCATTCTAGGAGAAACACCATGGCTACTGGTTTTATATTTTTAAAATTCATATAAAAAATGCACCTCCAATTTGAAAGCATATTTATTTAATTAATGTTAACACTTTACAACATTTTAAGATAATCCAATTTTTAAATATTCCTACATAATTACTATACATTATATAAAAAAATACTTAATGTAATAAAAATACATAATGGTTATAGGATATTATGACCGTTACCAAAACCAATGGTCTTCTAAAGACCTCAATGATAAAAAAAGTCATATATAACTTCTAGGCCTTATAAATACTAATTGTGGTTGATCCAAACATAAAAAAAAATTCAGTGAAGGTGGTTCTCTACATCCCCTTTATGCTTATTATGGTTTCCATTATTCTTTAAATATTTTTTTAATTGTGATATACTAGAAGGGATTACACTATTTTCATGGTTTGTTTTTTTTTGTTTTTTGGTCTCCCAGTGATTCTAATAGGTCTCCTAGTATGAATTATAGGTTAGTAAGCGTCTTTTAGGCTAAGGAAAATACCAGGGTACATCATTAATATTGAATAAAACATGTATTTTTTATTCAGTAAGTATTTATTTTGGAAGTAATCATTATTAAATAAAACAACAATACTTAAAATATTAATTAACAATATATTTTTATTAAAAATATATATAATATCAGGGTGTCTCATAATTCCCCACTCAAATGAAGTGTGTCCATGAAATTATATCACACTCATAGAATTCCACATCATAAACTTATGATATTAAGATAAATGTCCTAAAAGATATATTTTTAATTATTATTTTTTTAAAAAAATGTTTGAAAAAAATTTAGCTTACAACATAACAAATTAAACCACTATAGATAATCTACTGATAACCTCAAGTGGTTTCCTAGGGTAGTTTTTAGTTCCTAAATGTTCCTAACCATGATACATCTCAGGCATTTAGTGTCAATCTTACACATGAGACACTCGACTTTCCACAGAGAGGCATGTGAGGTATGGAGCTCAGATATTTCGACATGGAGTCATTACGTATAGATCTTCCAAACTATGCCATGCCGGATATTTATAATTTCATAGAGTCTCTACTACATGATGGAGCACATATCCTTGAGAAAGTATGCTTCTGTAAGGTCACCCTCTAATGCAGCTTCCTGGGACTTCACTAAGGCTATAAATCTTTTGCACATAGTGGAACAAAGGAAATGACATTCATGATACATGCCCCTATGCATACACTCTGAAAAATGTGAATTTTCTTACCAGTGATAAAAATTTCTATCATTCTGATAGTGTCGAATAAAATTTGGGTTAATTGACACTTAATAAGGGGTTTTTCTGGTCAGTCTTATGTGAGTGAAAGGATGTTATGATTGTCAACATGATTTGACAATTTTTTTTCTCAATAAATTTAGTAGGTAGGCAAGAGGTTTGTTGGTGAATGTTCTCCTAATTTCTGAAAATTTTATGAAACAATTATGCGCAATAAAACCTTGAAAATATTTTGTTCTATTCTATTTTTCCTGAATTGTCTCAACTATTCATTTGATACTAATTGTGAAGACCCGACCCTAAAATCCCAGATTCAGTGCCTAAAATACAGTTTTTAATTTTGATTACCAAACATGATGATAAAATTACATAATGCATTCCATCATAGAGAATCTACCAATTAATTAAAATGGAAAACCGTATATAACTGAAATATTAATTCAAAACTGCATGAGGTATGATTCATAGTTAATCCACCACAAAGAAAAACTCAAAGTTGATAAATCTACCAACCCTGTAAAAATAAATTACAAACATAGTGTGAGCATAATAATGCCCAGTAAGGGTTTTAAAAACTATATAAAAAAACTATTTGTTTAAAAAATACTTTTGAAGTAATTAAAAAAATTTAAAAGGAAAAAACCATTCTTGTAACATGTCATCATCAATTTTCAAAGGATACTTGAACATGTCTCTAGGGAGATATCTTACAAAAAAATTTATATATTTATTTAAATTATATATATAATTCACAAATCATATTACGCATTCATGTAAAAATAATTCGTTGAATGTTACATATATTTCACGATATGATCCATCTAATTTAATGGTGACATGCAAGGGTGAAGGTATGAATTGACACGTGTAAAAATACATTCTTAGAGTTGAAAAAAAATAATGTCATAATTAACATAACATGTAAAATGAAAATCATGAAATGATAGATGTAATATTAAATTCTATATCAATGTTTGAAAAATGGATTTTACACTTTCTTTTTAAATGTCATTCCAAGTACATACTTCATTATTCCACATGAATTTATAACAATTAACATATGTAATTGATTCTTAACAAGGGATATTCTACTAGTCGAATAATGACATGGTTTGTTAAATATTAATAACATTGTGATGAAATGAATAATTATTGAAAATCATAATATTTTGTCGAGTAACCATGAAAAGACCATAAAAAATATTTCTATTAAGGCCTCGTTCCATGACCCAGAATGTCTTATAAGACATGCTGATTCATCGACATGCACTAGTGGGCTTCACCCATCACATAAACATTCCAATGCATTCCTCATAAATGTAAACGTCTTTAAATCTTAGTGTACCATAAAATATTGATTTATTAAATTATATATTGTATTATATGTGTCTCATACCACTACGAATAACTATTTTTGGTCTTTAATTCCAAGTGTCCCATGCCACATTGAATTATAAAATTATTACTCCATAAGTTAATATTAGAGATAAATATCATTTTTCAATTATGTATATATTCATAAATAAAATGAACCATTCATTAAATTTTAACAATAAGATAATGACTTCAAGGACACATAAAATTAAATTTTTACATGTTATTATAACTAGTGCATATAAAATAATAGTTTTTTATTGTCACATGAAATAATGAAACTTAAATTCTAAATCTCATGTTTCATGGAAATGATCATTTTTTACAATTAAGATTCATTTCTTCTATACACAAGTAAATAGAAGTGTCTAATAAGAAAAATAATAAACCTAAATATCTAATTTACTTTGGTATATTAATCAAGATTGAAAATATAATATTTTTAAATGTATAACATTAATCTAATGTGAGATATTGATGCAGATATAATTAAACACACACTTCACTAAATGTTCTATTCATGTATATGTATATGTATTAATCAAAAGATACATCCAACTACTAATACTATAATTAAAAATCAACATGCATGTATGGTCAATTTCATTAACAAGGTGATGATTTCTTTTTGAATCTTTAGACTCATAATAACAAAACATGGGTTTTTATAGTTTTCCAATATAAAATAGTTTCACGTGTATGGAATAAAATTATAACAAGGTTAATACAATCAAAAAATCATAAATAAATCAAAACATGAATATAAAAAATTATGGTTCTTATATATATACATGTGGGTTTTAGAATTATATAACACATAAAATATACACAAAGTGTTAGATTTTCATAATCCAAACATGGTTTGATAAATCCTTATAAGTTTCATACAACAAAAAAACGTGATTTAATCACTAAATTATGTTTTATAAAAACATACATTTTTTATATTTAAAATATATATTTATGTATATATACACATATAATCTTATAAATACAAATTGAATATATGGGTTTTGAATACCAATCCCATTGCTAAAATAACTGTTTCATGTATTACATGAGTAAATAACATCATTCCAATATTCATCACATAAAAAATATGAATCAGAATAGGTTTGTTATATATAAAAACATATATAAACAAATATATATAATGGTTAATTATACACAAAATTAAAAATAAAACCCTTACATGCCATACATGATATACATGCATAAAGAACATCCTTTAAAAAAATTCATCATTCAATAATAATAAAAAATCAGAATAGGTTTTATTTAAATAAAATTATATACATATACAAGGATATATAAATATATATATGTGGTTTAATAAAAAAGAAACAAAATAATCCCATAGATGTACTAAAAGGTGTGGTTGAGCAGTGATGTGATTGAAGGATAGTTGTGGAGAGGAAAACCCAATGGGTTATCTTAAAAAATGAGTTTAATATTATTGGTTAATATAATCGTTATATACATATAATTTTATACACAATAGTTGAATCATAAAAACATAAACGATAAAACTAAATGAAATCCCAATCAAACTATTCAGATAGAAAATAAAAACTGTGATTAAGGAAAATATTAAAGGCATTGGTTTTTTTATTATATATATGTTTTTGAAATCTTTTTTGAGAATAGGTTGAGATTATATTAAAACAAAACACCCTTGAAGACTTAAAAAAATATTAATGGTGGAAAACTGAACATGGAGAGGGATAGGAGGACTCATGGGGGTAGAAGACACAATGGAGCAGAGAGATATCTACTTGTGTGGAGTTAGGAATAAGAAGAAGAAAGGGAGATTATGTGGATAAAGAACTGAATTCCTTGATCGACTAAGGATGATTAGATTCCTATAGAGAGTTATTTAGTTAAAAAAGGTAAATGGTGGAGATGAAACATGCCTTGATCAGACGGTGTGGGGAATACGTGAGTTTTTTTAAAAATATGCATCTGAGATCAGCCATGTCCCGATCAAACAAATGAAGAAAAATGTGTAGAAATAGAGTGGGAAGTAAAGTTTGAAGGAGAGACCTGATCGAATGTTCGACATCTCATACTGTGAGATTAGATAGACCAAATTAGATCCCCCATGAAAATAAGTGTCACACATCAAAATGGGTAGCGATCCTAGACCAACAAATATACCTCGACCTCACTTCATTCACTTTGAAGACACAATCACACACCGTATGGTCCTTACACATGGGACCCCAAACCCAGCAGGCATATACCTAGACACACTCTGTCTGGTGTGTGACCTGACTCACCCCCTACACTCACCCAACCATTCCATATACATTGGTAAGTTCATACACTTATAGCTCACCATTCACGACCTGTGTGCGACTCGGAATGCACCATGTATGCACTTCTCGAGGGTTCTCTGACCACTGAGGTTCTATGTGAGATTCCCACTAGACCTCTAGGGCTTTTCATTTAAGGATTCCCTCAGTTATGTGGGTACTCAACTATATTTATTATTTCATTAAACATAATAAAATATATATCTATATATAATAATATATTAACAAAAAACAAAACAAATATCCTTCCATATTATTAATCAAAACCCTAAATACCATTTTTTCATTAACTTTGTATTCATTTAAGATCGACATATTTGTTCAAAATAAAAAATATAATATTCACGTCAATTAAATCATGTCACAAATTTATATTCATTTTAGTCCATTCCAAAATAAACACCATTATTAATAATGTTATATTTTTAAAATTCATATATGAAATGAATCTTCATTTTGAAACCTTATTTTTATTTAACTAAATCTAACACATAAAAACATTTTAAAAAATTTGTAATTCATAAAATAAATAAATACATATAATAATTAATATAATAAAAATTCTTAAAATTGAAAAAATTATTAAATTATATAATAGATATATAATTTTTTGTCCATTATTAAAACCAGTGGCCTTCTAAAGTCTTAAAAATCCATCAACATTCATATTTAATTTATGGACTTGTAAATACTTGTTTAGGGTGTTCAAAATGTCAAAAACTACTTTGGTGTAGATGAATCTCTATATTCCATTGATTCATAGTATTTTTTCCATTGTTATTTTAGTAATACATTTAATTGTGATAGATCCGAATGAATTCTATCATTTATATGGTATTTCGGTAGGGTTTTTTGGTCTCTTGGTGATTAGGATAGGTCTCATAGTAGGCATTCTTGATTAGTGAGGGTCTTCTGACCATATAGAATTATAAGTATTCAGAATTTTTATTAAATAAAACATGTCTTATTTTTTTTCCTAATATATTTATTTTGGATGGCTCATTTATTAAAAAAAATAATTATTATTATTATTAAAAAATTATAATTATTACTAAAAATAAATATGTTCGGGCATCACTTACATGGTTACTAGAAAATTGTCAATCTCATGTTACTGTCTTATGTATATCCATGATGATGTATAATCAGGTACCTATAGAGTGAATGGTTTTTCATTGAAACAATTCGACCTTAGGTGAATGGCCATGTGACATTGCAGGATTTTTGGAAGCGGGTTTTAGCATTTTTTGTTCATGGTTTGGGAGACTATGTTCCTTAATTGTGTATGGTATATGCAAAATAAATGGCTTATGGAATGGTTAATGCAGTCCCCGGGTAGGGATATTACATTTAACATTTAAAATTTTATTTTTATGACATGCCATATTGTAATTGTTAGGTGTATTCAAAACTATCATTCTAACACCCTAGGAAAATAAAGAGTATGACATTTTCACATTTATCCATATTTGTGAATAAAATATTAATATGACTTTTAAGGGGACGCTATGCTCGATGGCGTAGCCACCACGCAAAAACGAGTTTCTTGGGTATCTTACATTGCACTCTAATAATAAAATAATATTATTTTAAATAGTAGTTAACGCCTAGCCGTTGTAATGGAGGGAATGAACAGAAATAACTAAAAAATGATTATATTTGTTTGTCAAATATTATTACTTTTTACAGTAAATGTTAGAGGATAAAAAATTCGAATGAATCCAATTTTAAGAGTAAACATTCTAATATTCTTTAAAAGGTCGATTAACTTCTTTTTGATGGCGAACCTTTTTTAAATCCACTTTTTGAAAATTTTATGTGTTATATTTGACAAAATAAAATTCTTATTTATAATCGGGACATCAAAATTTACTTTGTGTAAATTTTTGGTTTTTTTCTGAAAAAGTTCAATTTTTAATGAATAGTGAAAAATGATGTATTTTAATTCAAAACCTATTTTTAATCTAATTTATTTATATGAATAGATTATATTTTTAATTTGTTTTAAAGTGAAATTAGAATATATTTTTACCCTTTAGTCAAATAGTGGTCGTTGGAATTATTTTCACTTTGAAATCAGACTTAAACTAGTGTCAATCTTTTGATACATTTTGTTTCATAAAAACACACTATTTCATTTGACAGCGGGAATTAATTATTAAATTAATTAATGAAACTTATATATTATGAATTTTTTAAAATATATATAATTTTTGAATTCATAATATCAAATATAGCTTAGGGGGAATTTTTGGTAATTTTCTAAAAAACATCAAATTTTGATGAATAGTTAAACCACTAAGTGGTACTAATAAAAACTGATTTTCCATTTAAATGAAATTTTTCAATATTTTTGTTTTGAATTTAAAAAATCCTACATACATGGTTGTCATTAATAATTAAAATGTGGTTCAATGGGATTAGAATAATTTTTTGGTGAATAGTAACTTATTAAGTTTTTAATCGGGATTAGAGGTAATTAGTGTAGTTTAAGGTAAGAATAATGTTTTAATAAAATGAAATGACCTAGACACATGTCATAACATAATTTTATGTGTCATGGCCGACCAATACAATCTATGGGTCAACTTGGGGACCCCATGGAGCCACATTGGTTGGAAAATGACATAAATACCTTTTTATTTAATGTTAAATTAAAAATCACACAAACATGAAATGTTTTACTAAAATAATTTTTAAATTGGGTTATACAAGTCATATTTTTGAATATAAATATTCATTGGAAAGATAAAATGATTTCTTACATAATAGTATTTATTTTATAATTTTTATACATTATATAAAATAATTTATTTATGACATCATGATGATGCAGCGATGACCTCATTATTTAACGATTTAAATAAAATGGAATGTTAATGTAACATCTAATACATAAACATGTCCAAAACCTATTTTATGGGTGTATATAGAACCCTTATCACATTAACCTTGAAAAAAATTAATTTGGGACCATTAAAATCCGAAACTCATTCTAAAATAATGTATCATTTCTTTAATTTCCAAGAGTGCCCCTCCTCTCCTCTTATAAAAGGCCCCCACCACTACCTCCATACTCACACATCCAAAGCCTTTGGCTCAGCCAACACCTACCCATTTTGTCTCTCCAAATCCTTCTCTAACTCCTTTAAGCCTCACATTGGGATGAAGTATTTCCAAGGAAGCCTTTGAGCTCAAACCAAAGGGAGTTACCCTATTTTTCGGTAATGTCTTCACTTATGTCCTTTTGTTTTATTTTTCTTCTCCAACCCCCTAAACTCATTTTATTAATTTTTTTGTAACAAATACAGTATCTTCAATATACTAGGATGTTTATATAAGAAGTATTTGAGCTACACATACACACACCTTTGTCTAACGATTAAAGAGAATATTGTTTCTATGGTTGGCGATTTTCTGCTTCATGAAATGATGATTGTTCGATATTCTATTAACACCATTAAATGTGGCCATTATGATGTCACTATATTTTATATATGATATATATGGTATTTATGTTTACTATATGCTTATTTATTTTATATTTAAACCATACCTTTATTCTTTTCATGTTGTGTAAATGCGATAATTTCATATGAGGAAGTGTGGACTACCACCCCCTCAAGTGATGTGACTCGTACATGCAATACATGGAATGTATAAATAATGAAATTAATGAACATATGTGACATATATAACATATATATAATAATGTAATTATAATATAAATATATATATATCATTTATTTTTAATTCCATGAATATGACAAAGATAAAATGAAAGTAGCATTCATGCGTACGTACGGCCTACCGTCTCCATGAACGGTGCTTTTCATTTTTTATCTCGAAATGATATGGAATAGTATAAAATGAATATGTACTGGATATATATTATATTTTAATCATTAATACTATTCTGTAAATTATTTACTTATAACTACATGGACAATCATTTTTCAAACAAGTTCATTTTTGACTCATGTACCAAACATTGACAAAAACGTCTGATATGAACTCATATTATTAACAAATTATTATTACATTAAAATATGTGATAATAAATGAATAATAATCTTTATAGGAGTTCCTTAAGAAATTATAAATTTACCAATGGTTGTTATTCAGGAATATAAAGAAACGAAAAAGACAAGTTGGACATGAGGTAAGGGATCCAACCTCTCTCTTTCTTTTTAAGTACACTCTTTTATGTCATTCCTTTTAAAGAACATATTTCTTGTTATTGGGATGCTTTTTATATTAATATTACTGTAATTTTAATGTTAATATTATGAGAGACCCTATTCTCTCTCATCAATTAATTTTGGAAGTTTTGAGTGGCGCCGTTAGGCTGCCGAATTTTCGTAAGAGACCTAACCTCTCTCTTTATTTTTAAGTACTCTCCTTTATGTCACTTATTTTAAGCTCCTATTTATTATGTTGGGGGATGTTATTTTATATTCATCTTTCTGTAAAATTTATTTTAATATAATGAGAGACCCTATTTTCTCTCATCAATCCATTTTGGAAGTTTTAAGTGGCGCCGTTAGGCTGCCGAGTTTTTGTAAAGGATTTTTCATCTCACTTTTATTCCCATGATATTTATGCTAGATTTGCCACAATTTCCTTTGAGTGGTGTATGTAATTTAAATTATTTCACTAATTGTGTAATATAAATTAATTTATTAGTATTTACATCAATTTTGTATTGTCCTTCTTTCACGGGGTGCATGTCTCGAAAGATACCCATGTCGGTAAGGGAACCTTTCACCCTCCCCTTTTTAAAATATATCTTTTTTATGTCTTTTAATTCACATACTATTATGTTGGGATATGCTCTTCTATATCCTTATTGATTTATATTTTATGTCCATGTGATGAGATACCCTTTTTATCTCTCATCAACTCATTTTCTGAATTTTGTAGTGACGTCGTTAGGCTGTCAAATTTTTGCAAGGGAACTTCTTAACCCAAATTTTATTCTTTGGGATAAAATTTTACACCTTGAAAATGTCACTCTATAAATATGTGTGAATAACCTCTGATTGTTTTACACTTAATATCCACTTATATTTGGTGTATTCGTTTGTCACACATAATTATGTAATTGATTTATCCTTAAACCAAGGATACTGTCTTTGTATGGGAATCTGTCTCAATTTCCATTCATTGAGGAATTTTTTGTTTTATACACAACTTTCTTTTATAAGGTTTATAAAACCCTTTTAATTTTATGCTTATTCAAAAGGAATATTTTTTATACGAAGCGTTTTACTAAATGACAAAAGGAATGTTTTTTGGTCGTACGTATGCGGCGACAACGACTTCTCCACCGCCGTGACAATTATTTGAGTTTCGGAATCCTCTAAAAGCCATTCCTTCTTTTTAAAAGAAAAATAAAAACAATGTTTTACTTTTCTTTTAATTTGGTATTGAAAATGGTTTTTATAATGTTTTTATATCAATGTGTTGTATTGATATCTTGTGATTGAATGGTGGAAATGTTATGTTTCCTTTATGCATGTTTTATGTGATACGATTATGTTGTGGTTCATGGGAATTGTTATGATGATGGGTGGTTCCGTGATAAACTATGGGTGGGTGAGCCCGATATAGCTCTCCAATACATTGGGTAACGCGAATGAGTGAAACGTTAAAGTTTCTCTAAAAAGATTTAGTGAATATATTGTGGTGGGTATTCCAAACGTAACCAAGAGGGTTATTCCCTACGTAAGAATGTAATGAATTCCTCAAGTTACATTTATGTCTTATGATTTATATGATTTATTCATGAATTGGTGGGGTATGTTAAAGTGCTTATGTTTTATGAGTAAAGTATGATTTCATTTATTCTTATGTGTACATGTACTCATGTTTCCTTTCTATATATTTTTATATCCCTTACTAAGCATTTTATGCCCATCCCATGTTTTTGAAATGTTTTTCACAGGTCCAGGGATAGGTACATGATATGGTGATAGTGTCAAGAAAATTTCAATAAATAATCCATGTTTTATTTTAAATATGTTTCTTTGGATGAAAAAAAATGAATACTATATTTTATGTAACCACTTTGTTTAAATATGTAATGTAATGCATGTTTATGATCTAATTCTCTAAAACTCTAAAGCTAAAAATATCTTCAATGTGTAATCTTGTATTAACTCCAGATTAACTAAGGTTTAAGGCTGGGGTCTTATAGTTGGTATCAAAGGTCAGTTTAGATAACTTTAGAGGTTATGGTATTCTCTAAGCAGAAGTGATAGTACCATAATGGATAGGATTTCAGAAAGTGTCCTAGTTTTAGATAAATTGAATGAGTAAGTATATCTTAGTGTTTACCTTCCTCATTAGTACATTATTGTTTTGTTGATATACTGACACTGACATTTCTATTTTTAGTGAATGGATGGATCTAGCAGGCACCAAAGAGACAACTGGTTTGAAGGAAACTGTGGTGGTTCAATGATTAGGATACTAGATTAAATGGGGGATTCAATGAGGAAACTCATGGTTGTTCTAAACCAACTATCAAGGAATCATGATCAACCACTTGAACCTTGGTATGTTCTGTAATGCATCATGAACGATATGACCAATCGATGTGGAAGATCAGGTAATAATTATAAAGGTAACAATTAGAGTTTATATGATCCTTACTTTTGAGGTAATTATTGGTTTTTATATGTTATGTTGGAAAATTAAAGGCAGGAGATAAAAATGAGTTTAAACTATGTTATGATTATTTTTTATGATTATATCTCGTTTTGGGGAATGTTTTAAAAATTATATAGTTTTGGAAAAAAGGACAACACGCAGACCGTGTGGGAACCTGTCGCGTTGGACAAAGCTACGGAAATCGAACCCACAACCTGAGTGCGACTGGTATTTATCGCCTACCACTGGACTATGTGAAGTCCCTAGTTAGTTTGTCTGATTCTTTTTAGTTAGATGATTTTATGAATTAAAAGTAAGTTGATTTTGGGTTATCTATGGAAATTTATTAACCTATCATGGATGATATGTGATTAGGTTAATTACTTTTCAAAATGAGACATTAAGAGCAACTGATGTTGTTTGGAGATAAATGTTACGATTTAACTTGGAAGACTATGTGACTAAATACTTCAAATATTTTTGGGTTTCAATCTTAGTTTGGTTTACTTTAAAGAATTTTATGGACAAATTGTTTATCGAATGGTCCTCTTTGAACTTTGGGTTTTGTTGGACAAATTTTGGAGATTAAGAATAGATTTTTTTTTAAAGGGTTATCCTTTTTTGGATTATCTAATCTTGTACTAACCATTTTGGTTTTGGTTTTGGTTAAAGTCTAAAGAAATGGGATGTATATAGTTCTCTTTTATGTATTAGGTGATTCTCTAGAATTTGATTATAGTACTCTTAATGTGAACAAGTCTTCCTAAATACTCGTCTTTTGGATAAAATATGAGTGTTTGTAAGGAATCTAATAAAAGTTGAAAGTCAAAATGATTAGTGATTATGTTTCCTTATAAATAAATTCCTCAATAAAAAGTATCTTAAATCAAAAATGTTGTCTATTAAGTTTTCCTACTGGGGAATCAAATACCGTTTAACCCATTAGAAGTTTGTTATTTTCTTGTGGTTAACTTTCTCCTAAACATGTTTTCTATCACTATCCAATAGAACATGACCCTATATTTTCTCCTCCATGTCCATGTTTTCCCACATGAAATCCTAGTATGGGTTAACTTGGGTGACCTCTATACCTATCTTCCTTTATTTTAATGTGATTGTTTTACCGACTCTTGTTCCGATGTGGGACTTTCAGGGATGTTTCCAAGATCAATTTTAAAACTGCGAGGACGTAATTCCAAAAAGGGGGGAAGGATGTAACACCCCAGGTAAATAAAGAGTATGACATTTTCACATTTATCCATATTTGTGAATAAAATATTAATATGACTTTAAAGGGGATGCTATGCTCGATGGCGTACCCAACACGTAACAACGAGTTTCATGGGAATCTTACGTTGCACTCTAATAATAAAATAATATTATTTTAAATAGTATTTAATGCCTAGCCATTGTAATGGCAGGAACGAACAGAACTAACTAAAAAATGATTATATATGTTTTTAAAATATTTTTACTTTTTACAATAAATGTTAGAGGATTAAAAATGAGAATGAATCCAATTTTATGCGTAAACATTCTAATATTTTTTTAAAGGTCGATTAACCGCCTTTTGATGACGAACCTCTTTTAAATCCAATTTTTGACAATTTTATGTGTTATATTTGAAAAAAATAAAATTCTTCTTTAGAATCGGGACATCAAAACTTACTTTGTGTATATTTTTGGTATTTTTCCGAAAAAGTTCAATTTTTAATGAATAGTGAAAAAATGTTGTATTTTAATTCAAAACCTATTTTTAATCTAATTTATTTATATGATTATATTATCTTTTTAATTGGTTTTAAAGGGAAATTAGAATATATTTTTAAAATATAATCCAATAGTGGTTGTTGGAATTAATTTCACTTTGAAATCGGACTTAAACTACTGTCAATCTTTTGATACATTATGTTTTATAAAAACAAGCTATTTGTTTTGACAATGGGAATTAATTATTAAATTAATTAATGCAACTTATATGTTTTTAATTTTGTAAAATAGTCATCATTTAGGAATTCAGAATGTCAAATATAGCTCAGGGTGAATTTTTGGTAATTTTCTGAAAAACTTCAATTTTTGATGAATAGTGAAACCACTAAGTGGTACTTATAAAAACTGATTTTCTGTTTAAATGAAATTTTTCCATCTTTGTGTTTTGAATTTCAAAAATCCAACATACATGGTTGTCATTAAGAAGTAAAATTTTGTTCAATGGGATTATAATTATTTTTTGGTGAATAGTATCTTATTATGTTTTTAATCGCGATTAGGGGTAATTAGTGTAGTTTATGGTAACAATAATGTTTTAATAAAATGAAATGACCTAGAAACATTTCCAACCCTTATTGTATGTGTCATGGACGACCAATAAAATCCATGGGTCAACTTGGGGACCCCATGAAGCTAGTTTGGTTGGAAAATGACATAAATACCTTTTTATTTAATGTTAAAGTAAAAAAGGAAACAAACCTTAGATATTTTACTAAAACAATTTTTACGTGGGGTTATACAAGTCTGATTCTTGACTATAAATAGTAATTGGAAGGCTAAAACGATTTCCTACATCATAGTAGTTTTTTTATAATTTTTAGACATTAAATAAATTATATTATTTATGACATCATGATGATGCAGCGATGACCTCATTATTTTATGATTTAAATAAAATGGAAAGATAATGTAACATCTAAGACCTACACATGTCCAAAACCTATTGTATGGGTGGATTTCGAACCCTTATCACCTTACCCTAGAAAAAAATCAATGTGGTACCATTAAAATCCGATAATCATTCTAAAATAAAGTAACATTTCTTTACTTTCCAAGAGTACCCCTCCTATCCTCTAATAAAAGGCCCCCACCTCTACCTCCTTACCCACACTTCAAAAGCCTTTGGCTCGGCCAACCCCAGCCCATTTTGTCCCTAAAAATCCCTCTATAACTCCTTGAATCCTCACATTGGGCAGAAGTTTTACCAAGGAAGCTTTTGAGATCAAAACAAAGGGAGTTACCCGATTTTAAGGTATTGTCTTCACATGTGTCCTTTTGTTTTATTTTGCTTCTCCAACCCCCTAAACTATTTTTATTCATAACTTTTGTAACATCTACAGTATCTTAAATATACATGGATTTTGTTATAAGAAGGATTCGAGCTACACTTACACACACCTTCGTCTATTGGTTGAAGAATATACTGTTTCTGTGGTTGGCGATTTTCTGCCTCACGAAACGATGATTGTTCAATATTCTGATAACACCTTTAAAGGTGGCCATTATGATGTCACTGTATTTTATATATGATATATATGGTATTCCTGTTTACTATATGCTGCTGTATTTTATATTTAAACCATACCATTATTATTTTCATGTTGTGTACATGCGATAATTTCATATGAGGAAGTGTGGACTATCGCCGCCTCATGTGATGTGACTCATACATGCAATACATGGAATGTATAAAGAAGGAAATTAATGAACATATGGGACCTATATAACATATATATTATTCTGGAATTATAATATATATATATATATAATTTATTTTTAATTCCATTAATATGAGAAAGAAAAAATGAAAGTAGTGTTCATGCGTACGTACGACCTACCGTCTCCATGAACAGTGCTTTTCGTTTTTTATCTCCAAATGATATGGAATAGTATAAAATTAATATGTACTGGATATATATTATATTTTAATCATTAATACTATTCTTGAAATTATTTACTTATAACTACATGGACAATCATTTTACAAACTACTTCATTTTTGACTCATGTACCAAACATCGACAAAAACATCTGATATGAACTCATATTATTAACCAATTATTATAATATTAAAATATGTGATATGAACTGAATAATAATCCTTATATAAGGTCCTTAAGAAATCATAAATTGACCAAAGTTTACTATTCAGGAATATAAAGAAACGAACAAGACAAGTTGGACATGAGGTAAGAGATCCTACCTCTCTCTTTCTTTTTAAGTACACTCTTTTATGTAATTCATTTTAAAGCTCATATTTCTTGTTATAGGGATGTTATTTTAAATTACTATTACTGTAATTTTTATGTTAATATGTTGAGAGACCCCATTCTTTCTCATCAATCCATCTTGGAAGTTTTGAGTGGAGCCGTTAGGCTGCCGAATTTTCGTAAGAGATCTAACCTCTCTCTTTCTTTTTATGTACTCTACTTTATGTCCCTTATTTTAAGCTCCTCTTTGTTATGTTGGGGGATGTTCTTTTATATTAATCTTTCTGTAAACTTTATGTTAATATGATGAGAGACCATATTTTCTCTCATCAATCCATTTTGGAAGTTTTATGTGGCGCTGTTAGGCTGCCGAGTTTTCGTAATTGATTTTTCATCTCACTTTTATTCCCGTGAGATTTATGATACATTTGCCACAATCTCCATTGAGTGGTGTATGTACTGTCCATAATTTACTCATTGTGTAATATAATTTCATTTATGAGTATTTACATAAATGTTTTATTGTTCTTCTTTCACGGGGTGCATGTCTCGAAAGATACCCATGTCGGTAAGGGAAAATTTCACCCTCCTCTTTTTTAAAGACTTCTTTTGTTATGTATTTTAATTAACATACTATTATGTTGGGATATAATCTTATATATCCTTATTGATTTAAATTTTATGTCCATGTGATGAGATACCCTTTTTATCCCTCATCAACTCATTTTCTAAATTTTGTAGTGACGACGTTAGGCTGACAAATTTCTGCAAGGGAACTTCTTATCCCAAATTTGATTCTTCGGGATAAACTTGTACGTCTTGAATATGTCTTTTAATGAATATGTTTGAATTACCTCTTATTGTTTTATACTTAATATCCACTTATATTTGGTGTATTCATTTGTCACACATAATTATGTAAATGATTTATCCTTAAACCAAGGATACTGTCTTTGTATGGGAATTCGTCTCAATCTCATTTCATTGAGGCATATTTTGTTTTATACACAACTTTATTTTATATGATTTATAAACCCCTTTTACTTTTACTCTTATTCAAAAGGAATAGTTTTTATACGAAGCATTTTGCTAAACGACAAAAGGAATGTTTTTTTATCGTACGTATGTGGCGACAACTACCTCTCCGCCGCTGTGACCATTATTTGAGTTTCGGCTTCCTCTACAAGCCATACCTTCATTCTAAAAGAAAAATAAATACCATGTTTTACTTTTCTATTATTTTAGTATTGAAAATGGTTTTCATAATTTTTTTATATCAATGTGTAGTATTGATATCATGTGATTGAAAGTGGAAATGTTATGTTTCTTTTATGCATGTTTTATGTGATACGATTATGTTGTGGTTCTTGGGAATTGTTATGAAGACGGGTGGTTCCGTGATAAACTAAGGGTAGGTGAGCCCGATATATCTCTCCAATGCAATGGGTAACGCGAAGGAGCGAAACGTAAGGTTTCTCCGAAAAGATTTAGGGAATATACTGTGGTGGGTATTCCAAACATAACCAAGACGGTTACTCCCTACATAAGAATGTTCTGAATGCCTCAAGTTACCTATATATCTTATTATTTCTATAATTTATTAATTATTTTATGAGGTATGTTAATAGGCTTATGTTTTATGAGTAAAGTGTGATTTCATTGATTCTTATGTGTACTTGTACTCATGTTTCCTTTCCATATATTTTTATATCCCTTACAGAGCATTTTATGCTCATCCCAAGTTTTTGAAATGTATTTCACAGGTCAAGGGAAAGGTACATGATATGATGATAGTGTCAAGGAAATGTCAAGAAAGAATCCATGTTTTATTTTAAATATGTTTCTGTTGATGGGAAAAAAATGAACACTATCTTTTATGTAACCACCTTGTTTAAATGTGGAAGGTAATACAAGTTTATGATCTAATTCTCTAAAACTCTAATCCTGAAAATATCCTCAACGTGTAATATTATATTAACTCAAGATTATGTATGGTTTAAGGCTGGGGCCTTATAATAATATTTCATAATAAAAAATATTCAACTGCAAATTTTATAATATGTTTTCCAAAAATAATGCATGATTCAATATTAAAAATTTCTAACCATATAACATTATAACATTTATTTTTTACAATCTATATATTGAAATAATTATTTAGGAAAAATGAAATGTTTTTCCTTAAATATTCATGTAATCATGAATCATCTATAAATATTACTAAAAATTAATCAATTCATGATTACTATTACTCATGATAGAATATATTCTAACAAATTGTGTATTTATTGAGAATCAATTTTTATAGTTTATATCATAAACATTTGGCTACCCAAAAAAAATTATGATTGGATGGATGAAGAAACATTATTCCTGTGAATATTTAATTTTTTTGTGTTGGCGATTTTTTTTATTCCAATTTTTAATAAATTAAATTTATAAATTAATTTCATACAACATATTTCTAAAAAATGTTTATAAAATTTAATGGGTAGAATCTAATATGATGAACATCTCCATATATGAGTATCAAAATACATCAATAAACAATTATAATAATTTAAAATTCAAGTATATCCTCATGAAGAAAACAATTTTCAAGATAAAATTTTTTTTCCATATTATTAATTTACACAAAACGAGCATGATTTTCCAAATAATTAGATAATCACTTCATAAAATCAACATGTTGTGATTTTCAAGATAATTATAATAAATGATTTTATCATTAACATGTTTTAATAACTATGATCATATACATTATATTAAAATAATATTGAATGAAGATATATATTATGTTAAATTACCAATTAATTATTCCATTAATGGTAAGATATTTAGATTAGTATAAAAAAATATTTTAACAACTACGCATTTATAGTATAGTCATAGAATATATGATACCCTTAATTATATCATCAATAGAACTTATTAACTAGTATGTATACACCAATTTTATTCATACTGAAAATTAACAATACTATTTTATAAAGCGGTTAAATAGGATACCAATTACCATGCATCAGATCGTAGAGGGCCCCATATAAATGTTTCATAGGTGCATTATATAATTTTAAATATCTATTTGAATCCAGAATAATAATTTACCTAAAAATAACATATTTTCCATTCACATACCTACCCACAAGATCAACCTTATGAGTGAATGATACCACTTGATAAGACATTTTCATGAACCAATATCAAATATTTTCCCTCATGTTATTACAATGATGAGAAGTAACCCATGCATCCAACCTTTATTAGCCATTTGGGTGGAAACTATCACGGATTTTGTTGGATGAACATATTTCAAAAATTACACTGAAATTTTTTTTATCCAATAAATATTGGTAGATAATACAATAATTAGAAATATATAATTCCATTTTGTAATATAAATTCCCATATTCCATATTAATCTCACAATTAATGTGAAAAAATATATTACAATACATGATAGATAATATATCAACATTATGTAACTAAAATAAATACTCAAGCTACATGAAAAATATATATGAACTCTTATGTTGTATTTTTATCATAAAATAGAATACAAAGGTTTGGTATGTACTTTAGGAGTACCCAGTTGGAATATCCTTCTAATAATATCAATATTCAGGTGAAAAAAATACAAATAAATAGTAATTAATGATAATCAACAAATTAAAAACATTTATTCACAGAAAAAATATAAAATATATTATTCATAGTATTAATTTAGGAAATACATATATAAATATACAAAAACAGAGAACTAAACTATTAATAAGAAAAAATATAAAAAATTCTCAACCATCCCTGTCCAATTTTAGAACATCTTTGCAACAAAACCCAAAATTATGACAACCATAAACATACATAAAATGTTGTAACCGTACACCGCATAATTTAATATTGATCATGAAAACACATTATCCATTGTGAATAGTAATAGAAATCATTTATTTAAACATTATATAGAGATTTATACCGTCTATGTCAAAGCTAAAAAAAAGGGAGACCTCTCATAGTTTGATTAGGAATGTAACAATAGATCTAGGTCAGCGCCACATTATAACAACACATATACCACATTACATAATTGTGATCAAACTACAAAATACAATCAAAGCCTCCTCATCCCAAAAAAATATAATTTTCTATCCTATAACACATAAATAGTTGTTTAATAAAAATATTTATAACAATAACATCATTACATTCACATTTCAAGTACAACCCACACATATATTCAAAAAAATTATCATTTTATCTATTGTATGGCATTATGTACATGTAGATAATAAATTTTCGCCCCTCAAATTACCCTAATAACATCAACCATTTTCAGATTACCCAACATCATTAGAACCTCTATGTCACCCTATGATATTCGAACACATTTATTGATTGTTAAACCATTGAGATATCCAATCCCTTGAAAATAAACAACCAATGTGATCAAATATAACCGATAAACAATACAGACATAATTAGCTAGTACAACCTTAAAAATATGTTACCATGGTGTTCCATTACAACCCAAAAGTGTATGTGAACATTATGTTCCATTAAAAATAGTAAATATAAGTTTCATTGGATCACCCATTCCTATAAAATAAATTACTTTAATTCAATTCAATAAATAAAAATACATATTAAATTCTTTTCATTTTATTATAAATGTGAAGTAAATAGTACTATAAATTATTTAGAGGAAAGGATTCTATAAAATAAGTATTTTATAGATTTATTTCATTATTATCCCCATCAATTATTGATACATAACCTCATTAAATTTTACTATTCTATTACTCATCGAATTTATTATTCAAATAATTTTAATCCTATATTTTAATATCTTCCCAAAAAATAAATATATTAATTATCAAATTACCAAACACATTTATCAAGCCTTATATATAATTCAATATTTATTGAAAAAATCACACTTTTATAGTTCACCATAATTTCCATCATCCCCCAAAAGCAATTAAATATGTGGGATCACTTGATTTTTAAAATAATTGTTACATGATATAAATATTAAATAAATTTATTATAAAACTATATAATAAATGAACATAAACAAATCAATGTTTTACTAACCAATCTGTAGGAAAAAATAATATACTCTTATAAAAATTATTTCTCATGCATCTTTATTATAAAAAAATAAATCAATTACAAACATTGATTTATATCTATTTTTTAAAATGATTAGAGAATATATTCATAATAAAAATATAAAAAAAATAATGGAAAAATATTTCATAACAAATATGGAATTGATGAAAAGTTAAAATGGGAGTAAAAAATTTCACCAAAATATTCTTATATTTAAACCATTCATTTTTTTTAATTGGTTTAAGTCTTTTTCTGATTATTGTCATCGAAAAATTCATCAATATTATTAATTTAATGTCACTATAGAATCAAAATATTATGAAATAGAAGATCTTCATATAAAATAAGATTACTTTTGAAAACACATAAAATGATTAATTCCCATCAAACATCATTTAATTGATTCAATAGAATAACATAATGTGTCCATTAATGTGTGTTTCCATAACATTATACAAATAAATTAGAATAAATCATATTGAAATATAAAACATGAAATATGTATAAATTGAATATACATATATATATATATATCTATATGAGGGGAGTACTTGTTATCCTATTCCATTTCATCATTGTTGAATTTTTAATTCAACTCTTTAATTCCTTTAACTCAATAATAATTTCAATACTCCTTAACCAAGATCAGATAATGAAGAACCATCCACCATATAATGAAACCCCACTGTTATAAAAAATTATGATTCATAAATCTATTTGATCTAATTTTCATGGTTCCACAATTATGGATGTATAGGATTAGAGAAAGATAATCCATCTATGATTTGAGATAAGATGTTATAACATTATACCATTCTCAATAGACCATATATTAATAATGACCTCATTGAATGAATCCCCATTATATAGTTAATCATACTATGTCCAGTGCGAATCTTGAGTAGATGGAAATATAAAAATAAATTATTTTATTAAATTATATTAAACAAATTATGATATATTTTTTCATCATCTTGAACCATCATTAACCACTACCATGGACTCTACCATGGTGTATATGGAAATTGCTTTCCATTATAACCCACTACACCTTGGGATATTTTATAGTGACATTCAAAAAATAGTTTTTAACAACATTGTGTCCAATTATCACTCTTTAATACATCCTCCATTACTAACCACAACAACTATTAATATTTCTAAACAATGTAATTTTATAGTTCAATGGTTTTACAATGCGAATTCATTTTAAAAAAAATCATTAAAAATGGATTTCCATTCCATTTCATTTCCCATGTTGTTTTCCAAAATAATGAAGCAACCATAAAATAGAAATAAGTAAGAATGTTATATGGGTACTCTCGTATACCCTTATATTATTTTAAAAAGATTATAAAAACCATTACAGAAGTTCCACTACTCTAAAAGGCCCTCTAAAAATTGAAATATTTCATCTATTTCTCGATTAGTGAACCTAGAACAAAACATCCCTAATGAAATTAATTTTTAGATAGTTTATATACTATTAGTAGTAATTAACCATGTAAAATTTATAAAATACATCTAAATTGACAACTCTTTCCATTTAACATATAATGGGGCCCTAAACACCCAATAATCAACTCAAAATGATGGAACCCTTATGCAAAAAATATGAAATCGAAGTTTCTGTTATTAATGATCTAACATAGAATAAGTATCCTAATCTAGAAAATATTATATTGATTACTTATCAAATTTATGTCTAAAACACTTTAGACCCCGTAATAAGTCATTGAAAATAATGTTATATTATTTTTTCTAAAAATACATATATTGTCATTAGCTTTAATGGACTTGGACAATACATCATTGGTTTATCATTGAAATAAATATCATTATTGTTATAAATTTCTAGTTTAATTTAATAGTTAATATAATGTTTCCAAAAAATATTTAAATTATTTGACTCATGATTTAATGATTTATGGTATGTTAAATATATAGAATTCATTTTATTTTATTTTTAATTTAGTATCAATGTCATGGTCAGTAGATTATGATCGTAATAGATATTTAGACTATGATTATTGGTATGATTAAGGTTGATTTGTATATTATATGTTCCATATTTTATGATAATGGGTCTTTTGGGAGTATATTTCTTAGAATATAGGTGTGGGTGTTTAAAATATTTTTTATTAAATTATTTTATTGGGTTATAACCTATATAATAAGAACCAATTAATTGATCATGATAATCATGTGAATTAGGTATTTAATTTCCGGACTTGTTCCTATAAGAATTGATTATTCTAAAACAATTTTTTAATATATTTTTTTGTATATCAAAAAAATTTATATGGTGTCTCATTCTACATGAAAATATAAATACTCACCCCAGTTGTTGACATATGATGTATGATAAACTTGGTTAAATAATTGAGATTATATGTCTATTGTAGGTTTTGTAGAACATTGTTTCTATTGGTCCCATACAATGAATTTTAAAACATATTAAAATTTTAAATTAGTAATTTGGAATATATATAGATTATATTTAACATCACATAAATTATCTCAGTGATGTCACACATTGTTATATTTATTTATCCATATTTATTTTTTGTATTAGAAACAAAACCACAAATTTTTTCACTCAAGCATTAATTATCAATACATACATGTTTTATTTAGTTAAAAGGGATTTTTTATGTTATTATGTTTTCTGTTATCATCATAATATAATTTATTTAATATTAAAATATATATATATTTCATACATCAATTAATTTTAAATATTTCAATTTAAATTTGGATCATTATCAATTTTTTATGATGTATGGGTTCATTAAAATTGATCTCCATTCAGATATATTAGATTATAAAATAAATTATCAACCCATAGAATGATTTTAAATTATAATTTTTAATGAATGAATGAATATTTTAAAATATATGATTTAAATTGTTGTTTAATGATATTTAGTTAGCTTAATTGTATAACACACCTTAATATTTCGTTTTAAAATAATATTTGAATGTATTTATATTTATAGGTAATGTTTTAGATGTGGAGAATTTATCTGCCTTGATATGTTATTACTTATATATATCTCGGTTTTAGTATAGTTTTTTTGTGTAGTTGTGTTACATAATTTTATCATCTATGAATTAATTTTTCCCCATCAATGAATATATTTAATAACACATATATGTATGTATTTTCCAACACTACTATTTCATTATAATAATAGTTACTTTTATTTTATTGATTATATATGATTGTTCTTATTTTATATGTTTGATAATCAAATGTAACGTGTTTCCATGTCCTTTATCCCAATGGTATGTTATAATTATTCTTGATTTATAACTTGAAATAAATCATTCTTGAATTCTTTTTATTCCTTCTATCCTTTTGGGATGAGGTAAAACATTCATCCCCAATTATAATAAATCATAGATTCTTGGATCAAGGTAATCCCATGTTGTTTCATTAAATATTAATTTCATAAAGATACTAAAATAATCAACATTTATTTATTGAAAAATTATATAACGTGTTTATTGGAATATTGTATAAAGGTTAAATACCCCATTTAGTTTCTAGTTGATCATATAAAATTTGTGTTAATATTGGGTATATTGGGTAATTATATATATTTAATGAATATTTTTTTTGCTATATTTTATTGTTCCTCATTAAAATCTATAGTGGTATTGAAATTACATTAATATTGTTATGTAGGAGAGATAATGTCACAAAATCCTCAGTAAAATTAGTAGAATATTGCTATCATTTTTGTTTTTTTAAATTAATTTTTTGGTGATTAATTTTAATATTTTTTTATGTGTTAATTTTATTTCACGGATTTGTTTTGGATTGGGAGTATAAATTATAATGTGTGATGGATGATATAAAATAATAATTCATTTAACCATTATTGGATCATTTTATCCCATTTTATGTGAGTTATTCAAGGGGACAAACTATAAAAAATATGATTGTTAATTTTCATTAATTTACCTTATATTTTAATCCATTACAAATCATCGTTATAATTTTTTTTAAAATGATAATATTTTTGATCATGTGTGTTGAATATTAGTTACATTTTCAAGATCCTCTCTTATTATAAACTACTCTTTATATTTATTTGGTAGTATTGTAATGTTTTCATCAATTTTTATATTTATGACAACCTTAATATGGTATGTGGAAAATAATATTTTTATACCTCATCATGATGTACATTTGTGGATATGTACTAAATATATTCAAAAAAATTTATTTCATAAACGAACGATCTTAATAATTGAGAGATTAGTCACCATAGTGAAATTTACATGGATTAAGACATGCTGGGACTATAACGAATTATATGATATTTATATTCTATTATATAGGATATTTAATGTTATTTCATGGATTTTAATTTTTAAATAAAAAATTCATCTCAATAATTTATAGTCATGAATATTAGACAATATATAACTAGATATGGATTGATATTTATTTTTTATTCCATTTATGGATATATTTTTTTGGGGGATCATATTTATGTTTTGGATATTTATATTAGATGAATTAGAAAATGTATTATGCTCTGCATTGTATCCCAACTCGTTCCTTATAAGGAATATATAGTAGGAATATAAGGCTCGACATGTCTCTATTTTATATAAATTGAGTACCATGTCAGATGGAAAAAATTGAAGATGGATAGAAACCTAATGTAAAATATCATTATTTCTATAGGTCTATATATATGAAACACTTTCATTACATTAATGTATAATAGTTATGAATCTTTTCAACCCCTTATGAATGTGGATGATGTTAAGGATTGTGATGAATTTAATATTAAAATGGATTTTGTGGTTTGATGTGGTAATTAATTATACATATATATATATGAAACAATTATTTGATATTTTTGGATTGATTCAATGTAATGAGTTCTTATATATCATGTTTGGTGTATTTGAATTTTTTGGGAAATTCTATATATTATTTTTGTTGAGGTGTATTCGATCTAATATTGAATTGAAATATATTATTATACTCAACTTTATGGGTTAGTTTTATAGGAATATACTGCATCTCCAATGATTTTTTAACAATGATTTAGAAAAATGTGCCATTCATTGAGAATGAGATTTTTATTTTGAATGATATGAATATTTATATAATATAATTTATGTTATGTTTCCTTATAATTCGATATGTGAAGGAATAATGTTACATTCTATAATATTATATGTAGAATTTGTTTTTTTGAATATAATGGATTTTTTCTTGGATATCCTGATCTATTCTTAAAATATATCATGATATTATGTTTTTATATGGTAAATTGTTTTACATTTTACATAATATAATTTTTTTATTCCATTTATCTATTATCCTTGGACTATTTTTAGGGTATTATTTTTTGTGTAATCCGTTGTGATACTCAATTGATATTTAATCCATATTTTAATTGTTCATGTTTTTATTTTGATATCTTCTATATGGAGAGAATTAAGGAATGAAATTAGTAATCCTTAAATTATATACACAACACTTCACCCATATTTATATGTTCATACTTAAATGAAAATCAATAGATTGCATGATATGTTTTGAGAAAATATATTGCAATATAGTGGATCATTGGATGAGTATTCATTTTAATTAATGATTTATCATAATAATAGAAACAAATATTTCATCGATATCGTTTGAAATTTTTATTTATATTATATCCTTTTTCGTTATCCTTTTCACCATTTATATCCAAAAATATATCAATGGTGTAGTGGATCAGGTTTTTCAATTTAATAAATTTTAATAATATTCATAATATTTATGAATTTTTAATAATATTAATAATATTTTATAAGCTAGTCTCTGAGTCGGTACGATATTTTGAGGAATTGAGAGCATTTGTGACTTTAATTTAAAAATATTAAAAATATTTTTATAATGTATAGAATATGGATACTTGAATTAAGAATATATCCCAATTGGATTCTACGATATTAAATATTACACTACTCTTAGGATGAAAACATGGTGTTTAACCTATGCATTGCATTAGTTTTCTCTACATCAGGAGCCTGGAATGAGGTGAATGTCAGTGTGGTGTTAAATAATTAATTAATAAAACCCTACCCCTTACATATCATGTGTATACAGTTGATGGAGGAGACCCATTTTTTGATGGAAAACATACGGGTAAATTGAGGAGAGAAGGTATCATTGAACCCCTTTCATGAAACCAATTATCACTAGATTGAGGTATAACAGATTTTGTGCATTATTTTGGACCAAAAGAATTAGTGTTTTTCAATTTTGTGGGATGATTTATGATCTCTACACCTCAATCCCATTATATTCATTCCATTGAGGTTTTAAATCCTTTTTTGATTGCTAGTGGTCCCATGTAGTTATATTTATTGGTTTTAGTGGAAACATGTGAGACACATTCAACTTGTAAGGAATTCATGTAAGGAAATCCTTGTAACACATCATGTAGTGCAAGAGAACACACTATGTGTTCTCCATTTTATGAGAATATGAGTACTTGTTGAATACGGACTATGAACTAGGGGTACGAGCTATGTATTAATTCATGATGTGTCAGCAAGTCACAAGACCGGTTTTTTCTTGTCACGGGACATGATCAAGTGATAGTACACACCAAAAGTACATTGGCCCGATGTCACGGAAATTAAAATGGGTTGAGTAAACATCCATGTTAACAGACAACCAATTCACACCGTGTACTGAGGGTACAAGTAGTAATGAACAATAATGTATTTAATTCATGTATTAGAGAGTCCATAAACTGTAGATTGGATGGGGACAGACACCATGTGAGATGAGGTACACGCCATGTATATAACCAAATATATGATGACTTTCGTGAGGAGACATGATAATGGTTCGATTTAATAGATATGAAAAAAATATGGGAACACTCTTTATACCCCCTTGGACACATCTCTATCATGTATCACCATCATGAAGACTCAGATGGAAGCCCATAAGTTTCTTTTTACTGATTAGTATCTTACACTAGACGTGACAGTGGCAATGGTTTTGGTGTTTGTGATGTGAAGCAATGTGATGGTTGTTGAACATTGCTTTAAGTAACATATATTCTAGTATCAATTGAGTGAATTCCATTTGACTATCCCTATCATGGTAAATTGTGGAATTACACCTTCAACAAATGATTGTGATCCCCTTGACATGATAATCACGGATAGTGTTATTATATCCATCGTCGAGGATGGGGTGGGATACTCTATTGTGAATACATCCATTGGTATTATTGGTTGTACTATCATAAATTTACATATTGGGTGGTAATACCATATATATTTTTAATGAAAGTTATGGGTAATAGAATATTTTGTTATACAATCCCCTACTTAGTCATCACTTCTAATAGGGATTGGAGTTTCTTCATGAGTATGATCACCTTCATGGTTGATGGAAAGCAATTTTGGTATGTGATATCACAAAATGATATTATGAATGAAACCATATATGTGTATCCTTTCATGAGACTTGGTAGGGTTTTCGGTGTCCTTCAATGGTCCTAGGTGTGATCCCATATGAATGTGTTATGATAGCTATTGTTCTAGATAGGTTTCATGGTGTCCACTAAATTGGATGTTCTAGATCCCCTTTCTAGTTACATTTAATATCCATGTCTCTAGTAGGTTTAGTATATTCTATAAGTGTGGATTTCTAGCAACCTATATCTATGTATAATGGTATTTTCGGTTCCATCATGACTTACATTTTGTTGAGACCAATTATGAATATTCTTTTCGGTGAATTCCACTTAGGATGGGGACAAATTGCCATCAGCTTTGTGATTCTAGATGGAGAGTGTTCCCAATGATTGAGCCCATGTATTGAAGAGTTATTTCAAATGGATTTAAATATCCTAAAAATTCCATCTATAATGGTAGATTTATTGAATATGATTATTACTCTTGGACGAGATCAATCAGGTATAGAAGGGCTTGTGGGACATGATCCAGTAGAATAACAATTCCTTTTTTATCATGTAAAATATTGTAGATGTATTTGAGGTTGGGACAACATGAAAACATGGATTATTATATGAGTATATCTACGTTATTATAAGATAAATTATGGTAGTTTCAAATATATTTTTAGTCATATTGTTGAATGAGATTACTAGTCATATATAGTTGAGGATTTCCTATGATAATGTTTCATGATCTATTATGCTAGGATTCCATATCGATTGGGTCAAGATAACTATTATCATTGGGTTTATACAATTTATATTTGGTGGTTTCATCCACTAATGTGTGTTTTTATACTCACCCTCGCATTGGATCTTCATGCACATGTAGTATCATTTTCTGTCAAAATGCCTTTCGATGGAGTCCCAGGACGTCCTAATGTTGGTAGAACAATATGGGATTGAAATAAAAAGGTGTATTAACTTTATAAACCATGGTTTTATTATGTTTTGGAAATTTATATCACACAACACATTATATTACGTATAGAATCAATTGTAGTTTCAATGGGTCTTTCATTTTCTCGTATTACAAACTCTGAATGTTTCATTACATTGAGTGTTGGATATATATATATATATATATATATGAATTAATTTTTTACGTGCTTATTATCTATGAATTGTTTCATGGATACAAATATGGATTCAAGTGTATAAAAACTATAGTCTATGTACTCCAATATGATTTATATGACTACTAACCTCTGGTCACTATCCCCATTCATATGGGAGTCATGACATGGGTAATTGCATAATTGTCCATGTTGGGTAAGTTCATGAAATATTCTTATTATGGTAGATCCTTCGAAATATAATATTGTTTTTTATTAGTTTTGAATTTATTGGAATGGTGCTATAGTGTCTTTAGTTCTACGTACATGATAATGACTATAGTGTTGGAGTGCTGGATTATATAACCATTAATCATTACTCTGATTAACTTTTTTCATCAAATATTATTTATGTTCTAGTTTGTGGGACTCATTTGGAAGGGCACATTATAGGATTTGGTTGTGGGTTCCTTGTTCTTATAAATTGAGCTCCCAAGATATAGTTTTTGATCATGGCATGTCATTATTTTAATTCTGGTCGAATATAATATGAAAAATAGAGAAGATTCCTTGGTATTATTATGATGATGAATTTTCCAGTGACAAGGATTCAGTGCAGGGAACTGGGATTGGTGTGGTACCATTAGGTGTTCTTCTAGTTGATCCTACTCACATTGAGAATCATGTTTTTTCATGTAGTTTCAGAAAATGATGTGTTCATGCTAATAGAAATGCATGAGTTTAATAGTCAATAACCATGGAGGTATTAGGGTGATCAATATCATCAGACAAATGATTATTGGATTATGATAGTGATGTGTGTTTTCCTGATTGTGAGAAAACCATCCTCTCTGATGGTGGTCATAACGACTAGTGCTCTGTAGGTCCCAACCAATATATAGTTAACTCGGGTAATGCATAGACCCAATTACATGACTCAAACATGGATTAATTTTGAGAAGATCTTATTGGAATAATTTTATCCACCCACATTGAGAGTGTAGGATATCATGAAGAAACTACTGGTTTAGTATAATAACATGATCATGGAAGAGAATTAGGCGAGGATAATAGACTATTCACTGTACTCCTTGATTAGGGTTCAATATCAAATTGTTAGAGAATAAACCAACAAGAAGAGGAATCATCAGAGCCGTGTGAGGTTTATAGTTATATTAGATTCAATCCTATGAGGTAGACGGAAACATCCCCCAATGAGGAATGTTATTGTGAAGTTATACAAAACTGTACAATAGATTCACTTCCTACCAAATATGTTAGTGTTGAGGTATTTATATTATTTACCTTGACTCGTGTTATCTGAGAGGGGTTTCCTATTGGTGTATCAAAGACGTCCAAGGAAATAATTGTAGGGCCTTTTGTGAATGAACCATATAATGGAATATAATATAGATAGAATTAGTGACTAAATGATTCTATTGATAGTTAGACCCAAATCTGGAAAGAGAGTTACTCGCATAAAATCTTAGTGTAGTGGAAGATAGTGGCCTTACAATCTTACTTGAGTGTGTATTAGTTTTATAATATTCATTTTAATATGGATTCCACCAGTGGGTTGGCAGTTTTTCAAGATTGGGGGATACAATTTTCCACTTTTGAAGAGGATAAGTCCTCATCTATACTTGATGGGCTTAGGTGTGGTTATATATAGCTGAACATTACGAGGTGGCTTTTTTACCCATAGAGAAGCAGTGTCAAGGGATTCTACTTTTCTTCTTTAGTGGAAGAGTTGTGGACAATATCTTGAAGAGATGATAGGTTTTCTCCCCACATTAAGTAGTATTCTACATAGAATTGAACTTTTGGATCACCCTGATATTTGAAGAATCATATTTGGAAGAATTTGGTGGAGCATTATTAGCTATGGTGTGGTTGGAGGATTACAACTGAAGGTCCTAGAAAGACTGAGTATATCACATTCCCATCCTTGTTTTTTTTCATTTCAAGGATCAAGTAATCAACATTGAAGATTCATGTGACCCGAAATATGATGGTGTGACATGTCTCTAGTGTGTGATGTTTACTCATCCATTTTCATAGAATGATAATGTTACACAACAAAGAGATTCAATCCATGTGGTTTTTCAGGATCTGATATCCACTAGACATGTTCTTGGTGGGGTTTTTAACTGTGGGTTGTATGCCAACAGTTTAAAAATTATTGATGAAAACATTCAAACTATGAGAAAAGGTATAGAGCATGTCGATTTCTCCTAGAACTTCACCCATGGAATTAGAGATGGTTATAGTGATTGATAATTTTTATTTATATTATCCAAGGGTTGTGGGGGTCTACTGGGTTATTCCATCCTACATCAGGATAGTGAGATGGCGTGCCACTAGATTACATAACAATGGTTGAACTTGGTGCTCTATTTTTGACACAGGCCATAGCTAAGGATAAATGTGTATTATAATTTTCATGATTTCAACATATATTTTGATTGAATTTTGATGTGGTTAGGTTTTTTATTTATAATTAGTTAATTTTTTTTTGAATAGAACATTAACAATATGCTGTGACCAATAGTATATAATCAATGTTCTAGGTGACTGATTAGTTTTACACATGTGTATATGCCATAAATTTTCATGGATGAATGGATTTATTCTAGATAGAATGTAGCTAATAATGTTTTTCTATGTATGTATTTGGAATATTTATAGGATAATTCTTAATTACATACACTAATTTGGTGCAGGATTAAATTTTCATTATGATAACCAAAAAAATATTTGTAATTTTTTTGAATCTATTATTAATGACCTTATATTATTATTTTGGATGGTAAGGTGTGTGTAATTTTTTTTTCTTTTTTACATGGTGTCATATGTTTCAATTGCTTTTAGACATTATTTGGGTATTAATCTGTGGTTTAATTTGTTTTGAATGTGATTTTAAATAATGGTTATATTGATGAGTTGAAATTATCTTAAATGAAGTTAATTGATTAATATTTTCAAATAAAATATTTTTATCATTTAGTTTATATATTTTTTTCTTTTACAGTAAATAATATTCTTTATGAATGAAATATTCAAGGTAGAATTGATTGTTACATGATTTCCCTCAATTACATGGTTACTTAAAAACTATTAAATGGTAAAATAAATATAGTTACCAAATAAGGTAATAAAGAATTGATTCATTAGTTTTTAATGATCCCCCGTGAATGAAAAACTTGATAAAGGTGTTAACAAATAGTTTGTGGAATTATTCTAAAAAAAAACTATCAAATACATTTCATTATGAGAAATCATTTGATAAAATTAAAAAATAAAAAACCACAGTATATTAATTTCTTATTGTATACAACTTGGAATAGAAAAATATTTTACACTATATATATATATATAAATACTTGAATAATTTCATACGAAAAATTCCTCCCATGTTATACCACCATCATGGACCCACGGGTCAACATAATGGGATAATAAGGACATCCTATTAATAAAATTAATAATAATTATATTTTTTATCGATTCAAAAAAATATGCACGGGTTAGTGTAAATACATCAATATTTACATTAATAACACTAATGTCATGACACATCCCTTGGGACCCGTGCCGTGATTACCCCAAACCTACCTTCCATAGTCCAGGGGATGGCTACTAGCACCGAAAGGCATATTCCTAAAATCGGGAAGGAATTTCCTTTATAACCTGTAACTCCCAAAACTAAGCACAAAGTAGGATACAAGCACAATGTAAAAGTAAGAAGAAAAAAAGGTGTGTATGACGGAATTCCAAAGGGGCTAGAATACAAGACCAATTATAATGTACAAGAAAAGAATGAATGTACAAAAAAAACTGAGTACAGATCCAGGGAACACCTGCCAAGGACTCAATCCTGAAAGGTAGGTACAACTCATGAATGGTCGTCTCTATTGTATGAATTCTCTATGGTCCAATTCCAAGCTACATCTATTCCTTGTACCCTCATCCTCAGTTATCATAGTCCTACATCTACACCAAACACAACAAGGAGAAGGCATAACCTGTGCATGGGTGAGTATAACAATACATAGTAGGGACCCAAACACCCTCGAAGGTCTCACTAAATCCTAAAAGATAAACCTCAAAAAATGAAAACAACTGACAAACCTAATTAGTTATAGGTACATACATATACCTAATATGTCGAGTAAACCCATCTCAATCATGAGGAAACACATGAACCATCTCAAAATCACAAAGCACAACTATTCCATGATTGAAATAATATCAATAAGATAATGGCTCCCCTCACACAAGGTACACAAAACTGAGATACGTAAGTATGAAGCTGACCCACATAGGATCGCTATTGAAGCAAATAGCCAGCCACAAAATTCTCTAGGGATTGTAACAAGTAACATTTAGAACAACTCAGATTCTAGAGAACTTCTCCTCTATCGAGTACAGTGGGCCTGAAAAATCACAAAGAGGCACATCCCACTAACCTTGGAATGTTGTGGTACTCCTCTAGTCGATTACCATGGGTCTTCTACGTAACATAGAGGCGATCCCCACCCTGGGTCTGTCACATCACATAGGGGAGCTCCCTAGTGCCCTACTAAGATACTCCTCCTATCGAGAACCATGGGTCTTCCATGTTACACAATGGCGCTCCCAATTGGGCCATTCAATTCACTCCAAGTCGAAATGGACTGCAATCGCCATGTCTCAGCCAACCGCATGGGTCCGTACGTAACACGCTTGGGGGAACCTCTCACCAAGCAATAGGTCATTCTTCAATAACCCCGAAGATCTTCGAAAAAGTAACCCAAATTTATATCACATCAAAAGGGAACCAACACAATAGATGGCATGTCAATTGGATGCCAGGTCAATATGTTATTTACGATTCTTCTCTGAGGGCCTGATTGGACTCGAGGTGTGATGTAAATCAGCCATACTCCTACATTATGCAATACTCATGTAGAGTATATCAAAAGAACAATCTTGAGATAAGGATTCTAGTGTAGTATATGGTTTATCAAATAAACACCTGGTTCTCTTGTTATGTCCAAAAAGGAATTACTGGGCCTTGTTGGTCCTGAGTCCGATCCGACAAGGTCAGCACCACCCTGCCTAACCCGGCCTGGGCCGAACCAACTATGTCGGGTCGACCCGACCCAGTCCAGGTCAGTCATGGATTGAATGGTCCTCAGTGGGCCTGGCCCGCGAGTCCATGGTCCTGCCCGGCCGTCGTAGGGGGCAGCCTGGCCTCGCCCGTGAAGGGAATTACCCATTAGCGCGGACCGATGGCCGGCTCACAGTGTTCCACATGGGGCGGTCCGTAGGGCGGCTCATGGTGCGGCCTCACGGTACAGCCCATTGTGTGGATCACGGTGCAACACTCGGTGTAGCCTGGCTGGGATGCAGGACCACACAACAGTCCCTCACAGGGTTCCTCAGCAAGTCGAAAAGACCAACCAATATTCCTTCTAGCAGCATGACCACGCCGTTGTCCACCTATAGCTGATCGGGTGTTTGTCGGCATCCGCCCTCACCATGGTCAGGCGACCACGACCTCCTTCTCTCCCTGCAACATTTACACATGTATTTCCTCCTCTACGAAGTCTTCTGGTTTCTGGCCATTGTCCTACCACACCACAGCTGATGGGTCATGGCCTCCTCTTAAACCGGCAGCGTCAATGCGTGTTTCCCTTCCTTCCTCGCGGTCAGCCAGGTGACGATCGTCGCCTTCTTCGACGAGCCACTACGTCTTCAATCCAAGCCTGAAAAATTATATGATTGCATATTTTTGATCCTTGTGTCGAGGGATTCTGTTCTATATAATGCACTCAGCTAAACTCTGTATTTCCTACGACAATAAAAATTAGGGGTTTGAAGAACGAATGAAATCACTTGAAGAAATAAGAGGTCGAGAAGCAAGTTTAATGTTTGGGACGATGACCATGTTTGTTTGGATATAGTCATTTCGAATTTATGATAAGAAAAATCAGTAATGTAATCTCAAACATAAATAAAACCACTTCCTCAATTGTTTTTTGGTGGTGGAAATAGGATGAAAGATATAGTCAATGAAGAACATTAGTGTTCATCACTTCCGCAAGACACTTCTGATCTGGGATCAGGGTCAGTTTCTCATTCATCATTGGGAGGTTGTACATCATTGGAGAAATTGTTTCCCAGTTCTACAAGGTTATCCCAACTCTCCTTTGACAATGATTTCCTATATGTAAATGAGGATCCAACTTATATTAAAATATGTTTATCAAATTAATTAAGGTTGGACAAATTAATTTGCTTATGAAGGCACATTAATGTCTGCTCAATTAAATTTCACATTAAATTGAATCATGTTGGCACAATTGAATGGCATTGTAAATTGAATTCACATTGGCATAATTGAATGGGTAGGTTCCATGTATTTTCCCCACATTAATGAAGGGTTTGGGTGGTTCCCACAACTTAAATTAAAAAATAAGGATTCAAACGTTGGTGGTCCCCACCTCCCTAACTCAAATGAATGTTTTTAAAAAATAATTAAGTTTTATTTTATTTTCAATTTTTTAACACACCCACCAAACATCCTAAAACTAAATTTCACTATCGAGCTACTATGGTTGAGATGAAGGTATCCTTAAGCGATTATTAGTCCTGTGAGTTCAACGGTGTTCTCATATTTCAATACCAGGCACCGGTTCAAAAGGTACAAAAACCTGCTTGCACGTTTATTGATCATACCAGAAAAAAAGTTAAGAAATTAATTCTGGGCACTCTGTTGGTCTCATAATCATGCTACATCAATTTCTGCGGATTGGTAATATTCACATATAAATAAAGAGAATTACAATAAAAAAACATGGGACATTTCATTCTCCCTACCTCAGAGCTTTTCATCCCCATAAGCCACAACTAAATCTAGGGGTACAAGTTGGGGTACTAAGAATGTTTCTGAGCTTCCCTCTTCCATGTGCTCTCTTGGAGGTTCCCATACTGCAAGATAACGCATACCAGAGTTATCGACAACACATGAAGGACTAGCTCTCGTCGATCCACAATCTCTACTATAACCACTGTAAACTACTCCCTATCATCGATGTCTAACTCGCCATGGTCGATGACATGAGATGGGTCATGCATGTATCTCCCTAGTTGAGATACTTGGAAAATATCATGTTCCCAGTACCACTGAGGTGGAAGAACTAAGAGGTTTTCAACCTCGCCAACTCTACATAGGACTTGAGAAGGTCCGATGAACCTCAAAGATAATTTCCCGCCCTAGCCAAATCTACAATAACCTCATTGTGGTGAGACACGTAAAAATTCATGGGCAGCATCCTCGAACACCATAGGTCCTTGTCTCTAGTAGGCATCAGATTTTTCCCTACTATGTGTAGTCATCATCTCCTCCGTGATGATCTACTCCTTCTCGGTGGTAGCCCGTACCATCATGGGTCCCATGAGTGTTGTATCCCTTTTCTATGTTCTAGTACATTGGTGATCTACAGGGTCGTCCATACAATCCCTTGAATTGTTCCACACCAACAGTGGGATGATAACTATTGTTGTACTTGAACTCCCCCAAATGTATGTGATCCTCCCAGCTGTGGCCAAAATCAAGAACGCAAACCTGTAGCATGTCCTCGAGGGTCTGTATGGTCTGCTCCATCTGACCATTTATCTGAGGGTGGAAGGTGGAGCACAACCATTGTTATATCCCAAAAACCTCCAAGAACCACTTACATAGTTGTGATGTAAAATGTGCATCACCATCGGAGACGATCATCGATATTACTAAATGAAGCTGTACAGTATCCTACATGTAGAGGTGTCTCATGCTCTTTATTGATCCCTACACTCTAATAGGTAGTACGTGGGATGACTTGGTGGGTCAGTCAATGATCACCAAGATAGAATCATGACTCATGGAAATGTATGGTATTCCAATCATGAATTCATAAAAGTTCCATCCCATTTCCACTCTAGCACCACTAATGGAAGAATTAAGCATGCTAGAACCTGATGATGTGACTTAACATGTTGACAAGTGAGGCTCCAAGTGAAAAATTAGGCCAATCCCTTCTTCATTCCCGGACACCAGTGTTGATGTCAGAGGTCCTAGTACCTTCTCTCCACTATTTAATGTATTTCAAGAGGGGACATGTGGAACTCCCTCATCACACCCACTCTAATATCTACCAGTAACGTATTTCGACCTATGAAGAGGATTACCAGCTCTCCATCATTAGAAAATCCATCAGGTTCTTTTCATATGGATATATGAGCATGCCGAGCTTCACTGTCTATGTCCCCAAGCATTACCTCCCTAACTCACTAAAGGTGTGGGGGAGTAAATGTAAATGATTGAAGAAATGTTTCCCCATAATGATCCACATAGGATATACAAAAAAGGGCTAGAGGCTCCATCACCACACTGAGAAACTGTATACCAGATCTCTTGCTGAGTACATCTGCTACTTCATTCCCATTACTAGGAGTATAGACTATCTCGAAGTCATAGTCCTTGAGGCACTCATGAAAATGATTATGTCTCTAGTTAATGTACTTCTGATAGAATACATACCTAAGACTCTTGTGATCAGATTAGACTGTTATATGTTCATACATCAAGTAATGTTGCCACATCTTCAAGATGAAGACTACTACTGCCAACTCCAGGTCGTGGGTAGCGTAGTTATTGACATGATGTCTTATCTATCAAGAACCATACATGATTACTACTCTCTCCTACATCAGGAAACATCCAATCCTGGTCCCGGATGTGTCACCGTAGACTATGTATCCAACACCTTCCTTTGGTTGCATCAATAATGGGGCAATCGTCATTCTCTGCCTTAGATCCTCGAAACATCGATGGAATCTCTATGAACATGTGAATTGTTTCCCCTTCATTTTCAACATTGATAAGTGTTTCCCAAATATGGAAAAGTTAGACACAAACCTCCCGTAGTATCCAAAATAAGCCAGAAAACACCACACGTCCATCATGCGGCTAGGTGGCTCCCATTCTAGTACATCCTCAATATTCCCTGGATCCACTGAAAATCTAACCTCTAAGATAATGTGTCCTAGAAAGTGGAACTATCATATCCAAACTGTATCTTCAAGACCATACCATAATGATAGTGCTCTTGGAGTGCGTCCATAACAATCTGACAATGATAGGCATGAACCTCCTCCATTGTTGAGTGTATCAAGATGTCGTCGATGAAGAATACTACAATGCGATTGAGGTATGGCTGAAAGATCCTTTTCATGAGTCATATGAACACTGTTAGAGAATTTGTCTCATTAAAATGAATAAGAATGAACTCAAAATGGATTTATAGACATCTTAATTCCTTCTTCTTCACATCCCCATCCGGTACCCTGAGCCCGTGATAGCTTGATCATAGTTCTATCTTCAAAAAACATCGTGCTCCCTTCAGCAGATCAAATATATCATCAATCATTGGACATGGGGACTTCTTTTTCTTGGTCACCATGTTCAAGAATCTATAGTCACCACAGAGTCTCAAACACCCATTCCCCTTTGTGGAGAACAAAAATCAGGGTTTCCCAATGGGAAACACTAGGACTAATAATCCCCTTGCTCTGAAAATCCTCCAAATGTACTCGCAGCTCTTGATGTACTGCGGCAGCCATCCGATATGATATTGTATATATCGGCGTTTTACAGGTGGAAATGTCGATGTAAAAGTCCACCCCTCTGTGAGGAGGATGACCTGGAGCATCATCAGAGAAAAAATCAGCTTACTGGTCCACAACTATAGGATAACTATGACTCTCAACATCAAATTCTATGAGGGTAAAGGTTACCAATTGAAGTGTGATCGGTTGAACCCTCCTCTGGGTATGTCCATCCGTCACTATAATGGTTACCTTCTTGTTGGTTAAGGACAACCCGATCCCATCCATGTAGACACACTGCACATTGCACCTAATACAGTCAATCTGAGCATGGACTGTGGATAACCAGTCCATTCTCAACATGACGTCATAATGCCTAAAATCCACTACTAGGTCATCCCAGCTGATGTTATCACCTCCTAGAGTAATCTCACATTTCCAGAACCAGTTTGTAATCTTTGAATCCACTTCTGTAGGAATATCTAGCTATAAGGATCGAGCCTACGACTCCACTAGATTCTCCATGATTCAAACGTGGGTTGTGGAATAAAATGAGAAACTTCCCACATTGTATATAAGTACATTAGCTAAGGTAGAGTAGACACATATCTTACATCTAATCATCATTGTAGCATAGTGTTCATGGGAATTAACTACTTGGATATGATCTTATCCTTGTCCTCCTGGTCCCTGTTGTCGGGGTGGACCACCTAGTGGTTGTGGCGGTAGAACATGAAAACGTCCCACATTGCCTGATGCACAACCTTCTCCTCTTCCACGTCTACCTCTAGCCTGCAGAACACCTCGATCAAACACTTTTATCTTCTTTGGTGGTCCCTTGACCATCTGTTGGTCATTGGTAATGTGGGTCGGGCAGTCGCGAGCCATGTGACCCTTCCTGCCGCACCTGTAACATTGTGTGTCTCAAATCTGTCACTATCTACCTCGAGAGCCTCGCACCACCAATAATGTATCCCATGGTTGTCTACCTATAGGTTGGGTCCTATTGGTCATCTGCTTCATCTGTCAGCTGGAAACTGCTGATAACTCTACTACGTGTATTCTGGTGGTGTTTCTTGCTACCGTAGACTATTCAGCAAGGATACTCTCCACTAATAGTGCTCGCTCTAACCCCTCGTACTGTGTCGGGATGTGGAGAGAAAACATCGTTGCTCTAATATCTCATCAGTTCCCCTACTAGATGGTCTGGGCCCTGAAGAAAGGTTCCCCCACCATGTCAGTGGAGTACCGTCACAGTTCGGTGAACCTCAAAGAATACTGAGCCATTGTCATGCTACCCTACTAGAAGTGGAGAATCTCTTTTATACACACTGAGTGTAGGGGAAATGGGATAAACTCTGCCCTGAAATGGCTCTCAATTTCCACCCAGATGAGAGTGACCTGGTCATGAACCTGAAGCATCAAGCTCCACTTTCTTCCCACTACATCCTGAAAAAAGCTGTCATCAAGGATCACCATGAGATCAGCAGGTTCCCTTACCTATCAAAATACTCTAACCCCAACCTCCAGTCAACCCCTCAGCTTCTTGTGTAATTGTCTCTCCCTGGATCCTTGGTGGCATCTGGAACTGGAACTCGGGTAGTTTTCCCAACCTTTATCCCCCCACTATTTCTGGGGCATGTGGCATCATCTTTCCAACGTGTAGTGGTGCTGCTGGTACACCACTCGGTGGTACAACTACTGTAATAGGGGCCCTGCACCGAAGCCTCGTTGCTCGGTGGGCTATCATCACATACTTTAAATGGATTCCTAGCTGGTTGTATGCATGGAGGCATCCAGAAAAGAAATAGGTGTACTATATTCATTTTGTTTATACCTGGGTAGCTGACTCAAAGAGATCACAATATTTTCAAAAACACACGAAATCAGTGTTCTTGTGCGATGAGTCAAAAACCAGAATTCAGGATCCTGGTGTATGAATACATCAGTCACTACACCAACACTGCACTCCTTGATCTAGAAAACACATATATAACACATTACACTATTGGAACTTATAAAGGATCAGAGTTCATGTTCATCGGTAGAACCGAACACCCTTGAAACCAATTTGTCACGACCTGTCCCACGGGGCCCATGTGGTGACTAACCCAAGCCTGCATTCCAATGTCCAATGGATGGATACTAACAAAAAAAGGAGTAGTCCCAAAAATCAAAAAGACATTTCCTTATAACCTGAAACACAGAAAAAAATGCACAAAGAAAGATAGAAGCACAAAGTAAAAATATATTGTAAACAAGGTGTGTATATAAAGTAAAAGTGGTCAGAATACTATACTAAATGTAATTTACAAGAAAAAATATAATGTACATGAAAAACATAGTATATAACTTATGAACACCCCCCATGGACTCCAACCTGAAGTGTAGTTTCAACTCTCAAATAGTCATATCTGCGGTACGCCTCATATATTGTCCACTTTCGAGCTACCTCCAGTCCGAGTACCCTCATCCTCAGTCAGTGTTGTATGTCATCCGCACTAAACACAACTAGGTGTGTGTGTGTAGCATGTGGTGGGGTGAGTATAACGATAATCTATAGTGACCCCAATATCCTTGAAGGTCTTACAAGAACATTATAGGGTAAACCTCAAAACATAAAAAAAATTGAATACCCTACATAGGTATATGTCAAACTATATACCTATGTTGTCGAGTAAACCCAACTCAATCATGAAGAAACACGAGGCCCAACTAAAAATCCCAATTTCCAACTGTTTCATGTGAGAAATAATATCACAATGATAAAGACTCCTCTCACACAACGTATACAACTCTGAGAAACAGTATTATGAAGATGACCCACATTGGATCACATTAAAAGTGGATAGCCAGCCATAAGATTCTCTAGGGATAGTAACAAGTAACATTCTGAACACCTCAGCTACTGGATAACACATCCTCTAATGAGAACAATGGGTATGCTGCATCACATAGAGTCACTTCCCAGTAACCTTGGACTACTGAGATACTCCTCATGTCGAGTACTGTGGGTCTCGCACCTCACATAATAGCGCTCCCCACCGGGGGTCTGCCGCGTCAAAAAGAGGCACTCCTCCTCACGGCCATCTGATATACTCCTCCGGTCGAGTACCATGGGTATTCTGCATCCCACAAATCTACTCCCCATCGTGGGTCTACTATATCACACAAAGGCGCTCTCTGTTGGGCCAGTCGAGTCACTCGGAGTTGAAACGGTCTGTAGTCGTCATGTCTCCTCCAGTTGAATGGTTTTTGAAGGTATCATGATTGGAAGATCCACTCCCCAAGCCATATGTCATACATAAACAACCATAATGTTGTACATAATAGTAACACAATGTTATGTCATGTCCAATCGGTCCCAACACAATAGATGGTGCGTCAATTGGATGCTCAGTTTGTTAGTTATTAGAGTTTCCACTCTGAGGCCAGATCAGATGCTGGTTCTGATCCAACCCATCCATATTCCAATCTTATCAATTACACACGTGGATCATATCAAAAGGACCTACTTGATCCATGGATTCCACCGTCATAGGCGGTTCATCAAACTGATGCATGATTCCCATGTTATGGCCAAAAAAGTAATAATGGGCCCAGATGGGCCCAAGTTCGATCTGACATATTCGGCATGACCTGGGCAGACCCAGATGTCCTGGTCCTTTGTGGGCCTAACCCACTGAGCCGTGGTCTAGCCCGTCCGGTGTAGGTTCTGTACGACCTTGCCCGCGAAGGGTGTGACATGATGGGCGACACATGGTGCGGCCCGTGGTGCAGCCTCACAGTGCGGCCTTGTGGTGCGGTCCGCAGTGCGACCAGGATGGCAAGCGGGACCAATTGGTAGTCCCACACGGTGGGCCTCATCTAACGAGAATGGTCGACCGGAATTACTTCCAGCGGTGCGATGCTGCCGATGTCCACCTGTGGCTGGCGGGGGTCTGGAACGTCGTCTACCACTGGAGTGGCCCAGAGGCCATGGCCTCCTGCTCCACCGGCTGTGCGGACGCACGCCGCTGCTCTGCCAAACGACCAATTGGATGTCGACCACCAACCTACCCTGCCGTAGCCGATGGGCCGTGGCCTCCAATTCAATCATCTGCGTGGACTTGTGCCACCCTTATTTCCTCACTACCGATTGGGTGTCATCCATCAACTTCTTCCATGAGCAACTGCGAATTCGTTTCAAACATGAAAAATTATACGATCACATATTCGTGATCCTTTTGTTGAGGGCTTCACATCCAAATATCGTGCTCATAAAAACATCATATTTCCAGTGCTCTTAAAAATTAAGGGGTTGAAAATCCACAAATAATTAGTGAAAAAACAAAAGGAATAGAAGCATTGTTCTTGTTCGGTACGATGTCCATGCTCATTTGGCCATCATCAACATGAATTTTGGATTGGATGAATAAAAATTTAAATTCAAACATAAATAATACCCCTTCCTCAATTGTTCATTGGACCTGGAGTGAAGAATAAGGACGTTTTCGATGAACAACGTCGGCATTCGTCACTTCTGCAAGACGATTCTGATCCGGTCTCAGGGTCAGTTCATCATTTTTCGTTGGGGTGTGGTTCTTCGTTGGAGAATATTATTTTGATTATCCACGGTTCTACCAATATCCTTTGCCAACGACTTATAACCAAGAAATGAGGATCCAACATATATTAAAATAGCTTTATCCAATTAATTAAGGTCGGAACAATTAATTTAGTTATATTGGCCCATTAATGTTGTCACAGTTAGATGGAACATTAAATTGAATTACATTGGAACAATTGAATGGAACATTAAATTTAATTCATGTTGGAAAAATTTAATGGGATGATTACAAGGAATTTTATAACATTAAAGAAGTTTTTTGGTGGTCCCCACAACTAAAATTCAAAAACTAGGTTTCAAACATGGGAGGACCCCCTCCATAACTAATATGGTGGTTTCATCAAGATAAATATAATAAATATGTTTTATTTTATTTTCATTCATTTTACACACTCACAAAATGTCTGAAAACTTAATTTCACTCTCAAACTACTGTGGTCGAGAATATTTTCACTTTAAGTAAATATCGATGCTCCGAGTTCAATGTTGTTCTTAGATTTCAATTTTGATCACCGGTTCAAATGTTACAAAAACCCACTCACATATTTACTGAGCGTACATGTCAAAAAGTTCAGAAATTCATTCCGAGAAATTAGGCCCTTGCAGTCAAGTGTTGTTATGTTTTGCGGACTCATACTATTCCCATATAATTAAAAAAATTACATGGAAAAATCCGTGTCATTACAACTAATATGATTTTATACATTAGAAAGAAAATATGGTCTAAAAAATTACATATCCAACTTTTTTATTCTATAATATAGATTTATTTTATAAACTAAACACTCTAATGAATATTACTACAAAAAATTGACATAAATATACAATGAACAAATCCATTGAATCCTGAGGCCTTTTGAGTTTGAGGAACATGGTTCATAAAAGATCACCATGAATAAAATATAAATTATCAAAAATATAATATAAATGTGGTGATCCTAGAGAACATTATTAATGTCAAAAAATATAGGAGTGAATTAGGAATACATAAAAAATATAGGCAATCAATTAATCTATGATATAGAATTATAATTATAATGGAACATATCTTTTCAGTCAAATAACATAACATGATATCAAAATAGAGAAACCCAATGTGCTGTAATAATAAGACATGATATAAATTATATATAATCATTAGATAATGGTATCATTATAATGTGGAGACATTATAATTTGATAAATCAAAAAAAATGTTATAGATCACCTCTATGAATTCATTCCATGGTAGATAATGTCTTATATTCGACCCGGATTTATCCTCAATAAAATTCATAAAATATCATGTGAGATATTCATTACCAAATGCATCGGAGATCAATCTAGGTGCACCGGTCATAAAATATATATGAAAATATTATCCACATAAGGGAATAAAATATAAGGATGTCTAAAATGAAATTACAATTTAATCTAATGAGTTTCATAACCATCTATCAAAGTATAACAAAATTATATTTCATAATGAATTAAAATATTATAAAGAATACAATATTTTTGTTGTACATATTTGAATAAATTATTATAGGTTTTAAAAATGGTGTATATTTAAATTTTAAATGAGAATTTTTAAACAACAAGGAATATAAATAATCATTTAAAAGAGTGTTATATGTAATTATGAAAATAATATTATAGGAATAATGAACGTGGAACATTATTTTCAAATAGATGTAATATGAAAATTTTGACCCAATTATAACTTTTTATTAATATAATCTATTGATATATATATAACTACCTGAATTGTTTCTTAATGATTATGGGTTAAAGTAGATCTCTTAAATTAGGTTAAAGATGTAATTTAATATTGAATAAATGAAATGTACAGCCCAAAAAATAACGTGATAATAATTCAGGATTATATTTGTTAAGAAATATAATAATAATTAATATAATTAAATAACATGAATTATATTTATAACGTGTTTTATATACAAAAATATTTATAACATATTAAATATATTGTGTTTCAATTAGTTCCCTTACACCACATCCAAATTATTTTTTCACCTTAACAAAATGTATTACGTTAACAAAATTTGATACACTATGAACAAGATTGAGAATCCAAATCCCATTTATTTTATATATTATTTAAATTTTACACTATATTTTAATAATTTCATTAATATACTATATTGACATTCACTATCCAATAGTTGTTATATTCAAGGATCTAGGGTTGGAATAATTTTTTTAATTATGAATGATCTATTAGAATATGTCACATAAATATATAAAATTAAAATTATAAATTTATTATTTATTTAATTTTTATTGTGACATTAATATCAAATAGCTTTCAATGAAATTATTTATTTATATTATATATGTTTTATTATCATATCATTAGTTCATTTTAGTGGTAATTTTATCCAAGAATATCATACACAGTTTTATTTATCCCTATGATTATTTAAAAATTTCATGAATTATAAAAGTTAATTTATGGATTCTTATCTATGTTGTATCCATTATAATTTTATTTATTATATATCTAAAATATGTTCTATAAAACAAAAATTAATATTAATTTCGGAGGTGTACTGACCATTATATATCTAATATGTAAATGTTTTAATAGATATAGGGGAATATGAAATTTTTAATAAAAAATAACAATATACTATAATTTTAATTTGGATAGTGGTGTTATTATTTAAATGTGAAATTAATTATTATTTTTTGGATGAATAAAAAAAATTATTTATTTTTTTTGGATAATCTTCCATATTATTATGGTGTCTCGTAAATTAAAACACATCAAGGATTCATTAAATTCTATATGAGTAATATTTTGAAATTCATTAACCATATTATAATTTTATTAATGAGTTATTAGAAAAATAAAAAGTTATTATTTTCCTTTAATGATCGAAATTTCTAATTATTTTGGATATATATATATACCGATTTAATTATGTAGGAATATAATTACATTATTTAAAAACATTATAGAATTTCCTTAAACTCCATTAATATTATAAAACACCATTAGAAATCATGGGGATGTATATAAGAAAGGGTTATCTATATAGTACAATAATAAAAAAATCTCTGCACATCATAATGTAAAGACATAAATATGATGTAACACTTAATAATGGAGGCATGAAAAGTCCATAATCCTAACAATGAACATAGATTCATGTAAAATGATGACAACATCTTGAAATTGAAAGAATATTTTAATAAAATATAACAAGAAATAATAAGAAAAAATCTAGGGAAACTATGGAGATATCATTAGAATGTTGAAATAGAATGAAGTCACAAGCTCCACAATTGGAAACATAGGTGAAAAAAAGGCCATAATGAATTGGGGGGTTGATATTATTCATTGTCCAACAATAATACTTATAAAATCTACAAGAATTTTTAAACCACAATATCATTCTACATAAAAACAGATCAAATTTATTTAAATCCCTTGGTTATTTATTGTGGGTTATAAACCAAAATATCAAAAATTAATGAAGTATAGTAACTTATTGGTGAATACATTGAATCTAAATGTGTATGGGTACTAATTACACAAAAAAGCTTCCATGGAAAATCGATGGATATTTTCCATAGCATAACATGTTTCAAAATAAATAATTAAATAGGTTTTATGAGAGTGAAAATGTGTTCACACATTACGTGGGCATCATAATGTAAGTAATGGGATGTTGAAAAAATAGTACAATATGATCAATTTACAATATAATGGATTGAGAGAATTAGTTTACTTGAAAAAAAATGATGTGGAATATAATCCCTTACTATGTTGGTGTGCTTCTAAAATCCTAGGATAGGGTTCACAAGATCTTGGGGACACCATAGGAGGAATTTACAAATGGATAGAGATATAATTATCAATGTCGATAGATTTTTAGTGATGATGAATGTGGGAGTGGGTTTGTATTTTTATTATAAGGGAGGAGAGTTATTTTTTAATTTATAAACACTGTTTTGGGTCTCTATGTAATAAAATAATGAAAAACATAAATATTTCATTAGATTCAACAAATCTTGAATGGTATCAATTATTTTATTAGGATATTTAATAAATTCCATTAAATAACACCATCCTAGATTTGGAAGGTATTAATGATAAAAAAATAATTGATTTTAAAATAGTAAAACACACTTTAGGTTATAAAGGAATCATTATTGTTTTGTAATGTTAATAAAATTACATAAGATGAAATTATTTTTTAGGAAAAAATATTCCGGGGAAGGGATTCCTTTTATTGTAACACTATTTGGATATTATGAGAAAAAAATAAATTTAATTTATTTATACAGTATTTAGTTTTAACCCAAAAATTCAATATAAATGTAAATTATAATAGTATTAAAATTGGAAATATTTATCATGAATATTTAAAAATTTTCTTTCTTATCCAAATATTTAATATATTATATGAATTTAAAACATTAAAAATAATCATTATTTACTACAATACAAATTTATTTAAGGAAAAAATGATTTTCAGACCCTTATGAATATTAAATTATAATATATTAAATTTTATATTTCCTTTTATAACATTATTATTTAAATAGAAAATTGATATAAAGAAACATTTATTTCCTACTACATGATTAAATAACGAAAGAATATATTAAATTACAATATATATTTCAGAAAAATGCATTCTTGTTTTCTTCGTTAAAAATTATAATTTTCAAAAAATAATATCAGATCACATATATATATATATATATATAACTAAATTAAAAGGGACAAAAATTATACTTATATAATCTAGAAATGTTAAACATTTATATTATAAGGGTAAATATAAGTAATCTACTATTACAGCAGCATATGCCAGAAGGGTAAAGTGTGCATAATGGTATATTAAGGGTGGGTTATAATGGACATTTTTTGAGTGGGGATATATTTAATATTGTACTACAATCAAAATTTTTTTATCATATTATTATTGTAAAATCATTGATGTTCATATTCAAGGGAAAATCATAGTAATTTCTTCCATCATAGAAATTTAAAAAAATGGTCTTAATAGAGAATGATCCTACTCATTATGGTAATCCGTATTTATTTCTATTTCAATTAAATTTTATCATATCTCATAAAATATAATATTCTAAATGGCCACTAAAATATTATTATATAATAAAAGTTAAAAATTATTAATTTCATTTGATGTCTTAGAGAAATATTTTTCTATATTTCATTATGGTATAAAATTAATCATAAATAGACCATGTATTTCTAATAACAACTATCTATAATAGTGAAATATTTTCAAATACATTTTATTTTTAGTTTGAATGATAATTTTATTACATTAATACATACACCATAAATTTGAAAAAAAACTTAAACATTGTACACTAAAATATCTGATTTTTCATTTGTTTCATCTCATATTATGGTTTCCATGTTGCCTCATCAAAAATTTTGTTCAACCATAGTTCATTTTTCAGGTGTGTTGTATTATTTCATAGAAGATTTCCCCAATGATATATGTCTTTATCGGATTTTTCACATAAGAAATATCACACTAATAAGGTAACACCTATTGTTTAATTAAATTGTATGGGACTATATACTTATTTTAGAGTGATTCACGGAACTCATAAATTAATTGAGATATGTTATGTGGATGTGCTATTAATATGTCATATCTCAAACATCATAAAGATCACAAATATGAATGTGATAACATAGAACAAGATTTCCATTCATAGAAAAGAATATAAAATTCAACCATAGCGATATGTGAATGAACATATTATATTTGAACTGAAACTCTATATATCAATGATAAATATCATCATATAATTGTTTTCTATTTTTCAAATCATTCATATAATGCTGAGGGATTTGAACCTTAGTTTCATAACTTATATAAGACTATTTCCAACTAGAGTCGTCTCTATAACATCATCCAATCATGTTAGAGACTATCAACTCTTCCTAATATATATAAATGAAGTTTTATTTCAAATCTATAATGAAATTTATTTTTGAATGAAAATTATTCTTGGGGAATGTGTCGATCCTAAAATCCTTTGAAATTTTTTTAAAAATTATCATAGTATATCCTCAAGATAATGAATGATTATCTCATATTAACAAATATTATAAATTCATTATGATCTAATTGTACTAATAACTCTATCTAAATCATTTTTGTTACATATATAAAATATTTTTTTTAAAACCATTGATATAAATCATAAAAAATTTATAAAATTACTTAATTATATCTCTCAAGTACTATTTTGTATTATTTAAATAGTTCGTTAAGGGGGAAAATCTTCATTAATTGGAATGAAAAATAATATAATTATAAGAAATATTCTACTTTATAAATTGAATGTTTTCCTTTACATTATATGGGGAGTATTAGGATGTAATTGAGGTCCATTTTCTAACATTTCAATAATGATATGGGATATTTTTTATTATAACCATATAATTCTTCCATTCAGTCTTTACATGATGGAATATATATCATCTAGAGATGAATTGGGAAATCAAAACCTTCATGGTATAAGACTATGTTTTTTATAAAGACCCATACATTACATACATTGTTATTAATTCAAAATTGAAGCACACTTATTACAGCATATAACAAAACCATGAAAGGATCGTACAGGTAAAGTGTCGTTAAAACCTGGGAAACATAAACAATGGTTCATAAATCATGTACACCGTCTCCCATTTATTTTATCATATATAGAGTCCTTTTTGGCATATCTTACTAAATATCCTTATTCATGACCTGGGGAAAAGAAAACATACACAAGGGTGAACTCAAATTCTCAGTAAGTGTAAACAAAAGAAATATCATTCATATCATATTCATAAGAACATAACATTTTGAAAATCATAACCTGTAAAAGAGATCATAATGTCTTAACATGGGATAAATCATAATAGTTAAATGTAATACCATTAATCATAACATAAAACATGAAACTTTGTGGCATACACACATAATCATAGAGAATCATTTCTTAATAGTCAAGACTCATTGTGATGACTATCATAGTAGACAAAGTCCCTTTCTGAACCGAGTTTACTCCTCATTTCAGTCATGTCTCACAGAACAGGATTAACCTGCCATTCTAGACATTTATATATCATGAGGTATACATATTTATCCAATTCATTGGAAGGAGATATAGGTCCCACCCATCTTATAATGAAACCATTCTTATGTGTGCCAAAAAATCATAAATCATATCATAACCCATGTAATAAAAATGGGATTCTTAAACATCATGCCATCATAACATAGTCCATATAATATAAAAGGACACCATAAAAATAATTCCATCATAACATAATCTAATAAATGTACAAATAGGGTAGAAATAGAACCCTATATTATCTTAAGTGGAATATAATTTTGATATAACACATGAACTCCATTCATGAGGAATATATATCATTTCTACTTTAATTTTTTTCCTTTCTTGACATGTCATACAATTTTAAACCAATATAACTTGATTAAAAATAATATTTAATACTTTTAAATGAATATTCATGGAAATTATGTTCTAAAAATCCAATGAGGCCGTAGAAGTTAAAAAACATCTTCTCATACTTTGGCCGGAAAAGTCAAAAAGTACCTCGTATGAAAAACGACAAAAAATATTCCTTTCATATCATTTACTATAATATCACTGAAGGGTAAAATTGGATTTAAAAAATGGTAGGAGTATAGAAATAATATTAAATATTGAGTAAACATGGATTTGGATGATAAATATTCCCTAGTAAATTTTGAATTAAAAACAATCTCGGAAAAAATTGAGATTGTGATATTTTCCCTTACCTTAGGTCCGATTTTCATCGTATGTGTCTGAAGCTCCAGTATAATTTTTTAAATAATGTTATTGACATATTCAAGAATCTTAATCATTGTTATGATATCATTTATGGTAATATTCTCAGCTTTTTATTAGTAATATTTCATTATTACTTTTTATTCGGGTGTTTATTGCTTTTTTATCTTATGCGTGTTTTGACAAATAAATTCTTATTCATATTTTAGGTTATAGATACCTCATTTCCATAATTTTATTAGTGTAATATATAAGATATTTATTCATACAATTAATTTATATAACCATTAAGCATTTAAGATCATGTAAAACGAGCCGCATCACATCGTGTAGACGGTAGGCCGTACGTACGCATGAGCGATGATATCGTTCCCATGATAGAGGAATTGTATCGATGTGTATGTATACTATTTCATAATTAATATCACTATACAATAATCATATATAGTTATTATTTACACCATTATACACATCCATGTATGGGGGTGGTGGAAAACAGATTACACCACATCGTGGAGACGGTATTCCGTACGTACGCACGCACGGTGATTTCGTTTTCTGTAGGATGGATAGAAGGTGAAATAGGGTTGTTTCATATTTATAATAACATATCATTATATGAGTGATAATTATTTTATTACTTCATAATAAATAACTAACTAATAATAAGTAGAAGAAGAATTAATGTTTTAAGAATCGGTAACAGACATTACCTCTTATTTGAAGCGCATCTTCTTACCCTCCTCTTAGGGCACTAAATATAGTCTTTGAAGAAGACCAGGACCTCTAGGATGTTTCTAGGGAAGTGGAGAAGAAACATTGGCAGGGGTTGTTCGAGCTTGAAGGCACAAATGGTGTGAGGAAGAGAGAGAGGAGGTTCCCTTTTATAATGGACGAGAGGGACACCTTATGAAAAATAGAAAATATTATTTTATTATAAAGTAATAATCAGTTTTTAATAGCTCCAAATTGATTTATTTAGAATATAAGGTGGATATGGGTCAAACTCCTCACATCCAATAGAATTTAGGCAAGTTTAGGAAAGTATTTAAACCTTATCATTTAGAATTAACTCTAAGTTAAATAATTTATCTTTTACCATGTCTTATTGTTTTCTTACACTATATGGTTAATAAACATACTATAACAAGGAAAACGAACCCAATTTTGTTTATTATTAATATATATAACCTTATATATGTCATTTGACCAAAACGTATATTTTTAGGAATAAAATAACAACTAATAATATAATATTTGATTCAAAAACTATTTTATGTCAATTTTGAAACTATTTGGTAACTGATTTTTGTGAAAATCATAACAACATGATTAGTTCGAAATAAGTTAACTAAATCAATACTAACTGGTCATATTAACCTTTAATGTTATTGTAATTCATCAAAAGTCTCAAATTACATTTATTTGGGTATTTATAACCTCAATTATGTCAATATTTCATTAATAAGATATTTAATGCATCATCATTGTGTCAAAAATAAATTAAATTATATATTGTCAAAAAAAAAAGAAATAAAACACAATTTTGTAGGAAATCATTTTATATTTCTAAGGAATATTTATAGTTGAATTTATCTTATGTATAACCCTATATTAAAAATGATTTAGTTATTAATCATTGATTTTAACTATTTTAACCCTACTTTTAATAAATTAATAATAAATGTCCTAATCTAATCCAAGTGGACCTAAATTGTCATATTTTATTCCTAAGGTTGTTTTTGGTAGAATTACACTTATCCAATAGAAGTAGGACATTTTTAGTGTAATAATAATATCATTTTACCATTAATTACACTATTTACTTTTAACCGTGGAAAATAAAAGTACAAAGTTACTATACAAATAATAATAATTTTTATCTTATTGAACCACAATTTACTCATTGATATAAACTGTTTCTCTTCTATTTTCGAAATTTTACTCACAGAAGTGGTAAAATTGTGTTTTATATAAATTTTTAAACTCTCCTAGGATTTGGATAAAAGACGATGAAATGTTCAATAAAATTTATATATCTAAAATTATTATAAAATTACTCCAATGAAATACTTTGAAATTATATAGGTATTATGTTTAAATTTTTTCCTAAAATAAATTTCAATAAAATAAATAATTATTTAAATAAAAAGTCGGGTTTTAAATAGTAACCCAGTGTTATCACTATTCATAAAATATTGAATGTTTTCAGAAAAATACCAAAATTTCACCGTAGGATTATTTTGATATTCCGAATCCAAAAATGAAGTCCATTTTGAAAGATAAAATTTTTAAAATTTCAATAAGTGGGTATTACTATTCATAATGGATAGTTTTAATTATATTTTAATAGCATATCGTTGTTTAGTGAAACTCGGTATTGCGTACAACACAAGATATCGGGGAAGGTCATGATTGCGTGTAAAGAAAGCCAAGATAGTGTTGTGTGTAGTGAATGATTTCATTGATGATTTATATAACATAAAAACAAAATATTTCTCATAAAAATATCAGGTGTTACATTCTACACCCCTTAAAATGAATTTCATCGTCAAAATTCGTCACTTCGTAAAAAACAGATGAGGATACCTCTCCCTCATCATATCCTCAAGCTCCACAGTAGCTTCATCTAATTGGTGGTTCCTCCATAAAACTTTCACCAAGAAAGTGGTCTTGTTCCGTATGACTTTTTTTCTACGATCCAGAATCTATATCTGATGTTTTTCATAAGATAGATCTTGCACCAACGGTACAACTTCTAAGCTTAGTACATGTGAAGGATCGGGTATGTACTTTCTCAGGAGAGATACATGGAACACATCGTGAACTTTAGAGAGATTCGGTGGAAGCGCCAATCGATAATCTACCTTCCCAACATGATCCAGTATTTCGAAAGGACTGATATACCTAGGGCTCAACTTTCCCTTCATTCCAAATTTCATTACTCTCTTCCATGGAGATATTCGTAAGAACACTTTATCACCCACTTAAAACTGTAGGTCTTTTCATTGGTTGTCGGCATAACTTTTTTGTCAACTCTGAGCAGCGCTTATGTGTTGTTGAATAGATTGGACCATTTTTTCCATCTCATCAACAACATAAGGTCCTAATAGCTTTTTTTCCCCAACTTCATCCCATAAAGTTGGAGTTCGGAATTTCTTTCCATAGAGAGATTTATAAGGAGCCATATGAATACTGGAGTGAAAGATATTATTATAAGAAAATTCAATCAAGGTTAGGTGTTGATCCCAACCACCTTTGAAATCCATAGAGCATGTTCTTAACAAATCTTCTAGAGTTTTAATTGTTCTCTCAGAATGACCATCTATCTGAGGATGATAAGTAGTGCTGAAAGTCAACTCTTTATCCAGAGTATGCTGAAGACTTCACCAGAACATTGAGGTAAACCTCAGATCCCGATCAGATAAAATAGAATGTTTTACTCAATGAAATCATACCACTTCCTTTACATATATCAGGGCAAGCTGATCCAGAGAGAACTCCTCTATAATAGAAATGAAGTGTGCAGACTTTGTAAGACGATCAACTATAACCTATATAGAATTATTACCTTTGGATGTATTAGGAAGACCAGTGACAAAGTCCGTAGTGATATTTTACCATTTCCATTCGGGTATGGGTAATGGTTATAACATCCTCTTATACTTCTGTCTATAAGATTTAACTGGTTGACAAACCAAGCATCGAGAGGCATATTTAGTAACATCTATTTTCATTCCATCCCACCAGAAGTACTCTTTCAGGTCCCTATACATCTTCGTGCTTCCAGTATTAATAGAGAATGATGAATTATGAGCCTCATCCAGCAAATCCTTCTTTAATTCTGGTATGGGAGGAACACAAAACTGATTCCTGATCTTTATTATCCCATCACAATCATGGATGAATCTAGTAAAATTTCTCACATTCATTGTAACTTTATATCTTCTTTTTGTGCCTCTTTAATCATCACATGTATATATGGTTGAACATTCATTTGAGAATGATGTGATTTTCCCCTTCCATTATAATTCCAAGATCCATCCTTTGTAAATCCATATATATTGGATCTTTTTTGATCCTCATCATGGATAAGCTAACATGGTCATGTCGACATAATGCATCTGCCACCGTGTTTTCTTTCCCAGGGTGGTAATGAATTGAGTTGTCGTAATCCTTAATCAACTCCAACCATCTTCTTTTGCACATATTCACCTCCTTTTGTGTGAAAATATACATTAAACTTTTATGATCAGTATAATTATTACACCTTCCACCAAAAAGATAATGCCTCTAAATCATTAATGCAAATATTACCGTAGCTAACTCCATATCATGAGATGGGTAATTTTGCTTGTGTCTTTTCAACTGTCGTGAGGCATAAGCTATCAACATGTGATTTTTCATGAGAACACACCCCAAACCCTTCTTGGATGCATCACTGTAGATCACAATCCTTTCTCCACTGCAAGGCAGTGTAAGCATAGGTGCACTAGATAACCATTTTTTCAACTCCTTGAAATTCTCTTCACATTCCTCTGTCCACCCGAACTTAACTCTTTTTCAAGTCAACCTATTTAGTGGATTAGATAATCATGAAAAATCATTAACAAAATGTCGATAATATCCAGCCAAACCAAGAAAACATCGGATCTCAGTTACGGTTGTTGGTCTCGACCATCTTTTGATAACATCTGTTTTTGATGGATCCATAGATATCCCCTCTTTTGAGATTATGTGACCCAAAAATGAAACTTCTTGAAGCCAAAATTCACACTTGGTAAATTTGTAATAAAGCTTCTCCTTTCTCAGGTTCTTTATTAAAATTCCCAAGTGATCATAATGTTATTCCTTGATCTCTGAATAGACAATAATATAATCTATAAATATTACCAAAAACTGATCATGATAATCTCTAAATACTCTATTCATTAGATCCATGAAGATAGAAGGGGTATTAGTAAGACCAAATGGAATCACTATAAAATCATAGTGTCCATACCTTGTATGGAAAGCCGTATTTGGTATATCCTCCGTTTTGATCCTTAATTGAGGATACCCAGAACGAAGATCAATCTTGGAATATTATTGACCTCCAAGTAGTTGGTCAAATAATTCATCAACGTGCGGGATAGGATATTTGTTCTTGATCATGATCTTGTTATGTTCTCGATAATCAATGTGGAGCCTCACTGTTCCATCTTTCTTCTTAACAAACAGAACATGTGCCCCCCCCAAGGTGGTGAACTAGGGCATATGAATCACTTATCTAGATTCTCTTGGAGTTGCTTCTTCAATTCCTATAACTCAATTAGGTCCATTCTATAATGTGTATTCGAAATAGGCAAAGCACCCGGTATGAGTTCTATTGAAAACTCAACTTCACAATTTTGTGGAAGACCCAGGATTTCCTCCGGAAAGACATCATCAAACTCCTGTACAATGGGAATATTCTTAATCGTGAGTTTCTGACCAACCATTTGAGATAAATAATAATCATTTAATAGAATCAAGACCCATAAGATGGAAGAAATTTCCACTGGAAGGTTATTTTCATCCTTGCATTGATAGACGATCATAGATTGATCTGGAATATGAAATGTGACTTCCCTTATTTGGAAATTGATATGAGATCCATGTAATGAAATCCAATCCATGCCAAGAATCACATCAAATTCCACTATATGAAGGATCACAAGATTTTCAAGAAGCACTTTCCCATAAACTTCAATCGGAGAAGAATTATAAACTTTCGATGTGACTGTTGTTCCATTAGGGCTTGTCACAGCTAACTCAACATCTAATTATTGAGGTAATATAGAGATTCCATTAGAGAATGTTTCAGATATAAAAGAGTGGGTGGATCCAGAATCAAATAAAACATTTTCTACTTTAGAGTGGATGGTAAGTGTACCATTCACCACTTCATTATCGTACTCCACATCGCTGATAGAAATTGAATGTGACGTTCCTTTGTGTTTAGCCTTAAGAGTTAGTTGACGTCGATCATCATCAACAACACTTGGATAGGGAATTGATTAGCATAATTCCCCATTTCCTTGAACTTCAAACATTGAAGTGTAGGAGGTTCACTTAGTGTATCCTTTTAGTTGTTTGCATCACTATACATCTTCTTCCCATCACTACATCATTCAAATTCCTAATGACCTTCCTTTCCATATTTTATAAATTTACTTTTCCCTTTATGACAACTCCCTACATGTTTCATTACACACTTTGAGAATAAATAAAAAAAAATCATCTTCTTTTCAGTGTGCTATTTAGATTTTCTTTTCAATTCTAGTTTCCTCTTCTTAACAAATTCATATGAGTGGTGGGTTTCTAAAATCTCTATCTCAACCTTGAGAGCACATCGAACAATTTCCTCATATCTATTTAATCCCCTTATGGATAACTCCATTCAAATACATGGTTTTTTGCCAGTAAATAATCAATCGATCATACCCACATTTTGGATAATAATACCAGAAGTGTACCTTGCAAGTCTTGTAAAAGTTTCTTCGGAGATTCCAACATATTCATCATCCTATTACTTTAGTTCAAGAAACTCCTTCTCCATCTTTGTTCGATGAATACGAGGGAAGTACTTGTTAAAAAATAAGTTCTTGAACTCCCCCCATTCCATGGACTCAATTTCATCTCTTGGACTCATATTATTGAGAAGATTCCACCATTGATTAGCTTCACCATACAAACGATATACTGCTAAGATGACTTTATGATGTTCAGAACATTGATGAAATGAAAATATCTTTTCAATGGTACTAATCCATTGTACAGCCACTAATGGATCAGTAGACCGGCTGAATGAGGGTGGACACTGCCTCATAAAGGATTCAATAGAATGTTGCTCCTTCCATTGATCATTTGGATATCTTCCATGATTCATATCTTGGGAATTTTGTGTGAGCATGGATACAAGATTTTTCATTCCATCTCCCATAACATTTTTTTTCTCAGGGGGACAATCATTTCATTTCCCATCGCATTCTGCATTAACACGGTTCCTTCGGGTTCCATCCATTGACTAAAACCAATATTAATAGTGTGTGGAACAATAATTATAATAGGAAAACCACATAATCAAGAATAAAATTTCAAACTTAAGGTCTTATCATAGGTGTTTCATGGCCATTTTGAAAACACTATGATTGTGTTCAATGCTTAGACTTATCCTTAGGGATCTTACTAAGGCTTTCACATCCTAGTTTCCAATGGTTGATTATACCTTTCCTCTGATACCAACTATAATGAACCATACTTTACATATATTGATATCACTTTATAATTGAAACACACATATTACAACATATAACAAAACCATGAAAGGACCGTATAGGTATAGTGTCTTTAGAAAATGGGAAACATAAAAATATGGTTCATAAATCATCTACACTATCTACCTTTTATATTATCATATCTAGAGTCCCTTTTGGAATATCTTAAATAATATCCTTCTTCCTGGCCTAGGGAAAAGAAGACATACAAAAGGGTGAGCTCAAATTCTCATTAAGGGTAAATAAAAGAAATATCATTCATATCCTATTCATAAGAACATAACATTTTTAAAATCATAACCTTGAAAAGAGATCATAATATCATAACATGAGATAAATCATAATAGTGAAATGTAATACCAATATTCATAACATAAAACATGAAACATTGTGGAATACACACATAATCATAGAGAATCATATCTTTGTATTCAATACCCATTGCCAAGACTATCTTAGCGGAAAAAGTCCATTTCTGAACCGAGTTCACTCCTTGTTTCAGTCCTGTTTCACTGAACCGGATTAACCTAACCTTCCATCCATGTCTATATAATGAGATATAAATCTTTACACAATTAATTGTAGGAAGATATAGGTCCCACCAATCTCATAGTGAATCCATTCTTATGTGTCCCACAAAATCATAAATCATAGCATAACCCATGTAATAAAAATTGGATTCTTAAAAGAATTCCATAATAACATAATCCATATAAGATAAAAGGACATCATTAAATTAATTCCTTCATAACATAATAAAATCAATGTAAAAATAGGGATAGAAAAAGAACCCTATATAATCTTAGATGGAAAATAATTTTGATAAAACACTTGAACTCTATTCTTATGGAAAATATCCATTCTACATCAATTTTTTTTCCTTTCTTATCATGTCGTAACATTTTAAAGTAAACCAAGTTGATTAAAAATAAACATGAAAACTTTTAAAGGAAGCATCATGGAAATAATGTTTTAAAAATCCATTCAGGCCATATTTGTTATAAAAACATTCTTCTCATACTTTGGCCAGAAAAGACAAAAAGTACCTCGTATGAATAACGACAAAAGATTCCTTTCATATCTTTTACTATAAACTCACCTAAGGGTAAAATTTGATTTTAAAAATTTTAGGAGGATAGAAATAATAATATTAAATATTTAGGAAACATGGATGTGGTTGATAAATATTCCCCAGTAAATTCTGATGTATAAACAATCTCGGATAAAAAAGGGATTGCGATATTTTCCCTTACCTCAGGTCTTATTTGCTTCGTACGTGTCTGAAACATATGTATAAGGATTTAAATAATGTTATTGAATTATTAATGAATCATAATAATTGTTATGATATCATATATGGTAATATTATTATCTTCTTATTAGTAATATTTCATTGTTACTTGTTATTCAGGTGTTTATTGCTTTTTGTTCTTATGCGTGTTTTGTCGAAAAAATTCTTATTCTTATTTTAGGTTATAGATAACCCATTTATATTATTTTACTATTGTAATATATTTCTTATTTATTCATTAAATTTATTTATATAATCATTAAGCATTGAAGATCTTGTAAAACTAGTCGCATCACCTCGTGGACACGGCAGGCCGTACGTACGCACGAGCGATGATATCATTCCCATGATCGTGGAATTGTATAGAAGTGTATGTATACTATTTCAGAATTAATATAAATTTAAAATAATCATATATTTTTATTATTCACACCATTATACCCATCCAATTATGGTGGTGGTGGAAATAGATTACACCACGGCGTGGAGACGGTATTCAGTACGTACGCACGAGCAATACTTTTGTTTTCCGTATGATGGATAAAAGGAGAAATAGGTATGTTTCATATATATAATAACATATCAGTATATGAGTTATAGTTATCTAATTACTAAATAACTAAACATCTAAATAAGAAGAAATAGAAGAAGAAATAAAGTTCAATGAATCAGAAACGGACATTACCTCTTCTTTGAAGCGCATCTTCTTAACATCCTATTGGTGCACAAAATATGGTATTTTAAGAATACCAGGACCACTAGGATATTTATAGGGAAGTTTATAAGATAAATTGGAAGGTTTTGGCCGCAATTGAAGGCTCAAATTGGTGTGAGGAGGAGAAGGTGTAGGGTCCCTTTTATAAGGGAGGAGAGGGGCACCTTAAGAAAAAACCCAAAATATTATTTTATTATAAAGTCATATTCAGTTTTTAATAGCTCCAAATTAATTTATTTAAAAGATAAGGTGGGTATGGGTCGAAATACTCTCATCCAATAGATTTTAGAAAAGTTTTGGTTACTATTTTAACCTTATCATTTAGATTTAACTCTAGGTAAAATAATTTAACTTTTACCATGTCTTCTGGTTTTCTTACACTATATGGTTAATAAAATAACTATAACAAGCCAAAAGAACCCCAAGTTGTTTATTATTAATATATATAACATTATCTTTGTCATTTTTCATAACCTTATATTTTTAGGAATAAAGTAAAAGTAAATAATATAATATTTGTTTTAAATACTATTCAATGTCCATTATGACACTATTAGGTAATTGATTTTTGTGGAAATAATAACAAAATTATTATTTCTAAAAAAGTTAATTAAATAAATAATAACATGTCATATTAACCTATAAAATTATTGTAATTAATTAAAAGTCTCAAATTACATTTATTTGGGTATTTATAGCATCAATTATGTTAATATTTTATTAATAAGATAATTACAGCATCATCATTATGTCATAAATAAATTAAATTATATAATGTATAAAAATTTTAACTTAAACACCATTATGTAGGAAATATTTTTATATTTCTAATGAATATTTATAGCCGAATTTATCTTATGTATAACCCTATATTAAAAATGATTTAGTTATTAAGATGTGATTTTAACTATTTTAACCCTTCTTTAAATAAATTAATAATAAATGTCTTAATCTAATCCAAGTGTACACAAATGGTCATGTTTAATTCCTAAGGTTTTATTGGTCTAATTAAACTTATCCAATATAATTAGGACATGTGGTAGGGTAATAATAATATAATTTCTACCCTTAATTACCCTATTTACTTTTAACCGTGGTAAATAAAAGTAAAAAGTTACTATTCATAAAAAAATATGTTTATCTTATTGAACCACATTTACTCCTTGATATTAACCGTGTCTCTTGGATTTTTGAAATTCCACTTACAGAAGAGGTAAAATTATGTTTTATATAAATTTTCAAACTCTCCAAGGAGGTGGGTAAAAGATAGTGAAAACTTCAATAAAATTTATTTATCTAAAATTATTATATAATGACTCCAATAAATTACATTGAACATATATATGTATTATGTATCAATTTGGACATAAAATAAATTTAAATAAAATAATTATTTATTTAAATAAAAATTGGGTTTTAAAATGGTAACCTAGTGTTTTCACTATTCCTAAAAATTTGAATGTTTTCAGAAAAATACCAAAATTTAACCGTAGTCTAATTTTGATATTCCGATTCAAAAAATGAAGACCATTTTGAAAGATAAAATTTATAAAATTTCAAAAAGTGTGTATTACTATTCATAAAGACAATTTTTAATAATATTTTAATAGCATATCGTTGTTTAGTGAATCTCGGTATTGCGTACAACGCAAGCTATCGAGGAAGGTCGCGATTCTATGTAAAGAAATCCAAGCTAGTGTTGTGTGTATTGAAAGATTCCTTTGATGATGTATATAATATAGAAACTAAATATTTATCATAAAATCTGTGGTGTTACATTTTTTATAGATATACGTGCTTTTAAATCAATTATATTATAATGTTATATGAATATTCAATACATTACACAAACACATGCCTAATTAAAGTAAACGTTTAGGGTATATGGAGACTAGGTAGAAAATATTATATTATGGTCAATGATATTAATAATATAATATTATGATCATCATATATATTACTCTTCATGAACATGCTGAAATTAAAACAGTTCATCGTATCATAGGGTATAGATCCTATGGAATAGTGAACTTAGAATATTAGTTAGGGTAAACAACTTAGATACAAAATCATAACATGAACACTAAGGGTATATGAGTATGATAATGAAAAATGAAAACGAAAACATTTATATGAAGGATGAAAATAACTATTCTTGATATATATAAGGGTTGTTAATATGAAATAAACCAAATATAAATAAAAAATGATCAATGGGGGAATAAAAATGGAAAATACACGGAATTGTGGAAAACACATGAAAAAAGAACATCTATTATCAAATATTCCCACCGAGACATTCATAACATGTTAATAATAGTATAACCACCTATTAATATACATTTTGAATCAGATAATCTCCCATAGACCATCCATAGGTCTTTGGATAACCTCTAATGTACTCCCTTTTGGTCTTGTGATAACCTCTCACGTACCACTTGAGCTGATATAACTTTAGTCATTACCGATTACATTGGAAGGAGATATAGGTACCACCTTTCCCAAAACCATTAATGTTTTTGTGAACTATTCATAGAACAATAATCATATATGATACCATGAAATGAAATGGGATTCATTAAATATTTAATCATTGTAAATCCCATGGAGAGAAAATTGGTTTCATATGTTTTTAATCATTTCATCAAAACATTTCCACAAAAAAATATATCAATTTTATAAAAAACAGATTATGATAAATCATTAATAAAATGTATATTAATGGAATCATTGGTTTAATCCCATAGTAAACAATGAATTAAATAAAAATTTATCATATTAGATAAGGAGTTTTTCATAAATATGACTTGGATAATTTATTTTCAAAAATAATTTCAAAATAATAAATTCTTAATATATTTTGGAAATCGTATCAATTGAAAATAAACATGAAAATATATAAAAGATTCTTTAAAATAAATTTGAAACATTTCTTGAGGAATATATAATTTCCACATATTAGTTTTTTGTAAAAATAAGTAATTTTCATAATCCTTTTCTTTGAATTTATCTATGTAAACATTTGATGGAATGTTAAAAGAAAATAATTCATATGAAGGTACGAAATTCTGATTAGGATGTACATGTCAATAAAAATATTTTTTTAATTATTTTGTTAAAATAAAAATAAAAATTGTTTTTAGAAAACAATTTGAAAATTGTAGTTAAATTTATTAAAACAAAATCACAACAATAAAACTACATTTAAAAAAAAAATATTAATTTTTTTAAAAATAGTTTTTCAAAACATGGATATGGAATAAAATGGTTTATTGACCAAATTGATATATAATGTTGATTTATCTTCAAATAATTATTATTTAATTTTGAAAAAATAAATGGAGGAAAATTATGTGAAAAATTGTGTTCTCATTAAATAACAATAGGAAAAGAAATTTCAAGATTTTCTTAAGAGTTGGAATATTATATTTCACCATCAAATGTATAAATATAAATGATCCTATTAAATAATGATATTTTACTATAAAACAATTTCCACATTGTTAAATTTGATTAATAATACCTATGAAATAATAAATTAAAATTAAAAATAAAATTTAACGAGAAAAAATAAATTCATTATATTTCATTTCTAAAAGTATATAAACTAACCTCATTATATAAGGTTGGTGCATAACATAAAATGTTTCAAAATGATGGATAATTGAGGAAAAAATCCTTGCCACATTGGTATATTTTGAATCACAAAACCGTTAAAATTGATATCATAAAAAATATATTTACATAACCATTATATTATTTTTTTAAATTATATAATACATTCATGAGTACTGTCTAAACCACATAAAAGAAACACATCATGAATATGGGTTGTATCTGGGAGAAAATATATGTGATATTGAAACACCATACAACATATGTAATCTTTTTGAATCTTATACCCCAATAAATAATTAAATAAAATGAAAATTTTAATACTATTATAAGTATGAGATTTTTTATATAAGATTTCAAATGTTCCATATATATACCACAATGAAAAATATGTGGTTAATTTTGATAATTCTCCCATAAAAAATTAAAATTGATATACACTAATTTAAGTCTCAAAACCATTCATACATGTTAAAACGTAATATATATTAAATATAATATTATTATATTCATTATATTCATTTTATATATATTATATATATATATATACATATATGATTTAACTATGAAACTTTATTACTCGACATTTCCTTGTTAGAATTTAATATTAATAAATACTTATCTATTTTTTATATATTTTGAATTGTTATTTTTTGTACACTTAGAATAATATTGGTTAAATAAATCTATAATAATTAATATCATAACATAATTATCATGTTTACAATATTATTATACATTGGAGATCGATATTCAGTTTTTATTTTGAGATGTGTTATATGTTATAATCGTGGAGATGTTAGGTCGTACAGACGCATAAGTGTAATTTATTTATTTCAATGCCCTATATTGAAATGAGGTATGTAATATTTTATCCATAAAAATGATAACAATATTATAAATAAATTATTTTTCATTAAATATACATATACATATAATTCATGTGGTATGGTGATGATTATAGAGTGTCACATAGCTTCATCGGTGTGGTAGTCAACATATAAACGAATGACCTTACCATCTTCTAGTGAGTACAAAGGTAATAATGAAAAAGATATATTTTCTATTAATAATGATAAATATTTCATTAAAATAAATTTTATTTAATTTATAACATATATATTCTTTAATAGTTTACTCTTTATCATCCATGTGATGCATTAGTGAAAAACGAATCAAATAACTTCATGTGGTTGTAGTTGTTCGTGTACACGAGTGATGTTATTTTATCCACTACAAGATGGATTGTGAAATTTTATATATTATATAATGAAAAAATATGTATAATTATGATTGAAATAACCTTTATCATCTTTAGATCCAACATCATAACCAATGTTGAATGGTGGTAATGGAAAAATGAATGAGATCAGTTGGAATAGAGGTATCTCGCTGTGCACATGAATGCCGATTTTGCAAAAAATATTGTGAAGGTGGAGATAATTTTATGTCATTTCCATAAAATTAAAAAAACCAGTCATAATATGAAGACTGATTTAATCTTATAATATTTGTTTAATAGGAATTGAAGGAGGTGTAGGAATAAATAAAATATAAATTCTCATTGACAGATGATACATCATCTTCAGGCATCCTCGTTAGATTTTCACAAAAATCCTTCCTCCGAGGGATTTATATATAGAATAATGCATCTAAGATGAGGTAAGGTATTTTAGGAGGATGTTTTTTTATATCATGTTTGATCCAGAAAAAATTTAGTGTGAAGAAGGGAGTGGGTGGGGTTGACTTTTATATGTAATGTGAGAAGAACACTTTTAACTTTTTGAAAAAAAACCGTGTGCCCACATTTTTATGATACAATAATACTCTAATATTAATTATTATTAAGAAACATATTATACTGGGTCCAAATATTCCTTTCAATTATAATTTAAAAATGTTTTTAATCCATTTAGTTAATTATATTGTTTTTATCCTCTAATAATCCGATTTTTTCCTTACCCGGAATAATAAATTAATACTGTTTGAATATCCAATTAGGAAAAATTTAATTTTAAACTAAAATTCTCCTAAATTTTAATACTAATTAAATTTTTAAAAATATAACTCATAGATATGGAATGTTTTATTCAAAAATAATCATGCATATGCGATGAGAAAGTAGATTTTTCCAAGAGAAAATGTTAAAATATTTATAAAGGATGTATTTAATATATCAATGAGACACAAATACAAGTTAACTAAATTGAATTAGTATATATATATATATATTAACTAATTTTCATTTAAACCCTATTTATGAATATTTAAATAACATAAATAAAAATGGAGTTTTCAATAAAAATTTGTTATTTTTAACAATTATAAATAGATAAACATTTTAGAATATAATCTGAAATTCACAATATGATAATTTTTATATGATGATTTATAAAAGGATATATATTTTCTAAATTACTTTATCTGGAATTTTGATGAAATATTTTTAACATTATTATAAAAAGGAAACAAAACAAAATTCTAAAAATAACATATTTATGCATTTATGGGTATTTATTCATATCACCATTAAAAAAATATGATTAATTCAAAATTTTAATCAAAATTATAATATGAACATTTGAGTAATTTTCTTCAACATTAGTTGATTTTTTAATTTGTTGAGGTAAAACACATTTGAGTAAAAAAATAGTTCTTCTAAAAATGTTTTATTTTACTTTCAAATAGTTTTTATATTCATTTATATTTTATTAATAACCAAAGAAATTAATATATATATATATATATATATATATTAAAACCATAAATTAATATTTTAGTTATCATATTCATACATTTCATTCCCACGACATATTTGATAAATAAAAAATTAAAAAATAATATCTTAATATTATTTCACATTTCATTTATGCTCAGAGTTGTGTGTATCATAGTATACACATAGTGTTGTGTGTAACAATATCTCAATGTGGTCTTGCATGCAACTAAATCTGAACTCATTGACGCGTGTAATGAAAATTATCAAAAATATTAACTTTATTTTAAAATTTTTATTTTAAACTAATTCTATGGGTCTCAAATTTCACCCCTGTTATATGCATGTCACCCATGGAATTTGCCTCGGTCATAAATTGTTCAATATTTGGGAATTCAATCATTAAAACCAAAATCATAAATATAGTTAACAAAACATCAACTTTTAAAATAAAATGTTATCTGAGAAATTGATCTATAATAATACATACTAGGATTCGAAATAGGGGAACATATATGGGAAGTGAAAATATAGACGTTGAATAAATTAATAAATAATTGTTTATAGTGATAATGATTATATTTTAATATAAATTTCATGATAAAATACGTGTAGAAAAAAACCAACAAAAAAGTGGCATGAAAAAGATAATTAATGTCATCCAAAATGATTATAGAAGAACAACATTTAATTTTTATATATTCTTCAAAATGTTGGGAAATTCCTTTCCATAATGATTGAGTATATAGAATAATTTATTTACATGATATAATTTTATTCAATAGGAATACACTCATCATTATCTTAATCATTGGTCAATTTATACTTCATTTCTTACCCTATGATATGATTCTTTTTTCATATTTAGGGAACAAAATAAAATCTATAACATAATGAAAATTCATTCCTTATATCTCAAATTATAAATATTGACACTATTTATCCAATATATTTAAATATTCATATTGTGAATTAATACATTATCACCTAAAACATCATCTCATGATTAACATAAACCATTACATAAATGATTAACCTTATGAACCATCCATAAAAAAAATATGTTAACTATATTTCTAAAACAAAATATTAATCATCTTAATATCAATTAAATTATCATAACGATCAAATTAAAAAACATGTTTGTAACTAGGTTTTATATTCTCCGGAATTATTTTAAGAAGAATAATTATCATAAATAAATAATGAAAAGTTTTCAAATGTCGTCATTCCTGGAAAAAAATTACCATAAATTTATAACATATTCCATTGATAAAATATTGTTGTAAAAACTATTAATGGTAACAAAATCCCTTTTTAATAAATCTATTATTATTTCTAATTTATTAAATACTATCAAATTAACTTTATCCTTATAAAGCATATCATTATCCCGAATAATCATCATTTTCTAAACCTCTTTTACTTATAAAGGTTTATCTTCACTTAATCATTAGTTTTCCCAAAAATATTACATTTCCATTAAATCAATTTTCTAGATCATTCTATGTTTTCTATATATTACTTAATATCATTAAATAAAAACTTATACAGAAAAATACATATAAATTTCATGATTCATATAACATAATTCTTGAATTCCAATACATAGACACTTAAAAAATTCAATTTCATTCACGAACCATTAAATTTTATTCATCATCTAATTCCATATTTAGTCATTTGTAAAATATGAAAAATTAATAATGTCTTCACATTCCTTATAAGGCATATTATGTGAACAAAATCAGTTTTTATAAACAATTTAATAGGATTCACCATATTATTCCTTTGATTCAATGTTACAATCTTATTAATTTATAGGATATTATATAGTCTTCCCACCATATTCCTCACTACCTAAACTCTCAATGAACATTATTCTTCTCTTCTTTGTTTAGATTGGGAATTGATTATGGTATATATTTTTGATCATGTTACATTATGACACTGACCATTGTTCTAGTCATTAATTAATTTTAATGCTCATAATAGAATTTATTGTCACATTTTTTTTAAAACATTTCATTCTAATTCATTAAATTATCTAAAACTAAAAGGTATGTTGTGTGAATCAACAATCATAAATAAACATACTTATCCTGAAAACCACTAATAAGATTGTTAAATCCTAACATCATATTTTTAGTCTATAATATCAGTGGTTTATCCAAGGTCAATTATAGTCATCTTATATTTGAATATATCCTAAAGATTTGTATAGTGTTTGTGAAATTCCAAATAATTTCAACTATAACATTCAATCTATGTGTGTAGTAATTCCGATTATTGATAAATATGTGATGATTGAGTCAATATCAATGCACCCTTTTCTCGAATATTAACCATAAGTACCTCTATGCATGATCCACATCTACATGTAGTCTGTATTCTTAAATTTAATTTTATATAATTCAATTACTATATCCATTACCAAAATATGATTACATTTCACAATAATATGACTCATCATTATATTATCCTTATAATCATCCCTTGGTATATCCTTATAAATAAACCATAAGATATTTCAAATGATTTCATTTACTATCATTCAATTGATAATTAAACCCTAATTATGATTCCAATTATAGGGACCAAGGACTTTCATGAATGTATATTACATGTTTTGTGATGAATACTTAATAAATTACAGAAATATATTTGAGGGGAGCGTAATAGTTTATTTTATTTGGAGACTATGTACACAATCTTCTAATTTTTAAATGAACTTCATCATCTCCCAATCATATTATCCTTTTTAATCATACAAAAAATATCATACTTAAAACCATATTTGAAGACATATGAATAAGAAACATATAGAATGGTGACCAGAGTTGCTTAGTAAGGGTGATCAAGGGAGATATGAAAGTATAACATTGACATAAGGGTTTGAGAACATGATCATAAAATATTAAAACCATATTCAAAATTTTAATGATCTTAATCAAGAGTCATATAATATTTATTGGATATTCATATAATGTGAATAGTAAGGGTATCAAAGTGTATGAGCCTTGATAGATCACCATGAAAATAATGAATGAAATTGTTTCATAAAGATATGTATAGAAAATATTATGTCAAGGCTACCACCACGACATTATTAATATGTTTTTCATAATATTACAACTAATGTACCATCATCGGCTTGTGTTATCCTCTAATATGCCCTCTTTTAGGCTTGGTTTAAACTCATGTGCACCCTCTTATGTGCTTTATATTACCTCACATGTACCGTTTTAGATCATATAACAGTAATCATTACTAAATTAATTATCGAGGGATATATGTCCCACCCATAAAATTATTATTACATTTATATTACCTAGGATCATATATCATTCATAATATTACATAAAATTAAAATTATTGTATTTTATAAAACATTTCAATAAATAATTACTCATGTAAAAGATAGGGTTTCCTAATCATTTCATCTTTTCTTCATAAAATTACCCATAGAAAATAGATAAGGTTGAAAAACACATTTCCATTGAAAAAAATTTATAGAAATAATTAATTTTTTTATTAATTATATCCCCCTACAAATGTCGAGTTACATCAAATGATATAATATTATACAGTGAATGACTTTGAAATAAAACATGGAACATTTAACGAGGACAATTTCTACTTTTTTAAATTAATTGTTTAACACTAAAAAATCCAATAATCATTTTTGAATTATTTTTCATTGAAAATAATTTTAAATATATAAAAGAATAATTAAAATTATATTCAAACATTTGTTGATGAAAATCTCATTTCCTCATTGAAGAAAACATTTTAGAAAATAAAACATCTTGGAAATCCATACCATTGAAAATAACCTTGAAAACATTTAATGGAATATTCAATGAAATTAATATACATGCAGGTATGAACATACTTTTTTGACCTACATATTTAAACAAATATCCCTTTCACATTATCATTAAAAGAAAAATCATAATTATTTCAGAAAATGATAAAATTATATATTTTTATAAATTTTGTACAAAAATTAACATATATACTTTTTTTTAATTTATCTGTTTAAAAACATTTTTGAACACATTTTTCTAAAACATAGATATGTAAGGAAAATGATTCTCGACTGAAATGATAAATACAGTCAATTTCCATAAAATGAAATATTTTAAAATCCTCAATAAATATATATTATTAAATTATTTAAATAATAAGAATATTATGACATAAAAAGTGTTTAAGAATAATTATCAATTTTAGTAGATTTTTATCATTTGATGTTTACATTTGAAGCATAACACATAAAATAGAAGGATAAAAGATGGGATTATACTATAAACCCATTTCCACCTTGATAATGATGAATTATAATAAAAATTAAATAATAACATTATAGTAGTTATAAAATATCTTGAAAATACTAAAATTCATGATATTATATGTCATAAGGGATGTATATAAACCTCATAAAAGATGATACGTGAATATTAGAAAACATGTCTCAATTGAGGAAAATTGTGACAAAAATCCCTAATTCATTTAGTGTCTTTTCAATCATATATACCAAGAACGATATATCCAAAAATAGATGTGTAAATTAAAATAATTATAATGTTAATTGTTAATAAATTCCTTCATGGGAATTATATAAGAAATATTAAGTAATATATTGGAGAATATGGCATGTGTTCAAAAACAAAGGAATGTGATATAGAAATACATTTTATATTAAGTAATATTTTTAATCATAACATAAAAAATTAATAAAAAATTTAAACATTAAAAAAAATATTTTATTTATTTATAAACATTTATTAACCAATTATTATTTTTTAAAATCACACATCAAGTAATAAGTTCTTTTTTTCATATTGGTTTGGATTTTTTATTTTCGATTATTTTGTATTTGTCATGGTTCATTCATAAATAGAATAATAGTAATTAAACAATTTTTATATTTATACATTAATTATTCCTTTTTTACTAAACACGAATGATGGTTTTGAAAAATAATATTCCTGATGATTTGTGAGATGGTAGTTTGTATGTACACATATGTAAGGATTCCATTTCCCAATGACCCTTATATAAAGTAGGTATGTAATTTATTATATTTTTATAATGATAATAATATCATAAAAAATATTAATTTATTAAATATAATTATACATGTCATATATGAAGTATGTTGATTAAAATTGAGAGTTACATAGCTTCATGATGGTGGAAGTCAACACATTCAAAAATTTCATTATCACCTATTAGTGAGTGAAACTGTAAAAAAGAAATTGATATATTAACCTTTAAGAATTATTAATATGTCACTAATATCAATATAAATCATTTATAACATATTTAATCATTAAGAATTTCCATATTAACTTCCATGTAAATAATTGTTGATAAACAAAACATATCCCTTCATACAGAAAAGAACAGTTATTATGTCCCGTAAGGAATGGATATAAAAAAAATACTATATAATGACTAAAATTTTATATAATTTTTTAAATAATATTTATATAATTTATATCTTCTATCATACCAAAAGATAATATATGGTAATGGAAAAATGAATAACCTCATTTTCTAAGGTGGTAGTCCACCATACACATAGATGAAAATTTTAAAACACATTTGATAATGTAGATATGATTTCTCTAAATTAAAATAAAAAATTTCATTATATATATGATATTGATTCAATTATATCAAAATGTTTGAATATGAATTTAATGAGTTTGTGGAAGAGTAAAAATAAAAAAAATCATTGAAGAATGTTACATCTTCTACATGTATCATCATTATTATAGCATAAAAATACATCACTCAATAAATTTATTCAAAAAAATAGTATTATCTTATTAGGCAATTTTTCAATATATTAGAATTTTTATTGGACAATTTTTTTTAATGTTTTATAAAAAGAGTTTTTGGGGTGTCCATTCACAACTGAGGTGAGTGACAAACTTGATGATTTTTTTAAAAGAAATAGGTGTACAAATATTTTAATATTGTCAAAAAGCACAAAGATGTAATATTATAGATCCAATGAAATTATTGGGTATAAATAATGATATAAATTATATTTTTGAAACTTTTTGAGGTCATATCAATTCATATATTTTTAGTTTAACCAACATTTAAACCCATGGTACTTTAAACACAATAATTGATTTTACCTCATTTCAGTAATATTTTCTGTGAGAATTAAATTTTTAATTTTTAGATAATATTATTTATCCTGATTCAAAATTTATTCATAAATTTTGTCAACTAAATTCAAGAAATTAGATAATTTGAACACAACATTAATCCCCCATGGGAAATGATGTAATGAGGTTTTCAGAAAAAAAATGTACAAATGATTATGACATTACACAATAAAAATTAAATATGATCATTATTTAGGTGAACTAAATTTGATTAATAGTTATATAAATTTAGTACGTTCAATTTTGGTTAATCATAAAATATAATTTATAATTATCAATAACTTAAACAGAAGGGAATTTTTATTCAAAATTCATCATTTTTACTTCAGAAAAAATTAATATATTTTATAAAAAACTCATCAATTAAAAATATGATAATTTTGAATATCTAATATAATTTTTTTTAAAAACACTATTATTTAAATGATTACTTTTAAAATAAATGCTAAAAATTTGAGTAAATTTATATTTCAAAAAAACAAAAATTTTAAGTGTAAAATTCGATTTATTGTTATCCCTTGTCTAAAATCCACATAAGATGAATGTCTAATATATTATTGAAAATATAATATTTATTCTTGATTTATATCATCATATATATTTTTTATTTTATTTTATTTATGTAATACATGTTTTTGACCATGACAATATGTTTTTTGGAAATAACTCCCATAATTTTAAAATGGTTTTTATTTTTTTCTATTTAATTGGGAACCATGTGATTATTTATATATAAATTTTTAAACCATATATTTTCATAATTAAGTTTATAATATTGATTCCTTTTCTGAATATATCTTACTCTATAACTATCGTATTAAATAATAATGTATAAATAATATATAATATTTCATTTAAACATAGTTTTGCAATTAATAAAATATAGTCTTAATGTTATGTGTTACAAATGATAAACTCAATCCTGCATTTGGAAAATTATAATATCAGTATTATGTATAATTAAAAATATATAAATGATTGAATTTGATAATTTATAAATTTCACAAAAATATAATGGTGTTACATTATCCCATTTATATATATAAATATTAGTTTTTCTAGGATAAATGTAGAAGGATTAGCTATGGGAATCATCCAAAATCAACAATTTCAACTTAAAATAGAGAAAAATAAATATATGGGTTTGTAAGTTATTAAATCCATATTTAAAAATTTAAATCTCTAAAATATTCAAAATATTTAATTATAGTATCTCATTTCATATTTTCCCCTCCATAGTCTAATAAATAATGAATTGTTAAACGGGTATTTGAAAATTGTTAGATGTCATTCATTTTGTAGTTTGAATGTACATGAATTTTTATCAATGAATATTGATTTCCATTTGATAAACATCATAGATAGGAAATTTCATTGTTTAATACTCTAAGAATAATCAAATTTATTTTCCTTCACATGATGTTCAATTATTGAGCTATCATATTACTTGATCATCTAAATCCACATTCATTGCCTCAATTCAGAACCGATTATGTTAATATATAATGGATGATATTTTGATTTATATATATTTCAAACATTTCCTAATAGATATATTTTCACAAAATATTTAATTTGAGGATCACTGTAGAAATTTCAGGACCATTGATTGGTATGATCTTATAATTGATGTTTTACTTCATGGAGACAAAGGCTAAAACATTATTATTTTTCATGATGACACAGTCCAATAAATTTTTAGATACACCACTTCCTATCAAAAATCCTTCCCCACTTACATGCAATGCGAGCACTGGTGTAGTGCCTGGACTCTTATATATCTCATTAAATATCACATGTTATTAATCAGTTTAGATTATTTTTACTAAATTATGTGTTACCTCAGTTAGTAGACCTGAATGTTGTGAGAGGCCATATAAAAATTTATGAATATTCTAGGGTAATTTTATCGACCTGTGGACATTAAACATAGATGTTGGTCCTGTCCATCCATTACATGCCACTATCTTTGAGGGATCCTTATATATCCATTTTTAGTGATAACATGTCCTTATAATGTAAATTTTCTACCCAAAACACACATTTACATTATATCACAAATAAAATATCATTTTTTCTTGTTATTCACACATCATCCATATATACATCATGTCCCTCTATGTTGTTGGAGTGAATATGAATTTATTATATATGGACTATGTCATATTTAAAAAGGTAATACCTATAGAATTTATTCATTAAGACCATAAGGATAGCTTGGGAATTAATGAGTCTAAGTGGATAAAATATGAACATAGATTACCAATATCATGTATGAAAATAAAACATGATGATATCCACCTTATTCCAAAATACATGTTAATTTTGGTGACCTCGACCCTTGTATAATGAAGACAATTCTTTCCGAAAAACATTTTCATAAGATATAATGAAACAAATCATGATGGATTGAATAGTTCAATAGTATTGGTAAAATAGATAGAAATAAAATTCAATATTACATTTTAAAAAATAAAAATAAAAATTGTTTAGAATATCATTATTTCTTAAAAAATATTCATTCATATCATTCAAAGTAATCATCATGGATATATGAAAAATGAATCAAAATAATGGTGAGTTAATATTCTCAATATTAAATAATTATATTGGAATCTATATTGATTCAATGAGTATAATTAACATGTTAATGTAAATAACCAAAAATACCACAAATTTAATAATTTAAAAATAAAAAAAATTAATCAATATTAAATAAATTAATATACATTATATTTAATCAATAATATTACAATCACAAATAGATACATTATAATCAATAATAGAGTAAAAAAACCGTCCAATTAATTTGTAAACTGAGATAGAAATGTATCCTGATATTTAATGATTGAGTAAATTTCCATAATAATAAAAACTAATTTTTTTATTATGTAAAATCTTAATTATTAGATTTCATTTTTACCTAGTACATTATACCACTACCATCAAGAACTATCCTTAAGAAAATTTAAAAACTAATCGGTAGAATCCCATGTTACTAAGGATATCCATATTATTCATCTCAAGAGACATTAGATTCCTCAACAAGATATTTATAATTTGTCCCCAACTATGTATTCATGTCCAAAGAATTTATTATATATTGAATAATTGATTTAATTCGTGAGAACATGTATTATAATAAAATTTCATTCATCATGAATGACTATAGATTATCAATATTTAAAAAGTTAATCATTTAATATTAAATGTAAAAAAATTTATATAGAAATTAAATATGGATTATGAAATAGATATATCCATGATAAATTATATAGATATTAATAGAGAATGTAACGTCTAGCGATCAAATGACAGTTAATATTTAAATGGAATGATAATAACTTCAAAAATGAATAATGATATTAAATTTCAATATTTTTTTAAAAAATGTATTTAATTAAATCATTGAAATAATAAATTTAGTATCAATACGTCATATAACAATTTGATTATGATAAAAGGGTAGATTTAATTTTTTAATGGACATACCATAAAAATATCATTAAAAATAATGAGGGAAATAACCATTTTTATTTCAAAAAAATATTTTTAATTATAAATGTTCATGAAACATTTTAATAAAAAATACCCCTAAAAATTATATTTTATAAATAATGTATAAGCTTTAAAACATTTATTGTCCATTAATATAATTAATTCCACACATGTTGACTACGTTAAAAAACATGTTTCATTAGAATTTTTGTTAATAAGGGTAAAATATATTTTCTTTTTAAAGATACTTGAATATTAATTTCAATATAATTTATTACAATAATAAAATTTGTAGAATTTAAATAATAATTAATTTTTTAATGGATAAAATATTTTTTAATTTTTTAGAACATTTTTGAGAGGAAAATAAATTTCCAACCAATGAGATAAAGGAAGAATGATTGGTCTAATAATAATGTATAACATGTATTAGGTAAAAAAGATAAGTAAAATTATAATATTAAATTAAGTTCCATGATTGATAAGGGTAAAAGAGAATTATACATGTTCATTATATAGTGGAAAAGTAATTTCTTTAACAGAATTTCATAAATAAACAATGTCGATGAGAACAAGATTATAAAATAAATCCATAAATGATAATATCACTGATGTGATAATTGTCCAATGACTAGATTTTGTGTATCAAATATAATTCAATATAAAATAATGTTAAATGAATAATATGATTATTAAATTTCATTAACATATAATCATATAATATTAAGTATATCGAATAAGTAATATTTTCCACTAAAAAATTAATTGAGTTATAAACATATTTACCAATTTTTAACTGGTAAATAAAATCTACAAATAATTATTAATTAAAAGGAAAACATTAAATACAATTAAATATTAAAAAATCATGATATTACAAGTTAATTTTTCAATATATATAAACTATATAAAATATATGTTGAGAATAAATTTACATTGTTCCACTTTAATAGAAATTAATTAGAAGTCCCTTAACAAGAGCCTGTATAATCACAATCATATTTTAACATACTTAATAATAAAATAACGTGAATTAGTAATTTTATATTAATCATTTTTTGTATATTATTCTTTTTATTTATATTAATACCACATTATATAAATTAAAAAAAGATTATACTTCGTGTTTCAACAATAACTAACTTATGTGTCAAAAATGACATTAGTGACAATTGGTCTATGTGATCATTATTATAATGACTTGGATTTATCGGGGCTAATCCCTTATGAAAATATTGTATTTTTGGTGTTCATGGGGGACATGATGTATTGTTTCAGGATTTTTCCAAAATTCAGTCTTTCCAATGTTGGCAGTCGTGGATCCCCAAATGGCGGCACCAAATGTTTATCACTGAATGGTATTTGACCTAATAGTGACACCATGAGTCACCCAATGTTATGTCACATCTGATAGTTTTTTTTAAAAACAATTCACAATTTCCCCCAATTTATACCCTCTTTCATTTTATTGGTCATAAATGAAGTTTAAATCTTGGTTTGGGCGTTTCTAAATGATTTTTAAGGATATTAATTATATCATTAATATCCTAACACATTGAAGAATTTTAAAATATGAAAATACGTTTTCTAGTCCATGATTTGACATTTAAAATATCTGAAACCATTTATCATTTGATATAGGATTTGGATCATCAATTCTGGGATCGACCTTACTAGTGTGTTTCTGTTACCTCTTAGTGATCCTAGAGCCTACCCTTCTCATGGATTTTTATGTTTTCTCATTGCAATCGATCGAGATATACGTAGAAAATTTCATTGGTGTTTTCCTACTTATTGAACGAACCTATATTTTGATGCAAGGAAGAGTTGTTTATCTTATTATATAACAAGTATGTATTTTACATTGCCTCTCATCTATTATTGTATCATACAGAGTGGGAGTAATATTGTTATTTTTTAAAAAATACCAAATCATACATTTAACGATGATAAATTCAAATACAAAATTGGTAAATTCATGGGAGTGGGTTGATTTTGATATAATATTTTATTTGTTACCTTTGGTTATGATATAATTTTTTGTGGTCCTAGGGCTTCTAAATTTCATGTCTATTGGTGGACTTTTTCTGTTCATGGGTAACTCTTTATAATTAGTGTTGTTTCCTTACGAATAATTGGTGTAAATATTTATCTAATTAATTGTGTATATAAGATTAAATTATATTGATTACCATTGATGAAAGCCCTTATTTGAACACCCATGTTTATCTAATTGGATTCAAATTATAGTGTTCACCAAATTTGAATAAATCCTTTTTATAGGTATGTCTATTTGTTCAGTTTTATTGGGTTTTGTGACTTCTGTGGGTTTTGAGGTGCTACTTTTGGGAGTGAAGTTGTGGGTTCATGGTTGGGAAGATGTGTTGGTTATGTGATTTGGTTAGGTGGGATTGTCTAGCTGGATTTCTATTTTAGTGGTTATTACTAGGACTGGGCTATCATGATTTCATTTTTATGCGTCTGTCGGATGTGGTGTTGGTGAGAAGTTGGTTGGATAGAATATTTTTTAATAATTTTTTATGAATGGGTGAAAAAACTTTAAATCATTTACCTCCTTATCTATTACATTGTTTGATGTTAAAAGTGTCTAACATTTAATATGTGCTCTCGAGATCAGTGTTAGGTTGTTCCTTGAATGGGTGTAATCATTGAATATGCAAGAACCCACTTTAGTTAATCCAATTCTTCACCTTCTAAGAATGGTTTCTTTTGTTTTTGTTGTTAGTTGACCAGGTTGTGATGGAGAAAATAAATATATGGGATTATAATGAAAAATTAAAATTAGTTTAAATAAAGGGGTGGATAGAAGATTTGGTTTTGGTTTTTGTGTGGTTGTGTATACAGTGGTAGTTGAAAAAGAGTTTTTCTGTGGTATAGTTGTATGTTTGAAATTTCATAGGATGTGATGATTTTTCATTAAAATCATTTATAAATTTCTAGTTCCTTATGTTTTCTATATGCACCCCACTCGTCTTGAGAAATATGTGATGAACATACCCATTATTACAGGGGAGGATATATTTCCCAACATCATGTTGGGAGGATTCATGGGTGGTTACTAACATTACCATGTTACATATTCTAGGAATTTATCACCTATGTGTTTTTAAGATGGTTGTAATTACTTGAGGTTTTTTTGTAGATTAATATAATTGGCTATGTGAGAGATGGTTTGTCTCTTATGTGTCTCCAGGATGAGAAAAAGTGTTTTCAAGAAGGAAGGGATGTGTGTGAGGGAAAACTGTTGGCATTTGGGATATGAGTGGTTATGTACTAGGTGTGTCCAAGAAGGTTGTGATAGTGGGGCTTGTGGAAGATCATGGTACCTTCAGGACAATCGTTATTAAGGATTTGTTGTTCACCAATGGTATGTAGTTAGGGGTACCCAAATATTGATGTGATTATATTATTACATTACATAACATTCATTATTTGGTGATCATGCCTTGGTGTGGTTGGTGTTGATAGTATAACATATCAGGTGATTCTGGAGATTTAACTTTTTCTCAAGGTGGAATATGTATGACTCTTCCACTTATACAAGGGTGACTTCCGTTTTTTCTAATAAGTAAAATTTTATGCTCACCATACTTCTATAAATTTTTTTCCATGTTTCCTCAGAGATTATGCGGACTTTGATCTATATTACTATCATTGTCGTTGGGGATGATTGATGTGTTTCTTTATAGTTTATTTTATAACATACCTTGCTGTTTTTATTTTATTTTTAGTTGTTTGAAATTATGCATACATTTGGGATGGATTTTGGATTCTTTTTATATACAACACTTTTTTATATTTGAGGTCATTACCTCTCGACTCCCAATCCATGATTTTATGAATAGGGTAATGCATTCCATTTTTTGTGAGATTTATATAACCCCGGTGATGGTCTCCCACACACAAGGCGTATTAGCGGCCAGACACTTGGTCATTAAAGCTCCTTCATATTTAGTGAGAAAGGTCTCAACATCTTCTTATCTCTTCCCTCATGTTGAATATGGGTTGTCATGACAGAATGGTGTCATATGTGATGGGTGAGAGATAATATGCAGCTTGGAGTAAGGCATAGTGAGGAATGCATTTTTTGGAAGGGAAATAGTGTTAGACGATCTTGGTGTGTGACAAAAGTAAGGTAATAATAGCTTGGACATGGGATTTTAGGGCCCCCATGAACTAATTAAATGGATCTATGATTACCGAATGAAAATGTGAGGCAACACCATTAGTGTTGTAGAGACCGAATTAATGTTACATTGATCATGATGACTTGGGATCCAGACTTTTTGGATGTTTTCCTGATATTATAATAAACTATGAGTTTTAATGAATCTGAAATGAATTACTCACTAACTGGGATTAGGAGTTCCTTCTATTATATATGTATGTAAAGAGTAAACTATTTATGGTACAAGATGTAGAGTGTCAGCAGGCAAAACTAGTTTATTGGTAGAGGGTAGACCCAAGGATTAGGAAAATCAGTGGTAGAAGGAACATCCTGCCTTCCAGTGTACGAATCTGAGATATTATGATGTCAATGTCTCAGTCATAGTTATAGAGAATTTTCTCATGGAGCTGATGATTACATTCAGATTGATCCAGCCTCTGACAAAGTCAGGTGTTACCCTAGCTGTGATCTTTATTATAGGAGCAGTGTGCCTATGGTTGATTCATTCCCATGGGGAGAGGAAGGAGACTGATGTTTCATAGGCTATCATTGAGAAGGTGTTCCAAGGGGAATTCCTTTCTAACATGATAAATGATGAGAAGATGAAGGAGCTACTCTACCTCTAGAAGAAAGTATTATAGTGCACTAATTAAGGATCTTGTTCATGGATCACATCCACTTTTCTCTAGATCCCATTTTTAGATGAGGTGTCTCAGGAGAGGATCTAATAAGAGTAAATCCATTATTCTTTATAGTATGTGGTTACTTATTTCACACTACGAACATAGTTAGAGGTTCAGAAAAATGATGATGTGGTGGTAAAGAAGCACTCGTGAGTAGGTATTCCAAAAAACTAATTTTACATAAGTTATTCAAAGAGTAACATAATCTAGGGAATGTCTCCAGTGTTAGGGAATTATAGGTTTCAGCCAGTAGGGGGTTTGCCCCAGCATATTCTGTTTTTTCCCTTTGGTTCTCAAACATTTCCCACAAGAAAGGGACCAATGTGTTTTTCTTCCAGAGTCCATGTTCACCTCCCAAGGTATTGCCCAACTAGAGCTCAGTACGTTTGACGTGGGGAGCTTTAGCTCCTACCTCCTCATTAGTTTCTTTCCTGGATTGTTTTGAAGCAGGCCACTACTCTACTAAGGGTCGAGGGTTTAGGGAGAGGATGACCTAAGGGTTTTTCTTAGGGACCATGAACAGTTAATGTTTTAGGATTTAGTTGATAGTGGAGGATTAGAGGAGATGAGCATGGTCAGTTTCACACTGTAGAAGCATCTGTTCGTGTGGGGCCATAGTTTGTTTGAGGTATGATTAGTTTATTTTTCAATATTTCGTTTCATTTGTTTAATTAAGGATCTTTACACACCATTGTTTCAGTCTCTCTAAGATAATACATGGTATTTTTGAGGGAGATACATTTCATGTCACTGATATTGTGAACACCAGTCTAAGGTTAGACCTACTTGTTTGATGTTTTTTTGGTGATGTAGATTGATTTTTGGGTTGCATCAGTCAAGTGGGGATATCATACAATTACAGATGATTTCATATGATTTCATTCAAGGAATTGACTGGTTGTTATCTATTTAATGTATATTTATCTACATTCGGAGAAGGGTCATGTTTTCAGATGTGAAAGGACAGTGTGTAGATTTTGTTCCTGAGTGGAGTTGTGGGGGGGGGGGGCAGCCGGTTCTTCGAGATTCTACTTTCATTTTTTTCCAATGTATAATATGAATCTGTGGATGATTATACATTTGATGTTCCAAGAGTTTTTGGGGAATCCATGGATTTTTTCCAGGTAGGTTATGATTCAAACCCCTTGGCGTGATGTTGATCTTCAGATAGACTTACAGCCTAGTGTTTTTGGGATTTTGATAAATACTTATTGGATGGAGCCTACTATGTTGTGGGAGTTGCAGACTCAAATTGATGATCTAATGAAGAAGGTTTTTATCCTATCAAGCATGTCACTGTGGTGTGCTCTGCTATTTTTTGGGAAAATGGTAGTTGGTGGACTGAGACAGTTTATAGTCCATTAGAGGTTTAATTGGGTAATGTTCAAGAACCGTTATCTTCTATAGAGGGTAGATGATATTTAGAATAGGTGATGGGAAGGAGTATCTTTCCCAAATAGATATATATTATGGATATAACTAGTTTACGGTGGTGGAGGGTGATATATTTAAGTCTTCTTTCTAGTGAAGCTATGGGCCATTAGAGTTTGTTTTTCATCCATAGGGTTTTACGAACACACCTGTCGTGTCCATGGAGCTAATGAAATTTGTCATTCATGAGTTCTTACATTGGTTTTTCATCATATTAATAATTGCAATTATGAACTACTCTATGTTATATGAGGAGAATAATGAACATCTCATGGATTTCCTAGAGATCCATTGGCACCACCGCCTCTACAGAACACTTTCCATGTACATGTTTATTTCATGGGACATCCACTTTCTTATAAATGTGGTGTCTCAACAGGGTGTAGCGGGGGACCCATCAAAGGTAGAGGTAATTTTTTCTTTTTAATAAAAGAATAATTTCAATGAAGTTTGTAGTTTTCTTTGTCTGGTAGATTACTACATGAGAATCCGTCATTATTTATCATAAATTTTTTCTCTATTGAATTCTATGACCATAAAAGGGAAATACATTTGGTGGAGTGAGATGGGTCCAATGTTGTTTGGCTATTTGAAGTGGATGTTGTCCTATTCTATGGTGTTCATATTTCTTGAGGATGTGGTGATGTTTAAGGTGTTTTGTGACACTTCCTGTTTGGTCATGGGATGTGTGCTAATGCTGCAATATGGAGTGACCTCTTATGGTTATAGGAATTTACATCCTCATGAATGTACTATGCCACCCATGATCTAGATCATGTACCAGTCATGTTTTCATTGTTGTTGTGGTGGAATAATCTCATCAGGGAGTGCATTGTGGTCTTCACATATCACAAGATATTGAGGTAGGTATTTTCCCAACGAGATATGAACATGTGACAATGAAGGTGTATAAAGATTCCCTAGGATTACGAATTTGATATCTCTTCCTCCTCAGGGAATGGAAATTCATTGGATGATTCTCTAATTAGAGAGTCACAAAAAGTGGTAGTTAGGGAATCTAAAAATTCTTGGAGGGTGATGGAAGAGTTGGTTTCCTTACATTTAGAGGCAGGAATGGATCCCATCAAAGGTGTCATGTTTCAGATGATAATGACATATTATCTGATGTGGAAGATGGAGGAGTCCTAGTTGGGAGATACAGAGGAAAGGGTGAAGCGTGATCACATTGACCAGGGAAATTCACTCTATAGATGGTCTAAGTATGGTTATAAATGGATTAAATTCCATGAGATGATTTTAATCCTAGTTGATGAACTTGGGGATGTTTTCCAGGTTTATCATAGATCACACCTAGTAGTACACATATGAGTTTCCAAGATGTATTGGGGCATGAGGGAGAAGTTCTATTATCATAGGATGAAGAGATAATGGACAAATATGTGGTAAATTGCATTGTGTGATATCAAGTGAAGGCTATGAATCATGTTCCTGCTGTTCTCTTGCAGCCCTTAGATGTCCCCGAGTTAAAGTGGGATGACATATTGAGGGATTTCAGCACAGGATTCCACATGGGTTTTGGAGGATGCAATGAAATCTTGGTTGTAGTGGATTTATTGGAAAATTAAAATCACTTCATAGAGGTCAAGGACACGACTGTCGGGGATGCCTTAGTACACATGTATCTGGATGAGGTTTATCGACTTCATGAAGTTATGTGGTCAATTTTATCATATCGTGATACATGCATTACCTCACGAGTCTAGAGGGTATTGCAACATTCCTTCGATACTCAGTTACTCCTCAACGCTAAAATATACCTTCATATGGGTGTACAAACAGAGAGGACCATCCCGACATTGGATCACATATTGCATGCATGATTTTTGGGTCATATTCTGTCATATCGATGTCATGTTACCTTGGAATAATTTCCATAAAATAATAGGTATCACTCTTCCTTTGGAATGGATTAATTAGAAGCATTATACATATGACAGTGTTATTCACACTTGTTATAGAAGATATCTGAGGAGGCAACCATTTTTGGTTTAGACGTGGTGTATGGTTTGATATAGAATTTCCAGCTTGTTCATTATATGATGAAGTTAGTACAATACTAGAATAAGTCCTATCACGATCATAGGAGAAGGCTGTAGGATTTTATGGAGGGAGAACATGTATTGTTGATGATTTATCATCTACATGGTATGTGGAGGTTTGTTAGTGGGGTTAAGATTTCCGCCATGTTCATCAGTCCCTAGATGGTGTTGGAATCATTTTCTGAGTTGGGAAATTAGCTGGTATTGCCACCAATGTAGGGTATGATCCATGATGTCTTTCATGTCTCTCTTCTTATTCAGAATAATCATGATGACACCCATGTGAATTATTAGGGTGATTTTGATAAAGAGGATGAAAAAAAATCATGGAGTATCCATTCGAGATCCAAGATCATTAGAAGAAGGTACTAGGTGGGTTAACTATTCCCTTGGTTTGTGTGTAGTAAAAGTATGGTGGCCAAGAAGACAGTACATGGGGGTGAAAGAAACATATTCATTCCAATTACCCAGTGTTTTTTTTATGTGTGTTTTGATATGTTATGTATTTCTTGACCATGTTTTATATGAGAAAAATTATTCCTTTGTTTTATAACCTTAGATGAAAGAAAAACTGTTGGAAAGGGGAAACCTTCTTCTTAGCCTATACAAAGTAATGTGGATTTTATTAAACATGTGAATGTGTTTGAGTGCTGCCTAAAGTGGATAGTATCTTGAAATTGTGGAAATAATTCCATAGTTCGTGTGTATGAATTGTTGGTGTGTAGGCTATCTTGTGAATTTTTTGGTTATTAGATGTGGGAGGTGGTTTTCATTGATGTTTATGTTTCTCTTCATAATTCATTTTACAAAAGGAGGCTTATCCTAGATAGGTATCTTATAGGGTGTTTGTTCAGAACACTTATTATTCTAGTCTTGTTTTGAATTCTCAGGGAAGTTAATAGTTTGAGAGGTATCTGATGTAATGAATAAAATTTATACATTACATTAACTTGTGAAAATCTAGTATTTGTGGTGTTCATGTGGGACACTGTATTTTCTCTAAAGATTTCATATAATTGGGTTTATTCAATGGTGGGACAATAAACAACGACACACAGAACTACGTAACCAAATGGTAGAACCAAAAGGTGGCACTGAATGGTGAAACTCTATGGTGTCCCATCAAATAGTGGTATCGAATTATGTGACACAACACAGTGGAACCAAATAGTGTCGCACAGAATGGTGTCTCACTAAATGGAGAAACTGTGACTCACCTAATTGTGTGAAACGTCCTACCATTTTCCAAATTTTTAGTTTTCCCCATTTCTCCCAGTTTTTCAACTTTCAACCCTCTTATGTTTTATTTGAGTTAAATCAAGTTTAAATATTTGTTTGGGTATTTTAAAATAATTTCAAATGATATTCATTATATCTTTAATATACTTACATTTTGGGGACATTGAAATAATCCATCAATGTGGTCTTGGACATGATCTGACATTTATGAAGTTTGAAATCGTTCTATATTTGATGTTGTATCTGGCTCTTAAAATCCTGGATCTTTACTATATAATGTGTTTTTGTTTCCTCTTGGGGCCCATTGATCATTTCCTTCCCCAATATTTTCTTGTTATGTCATATCAACTGATCAATCATTCATTAGTGTTTCCCCTTGGAGTTTTCATACTGCTCATCCTACCAGATGTTTTTATGCATGGAAGAGTTATTGATCATTTCGTATTCCAATTAGGTAATTTCAATCATATCTCCTTTAATTGTGTATCATACTAGGTGGGATCTGTATTGTTTTTTTGTGATAACTGTTGAATCCAAAATCTAAAAATTATAAATGCAAATATGAACCCGATAATGGGATAAGAGTGGATTGATTTCAATCGCTTATTTTATTTGTTATATTTGTTGATGGTGTGATATATTTTCATCGTATGACTTCAAACATTCTGTGATGTTGTGGACTTTATCTGTTCATGGGTGTGGATTTATAACCCTTATTGTTTCCATACGAATAATTTTGTAAATATTAATCTGATTAATAATTTTTACCCAATTAAATGAAATCGATTCCCAAGGATGAAAACAGTTGTTTGATCTCCCATATTGATCGATTTTGACATAATGGTTAGTGTTGACCAAATCTTAATATATATAGTTTGATAGGTGTGGCTATGTGTTGTGTTTTGTTGTGTTTTCCGACTTGTGTGAGTTGTATGATTCAGCTATTAGGGGCATAGTTGTGGGCTCAGTGGTGGGCAGTGAAGTTGTATTTGGGGGTTGGTTTGGTATGATTGTTCAATGGGGTTATAGTTTTATTGGTTCTTGTTGCATGCTTTTCATATCAGGGGTGCATGTGGTGTAATTGAATCTCCTGTTGAAATATTTATGGATCGTGGAATGGATGATCTTTTTATATAGTGGGACTGCATCTAGGAAATGTAAGGGAAACACGGATGTAGGAGATGGTTTTCGTCATTTCATGTAAGTGGTTTTGGTAGTTGTGTTGTTGGTGTGTAGTGGGATTACAAGAAGGTTTTTTAGATTGTATTTATGAGTGGGTGTTACAATGGAAATCTTTTAACTTAGTCTATCTTCCCTTATTTAATATTTGAAGTGTCTAATGATTCACCAATACTATTTGGATTACTGTGTTATTATTCATTGAATGTTTGTAATCATGGAGTAATCATGAACATTGTTGAGTTAATCAGGCTCTTCACCTTCTGATATTGATTTTTGGTGTTGAATTAGTTAGTTTCACATGTAGAGATGGAGTATATAAATGAATGGGATTATAATTCAAAATTATAGTTGGTTAAATGTGGGGTGTTTTGATGTTTTTGTGGAGGATTTTTTGGGGATGTGCATGAATGGGTTGCAGAAAAGTTGTTTTTTTTGGGCTGGTATTATGTCTAAATCCCATTGGATTGGATGATTTTTTGTTACCTATATGTGTAAAAATGTATTTCTTTTTGTTTTTTATATGTACCCCACCCATGTAGAAAAAAATATGTCAAACACCCCCACTGTAACGGGGATGGTGTATTTCCCATCATCCCACTAGAAAGATGGATGGCAAGGTACTGACATTTCTCGATTCCATGTTCTAGTCATTTATCACCCATGCATTTTTGGGATGGTTGTAATATATTGTGGTTTATAGTAAGAATTTTTTATTGGCTGTGTGAGAGGAGGTTTATTTCCCAGTTGTTAATGAGATGAGGTCCATGTTTTTTCAAGTAGGATGTTGTATGTGTGAGGCCTCGTATATTGTGGGAAAGATGTGTGTGGTTGTAGGCTATGTGTGTGTGGGAAGGATGTGACAGTGGGGGCTTGTGGAAGAGCATGGTATTATCAGGACGTTTCCCATTAGGGATGAGTAATTATCAAATGGTATGTGGTTTGGCATACCCAAATATAGATGTGATTATATTATTACATTTCATGAAATGCGTTACTGTTTTAGTGTTCCTGGGTGATGTTATGTTGGATAATATATATTTCTAGGAAATTTTGGAGTTTTTGTAATTTTCACATGGGTGAATTTGTATCCATCTAGAACCTATGCATGGGTGAGATTGTATTTTTTATACTGATTATACGTTTATAATCACCCTTGGTATATAAAACTATTGTCACATTTCCAAGGCGATTAAATGGAACTTTTTCGGCCTGTCTAGATCTTATTTTGAGCATGGTTTATGTGTTAGTGCTTAGTTTTTTGGTATATACCTTGGATGTTTCTTTTTTATTTTCAATACATATTATTTAAATGAAAAGAGGTAAATAAATACTGACTGGATGTAAAAAATAAAACTATCTATTGAATGAAATTAAACTTCACATACCACCATGTGACCTCTTATGTTAGTATCCAACTCAGAAACAAGTTCGCCGCATGAACGATCCAACAATAAGAGAACCTGAAAATTAAATGATAAAGTATGGGTGTGAATTGAAATACTAAGTATGAAACAAAATGGATTCAATTCCTATGCTTTCAAAAAACCTTTCCATTGAAATTAGTTATAAATGCATTTATACAAATAGATTTCAATAAACATATTTCATTTTATAATAAAACATGAACCAGATCCATTAACCTCGTATTTTCAAACAACGACTGAAAAGGAAAACAAGGAATTTTGAATTCATAATAAAACATCAACTTAGAAAAAAATTTAAATTAACAAAACATTGAAAATGTTCAAAATAAAAAACAAAACAAGGTACAAAGAATAATATTTTTCATGATGAGGGAAACAACATTAGAAAAACTCGTGATAGGGGAACATGGGAAATCCGAGTAACTAAAAGGAAGAACAAAATGTGTTATACATGTGACTCATCCTGGAGACATGCCCAACTCAATGACATTATAATTTTTCTAAGCCCTAATATCACCCTACATGTCCTGTTCGAGGGGCCTAACCCTATAACAACAATAATAATAATGCATCCCCCTGTTATGGGACACAAGCTAATTCTTGGACTAATCTTGTGCGTCAATCATTCTCGATTAGCCTCTTTTATATGCTAGGTTTTTTATTATAGTCTTCAAAGGGAGTGGGGGTTCCAGGAAATCAAAACACAAATACATATATGTATATATATACCCAAACGAACCACACAAACAAGAACCACCCAGTCCACCTCAAATTTTGTCACCAATATTAAAATAATTATCATTGAAGGGAAATATCATACCAAGAAACCTTACAACTCACAATCAACATAATTGGTATGAGAACCAAACAATAATTGGGTTTTCTAATGATTCATTTAACAATAAAAAATGGGCCTTTATGTTCACATAATATAACCATTTTCTAAAAATATTACCAAACATCATCTTTATACTAATGTGGCCAAATGGGCCTAAATATATTTTCAAAAAAATTGTTCTCTTAATAAATACTAGAACACAACCCATGTTCACAACAATATATACATTTCAAAACACATTTAATCAATGATCCACACCATTTATATTAGGAAAACACATTTAATGTCCAAAATGGCATATACCATTAAGAACCTAATGTGAAAAACTCATTTAATGACATAAGATACAAAATCGTAAATCGAAAATGTGTTTATAAAAACATAAAAATTCAATGATATTTCACGAGTCATTTTAATTATCTAATAAGTCCATTTAGATAAGAAACATGGTGTGCACAACATCAAAAAAATGCATCACATTAAAATTTCACTTTTAAAATCACAAAACCCTTAAACATTTACAAAACATGATTCACATATGTTCAATATTTAAAAAATTATTTAAAATTATATATAAAAAAATTATAGGGGAACAAAGGGATTTACAAAAAAACAACAAGAAAACTCATTTATGAATAAATGAACACCGTTAATGTATCAAAACAGAATGCTCACCCAACTAATTTATCAATAAACACTAAAAAAATTTAAAATCGTTCACAAAATATTGATAAAACTCTACGTCATATATTAAACCATATTTCCATTTTCAAAAGAGAGTAAAAGAGAAGGTAAGAGCTCTCTTTGGAAAACCAATGTTTGGTAAAAAAACTCCAAATGACGTCATCAATTGAAGGTCCACCAAAGGGTTCACTTCGTGCATCCATGGATGTGACCACATCCAATCGCAAAACAAGAGGTCATTTCGCAACCAATTTTCATAAAAAACCACTAATACAAAATATACACAAAGACATCAATCCTATTCTCTAAAACATGTGTTTCCATGATTTATCCAATTCAATTAAAATCATGGTACATAAAATATTTAACCCAGGATACATCACTAAAAACATCCAAAAGAACCTTCTCATGTTAAGGACATTTATTCCCACAATTTCTTTTAAGAAAATTATAGGGAATACATGAACAAAAAATTTAAAAATTATTTTTAATCATATATACATACAAGATAAATGGTCCCAAGAATTAACAATGGAAAAAATTATAGTGAGAAACATGTTTTAAAAATTAATTTACAATTTTCAAGCATCCATCGTGTGAATATGGAAGAAAGGAAATTGATACACCTACCTCAAGCCACATGAATGCATTAGAACCTTAATTTAAGTAAGAACATCACATTACAGACCAAATGCATCCCCTAGACACCCTGAAAAGAAAACATGAATTAACAAATACGACAATAGGGGTTTGATAACTACAAGAAAAACAATAAAATATATGAAATAATATATACCAGGACTATATTATGGTAGGGCTACTCAAGAGGAATTTTGTGGCCACTATAGATAAAGGGGGAGGTGTTGCGAATGGGTTTGGGATGTAATAGAAAACCACCAGATGAGGAAGGGGGTTTGGGGATGAGTGGTGATGTGCTAGAAGAGAGAAAGTGTTTGGGGGATCAGTTAGCTGATCATGCAGGAGGGAGGTACGACCAGACGAGAATACAGTCAGAGCGCTGGTGAAGGAGGGGTCCCAAATGGTGAGGTTAGATAGCAGAAACAAAAGAAGTGGGGAGGGGTTCCTTGTAAATAGGCTATAAGATGGAAGTGTGCATAGTTGGTAGTCACTTCACAACACATGGTGATGTCTTGGGGGTGCACCTCAACAGGGGAGGTCGGACGGGGCGGTTTAGTTTAGCTTCTGGGGGGTCCTGTTGGGAAGGGACGGGGTGGAGAGGGGGCTCGCCTTGTAGGTAAGGGGATTGGGGTAGACATTTTGACATAAGGTTTTCCCCATTTTATAATAATAATAATAATTATTATTATTATTATTATAATAAAAGTCTAATTATAATGATTATCATAATAATGGATAATTATATTATTAATGATAACATTAATAAAAAATATCGTTATTTTTTCATAATAATAATATCAATAAAAATAAAAATATAATAATAAAATAAATATAATGATTATGTTAATAATATTTATTGTTCCTTTCATTTTATACAATTATGATATTAATAAAAACTTAGTACTAATAATATTATTAAAAAAACTATATTGAAAATATTCTTAACTACCTTTAATAACAAAAATATTATTAACCACACAATAACATTATAATTATTAACATGTTTAAATATGTACCCACTTTTATCTCATAAAATTTTATTATTTTAAGATATGGGAAACTTGAAGGGCACCTGGGCTGACCGCACGGATTCTGCCAACAGTGTGGTGATCGCACACAAGTTCAAAATCCATCATTATGAATAACAAAAAAATTATCAACGTAGGAACATTGTAACGGTGATAAAATAATAAAATAAAATAGATTCTGAGGTTTGGGTGTGGCAATTCTCCCAACCGAAGACACATTCTTCCCAAAGCATGTCAATAAGACAATAGTTAATGAATCACCAGTCATTACATATACAAAAATAATGTAAACTAAGAGCCTCGTGGTATCCATTCCCAACACACATCAGACATGCCCTTTCTATGAGGAAACCACTGCCCTAGATTGAGGGTAGCATAGAGGAGGGTTCTCTCCATGACCAGAATTACTCTATCATGAGGACCTAGAAACCAGAAAAAATCACTAGGGGGCACGTGAGCTTCTAAACTGAACTCATTCACTTCCCCCACATGTTCCGAACAACACCCCTTATACATATACAAAATCATTCAATTAGACATCCAAACTTCCTAAGGATGAAAAATTAACTCAAAACTTCCCATCTATTTGATGAAACCAGACATCAACCCAATGAACACAAGTAATACCAAACTCAGTATCAAGACATCTCTGTGTATTCCCACGCTCAACTCCCTTCACGGAATCCAATAAAAATTCGAATCCACACTACGATTAGATATGGCCGCTTGAATTGTTGTAGAATGAGCTCATCACACCACCATTACAATGACGAGCTTATGATGGTGTCAATAATATTAAAAGAAAAAATTTGAATATTTGCATCCCATTTGCTTGAAACTAAAACCGATCCAGGGTCTCACACACACTTGGAAAATCCTGAATATGTGAGCTTCACCATGAGACCTATTGTAGTGGCCCTATTAGAGGAAGAATATCCTACCTCATAATAATGTGTTTTCATCCATTAATCCCCAACTCCTTCCTCCAGAAATAAAACTTCTTTAATAATTATCCCCGGTAGCCCGAATAGTCACACCGTAGTAAGAATTTTGGGGGATGCCAGAAGACGACAATGAATTCCTGAACTAGCCACACATGTGTTATGAAAGTGAACAGTCCATCGAACTGGAATCCAACACCAACAAATAATATTATTTATAAATTGATTTCTCTATAGAACCCCAATAGCCAATGTAGAATCTTTAAAAAAATAGACCACCACCAACTACACCCTAAAATGAAACGACCAAGATACATCCCATCTTTACTGGTTGAGAACTAGACCCTTAAATAAACCAGATATGGTACAGACCTTAGAGAACCTAGGATTTCCCAACAACACCAAAACCCCCCCTCAAAATTCACAAAAAAACACAACTACCTCTAATGGGAATCGATTACTTCGACCAACTAGCATTGCATGACCAAAACCTGGTAATCATTGTAGACCCTTTAACATTTATGGAGACTTTATAAGAAGAATATTCAAAACAACATGAAAAACTCAATAGAAATTGGAATCAAGCCATAAATCAATCTAAATAAACACCCTAAGATCAAAAAATCAGCTCGGAAGGAAGAAACACTTGCACAACCACAAAAATACTTTCAAAGCCCCATTATCATTCAAATTTTCAAAATGGTCACATTTCCATGAAATATTAAAATTACTGAAAAACATTTGTTAAACCGAATTCAATTTCAATGTTTTCATTTCCCTTTCCAAAGCCACAATTTCCCCTTAAATTTTGAAACATGACTATGGTAACGAATGATCTGTCATATGTGTGTTCATCTGATCTTTTATACATAAACCGCAAAAATGTTCCCCTGAAACTCTTCATACATACCCACCCACATGTGACCCTCCATAAATAATACCAAGGTCTAAACCTATCTTTTCCTCATTAAATACATGCACCTACAAAACCTTCCAAATTAAAACTTGTCTCCTTTAAAAAACCCCACTTTAACCATGTAAAACCATTTCAAGAAAGAACTCACATTCCAAATCCATTTTAACATTAAATTCCTACATTGAATTTCAACATCCAATCACATCAACTGAAATAGAAACAAAACACAACCAATGATAAACCATCAGAATATAGAACTAGTGTCTATTCCATTACTGGAGACATGGTGGAGTGACGTGACCCATGTAAGGCATAACACTAAGAGAACATAGAATCGGGAACATGGAATCCACATGGGTATCCACCCCAACTAAGGCCACAATATAACCCAATTATCCTCCATTGTCAAATGTTAATCCAAAATAGCTCATGATAAAGGACACAAAACCTATTCTACCCCTGTTAGTTGATGATCAACATGTGAAAGATTGAGCGATGATCTTCCTGTAGCTACATCCATATTCCCAACAGTCATAATATCCATCTACCAGACACCCCAAATAGAAATGAATTTCTATGACAGAATTTTGTCAAGAACAACCACTGGTTGACCCTAAAATGGTAACCTAAATCAGCCCACAACAAGTGTTGAGGGGAATTCTCGATCTCTGAAGGATGGAAACATGTACTGGGTATCAAAACTAATCAAGTGGGAATAATTTGACCCATATTTGAAAAAATAAATAAATAATGAATGAATATAAAAATGGAATCTATTAGAGGAATGAAATTAAACCACAGAGTCCTATGTGTGTCCTCCACGGTCACCATCTAATTCAGAACTAACTCTGTCCCGAGAGTAATCCAGTGCTAATGGAACATGAAACAAAACTGATAAAGTAGGGTTGGGAAATGAAATGCTCAGTAGGAAAAACTATACAGTCTCTGCGAATCCTTTAAAAAAATAATTTCCTTGATACTTGTTTGAAATACAATTAGAAAAATATATTTCTATACACAAATTTCATTTTAAATACAAACATGCAACATGATCCATTATACTGATATTATAAAACTAGGTCTAAGAAGGAAAACAAGGGATTTTTTTCATTTTCAAACATCCACATATAAATATTTTTTTTATCCAACCAAAAAATTACAATGTTAAAAATAGAAACCATAACTTTGTACAAAGAATTGAATTTTAAATGATTAGGGAAACAAGTCTAGTTTTACATGTGATGGGGAAACATGGGAAATCCTAGGAACTCATAGGAAGACAAGAATGTACTATAAATGTGACTCATCCTGAAGGAATTACCTACTCAATGACGTCATAATGCCCTAATGTCCTACAATCTCCCTACCTATCATGGTTTGGGGGCCAATCCCATAGATGTAATAATAAAACATCCCCATGCTATGGGACACTATCTAGTGCATATTCTAAACTAGTGTAGCCATCGATCTTGGTAATCCTCTTTACTATTCTAGGTTCCCATGTATAGTAAAAAAGTGTGGTTTCCATTCAATTCAAACAGCAAGCCATATATATATATATATATGTATATATAACTAAACACACCTCACAAACCAACACAACCCCATCTACCTAACGGATTTTCCCCTATCGTAAAATAGTTATCATTCGAGGGAAATCCCATACTAGGGACCCTCCCAACCCACAATCAACAAACCAGGAAGTAGACCGAACATAAGAGGGGTTTTACAAATAGTCATTTAAAATTTTTAAATGTGTATTTAACTATAAAACTATCCATTTTCAAAAATCAATTAGATGATATTTTGGAAATACGTTAATAATAATCATTTTTATACTAACATGGCCCAACGGGCCTCACCACAATTTAAAAAAATTAGTTCACATAAAAAATTATGGCACACAACCCACCTTCACAACTAGAAATATATTTCAAAACCCATTTCATCGATCTCACAAACCATATAAATGAGGATCACACTTGAAACATCAAAAGGGAAATACAACATAAAGTACCTAATATGAAAACCCTATTTATAGACCTAAATAACCTCATTGAACATCACAATAATGATTATAAAAATTAATCCATTCCATGATAAATCAATAGTAATTTTAAAGAATCAATAAGGACATTTAGGTATGAAACATGTTATGACAATCATTGATTAATTAATCGAATTGAAAATCCACTTTTAAATCACACACAACTCTAAAACTTTCCAAAACATTATTCACACCACTTTAATTATTTAACCAAGTATTTAAGATTTTATAAATAAATTTAAATGGGTAACCCAAGCATTTACACACACAAAACCAATCCTGAAACCTTGTTTTTGAATAAAAAAACACCCAAAACATATCAAAATTGAATTGTCACCAAACTAATTAATCATTAAACATTCAATGAAAATTCAAATCATTTCACATAATTTTGGAACCATCATATGTCAAATTCTAAACCGTTGATCCATTTTTAAAAAAGGAGGAGATGAAAAGGAAAGAGTTGTTTTTGTAAAAACCTGGTTGGGTATAAGAACCACTCAAAATGATGTCATCATTTGAATGTCCATCCATTGGTGCACATCATGGATCCATGGATGTGGACACATCAAACAGAAAAATAGGAGGTCATTTTGAAACAAATTTTTATAAGAAACCACACACACATACCATCCATCAACACATCAAATCATTTCACCAAAAAATCAAGTACCATAATCCTTACAATTCAATGAAAATTATGTTCTGTAAAATATTTCCAGATAGAAACATCACTCAAAACATCCAACACAACCATTTTTGGATAATGAAATTTATTCCTTCCAAATTGGATAGGAAAATTCATGGGAATAAATGAAGAAAAAATTTGGATCTTATATTTAATCAAATCAACCTATGAGAATAATTGTTCCAAAAGTTACATATAGACAACATAATATTGTGAAACAAGCTTTAAGAATTAATTTACCATGTTTAAGAAAAAATTTTGTGAAATTGGATGAATGGGGAATGATAACACCTACCTCAACCTGTGCGAAAGCGGCGAATCCTTAACGGAAGGAAGAACATCGTGATGCGGACCAAAAACATCCCCTAGACAACAAAAAAACATGTAAATTACAAACCTCAACAATAAGTATTGGATAACATTATTGGAAACACCAAAATTTTGAAATAAAATATACTCGTAACATAAGAGGAGAGGGTTGTCAGTATGGTATATAGAGGCCACACATGAGAAAGGCGGAGTCATTGTGCAGGGGTTCCAACCACGACAAACCCCCACTTGATAGGGTAGTGTGGGGGGGGGGGGGGTTAGATGGTGGTGTTATGCTAGATGAGAGGAAGAAGCTTGGGGTTAGTTTGTCAGTCATGTAAGTGGGAGGTATAATCTGATGAGAAGTTGGCCAGAGCACAGATTATGGAGGGGTCTGGAGCAGCCTGGTCAGGCCTCTAGAGAAAAGAAGAAGGGGATGTGTTCACCATATAGAGGCCAATAGTTGAGAATGAGGTAGTGTTTGGAGGAATTTTTCTACACAAGGAGAAGACTAGTTGCTGTATGGGGGCAAGGGAGGCTGGATGGAGCAGAGAATCTTGGCAGCTAGGGGGTCACACAGGGAAGGGAAGGGGATGGATGGGGCACTCACATAGTGGGAAAGGGGAGGGGGTGATGGGTAGACTAAGGGGATTTCCCTGTTTTTTATAATAATATTAATAATATTAAGAATAAAAGGATAATTATAATGATAACCCTTATGTGAATAATATGATTATTAATGATAATATTAATAATAACAATATCATAAATTTTTCTAATAATAATAATAATAAATCAAATATAAATATAATTTAAATAATAAATATATTTATTCATTAATTAAATTTTAATCCATTATGATGTTATATCAAATTAGTAAAAATAAAATTAATAAAAAATAGTGTTAATAATATTAGAAACAACATTAAATAACAATAATATTAATTTATTTTATGTAAAAATAGATACATAATACCTATATATGTTCAATGTAATTCATTGGAGTGATTTTATAGTAAGATAAGAAATATAAAATTTTACTGAACTTTTTACCTTATTTTATCCACCTTCTCAGAGATTTTACCAATTTGAATAAAACATAACATTACCTCTATTGTGGGTTGAATTTAATAAATATTAGAGACATATTTAATATCAGTTAGTAAAATTTGGTTCAATAGGATGAAAATAATTTTTGGAGAATAATGACTTTTATCTTTTATCAACCACAGTTAAAAGTAAATAGGGTAATTACATTTACTCTAACACATGTCCTAATTTTATTGTATAAGTGTAATTAGACCAAAAACAACCATGTAATAAAATATGACCCTCTTTGGTCCACTTGGATTATATTGGGACATTAATTCTTTTGTTATTTAAAGAAGAGTCAAAAGTGTTAAATTCAATGTTTAATAACTAAACTATTTTTAATATATTGATAAAAACAATATAAATTTGAAAATAATTATTCAATAGAAATATATATATATTACCAACATAATGGTGTTTTAATTATAATTTTTATAAATTATATAATTTTATTTATTTAGGACACAATGATTATGTAGTAATTACCTTATTAATGAAATATTAAAAATAATTGATATGATAAATATCCAAATAAAAGTAAATTAAATCTTCAGATAAATTACACTAATTCTCTAGGTTAATATTTCATTTTAGGGTTCATTGAATAAATTTTATTCTATGTGATAATGATTTTATGGCTTCCAAAAATCAAATACTAAATATTGTAAAAATTGAATTAAATATGTTTTTAAAATAAGTACTATATTATTATTTGATATAATATTCCAAAAAATAAGGATTTGCCAAAGGAAATAGATAATGTTATAAATATTAATAATGAACCACTTTTGATTTCCTTGGCTTGTTATAGTATGTTCATTAACCGTATCGTATAAAAATAAAAAGAGACATGGTAAATGTAAAAATATTCAATTAAGAGTTAAATCTAAAATATTATGTTATCATGGTGACATAAACATATCTAAAACAAATTGGTTGAGTTTTTTTCAACCCCTACACACCATATACATAACTTAAATAATTTTTTCGGTTTTGGAAACTGAAAATTAATTTATTATAAAATAATATTCCATGTTTTTTCTAAAGTAACCCTCACATCTCTTATAACATGGTCTTTCCCCTTCAATTAATTTCACATCTCCAAAGCCATTTGGCTTGGCCAAACCCTAACCAAATATATCCCCAAATTCTATGAAATTAACCTAGAGTCCATAAAATGATTATATTTTCAGCCCATGGAGGCCATTTGATCAACAAAAAAGGAAACACCATATGAAGAGGTAATAATTTTACCACCCTCTTTCAAGTTATTTTCATTTTTCCACATACACTTTAATTGATGTTTCCATACAAAAATAATAACTCCAATGCCTTATAAATATTGTAATGTTATTATAAACATTGTACAACCATATTCTTTATTCTATATATCCTATAAATGACCATGTCACCATACGTGTGTGCATACGACTTACTGTATCCACATCATGGTGTAGTGTGTTATTCAGACGCGTCATTATTTGGACGGGTATAACAATGATTATAACAAAGGTAAATAAAAAATAAAAAATGTTTATTGTTTCTTATATCTTATATACCATACAATTTCATATGATTCCCCCATCAACATAATGATATGGTCGCTTGTGCATACGTACAGATTACCATCTCCACGAAAAAGAATAGATTCATTCCCCATTATAATAATTCAAGAATAATTTTCATTTTTTAATTAAAAATCATTTTTATGAACATAATATCATTCTGTATATGAATGAAATACATTCAATCCATATCAAACATGTCCTATGTAACCAAACATATAATAGAAAATGAATTATTTATCACCTGAAACGATGATACTACTAAAATATTATTAACAATGAAATATTATAGGATCATATATGATATCGTATTTATTTATATAGTTCAATAATAATTTAATAAAAGTGTTTTAACAAGAGGTTAATATACCATCACCTTTGGAATAATACAATATAACGATTAATTCTACAATCACTTCATTATTTGTGGTGGTTTATACGTGAGTATCTTCTAGGACCACTTTATCATCCACATCTATGTTTCATAATAATATATTTCAAAAAAATTAATATTTCATTGACTATGGGTTTATGTCATTTATACACATGTCTGACCATTTTTAAAGTAATATCTCATTCATTTTCCACAGATGGATCTTTACGACCTTTTTGACAAAATTTAGGAAAGAATGTTTTTTTAACTTATACAGTGGATATAGGTATTTTATTCCAATATAACATCGTCGAAGGTTCCCAAACAAGATTATAAGAATAATTTCAAAATAAATGTTTTCATTTAAAATAATGTGAATTTTGATTGGTTTCAATATATATAGAGGTATTTATTTAAAATAGTTTTCATTTCATCAATGTTAACATCCTTTGATGGATTTTAAACATCTTGGATTTTTATTTATTATGATAAAATTCATCTATATTGTATTGATGGTTTTGTTATATGATTGGATATGGATTGTTATTTTTGTACCATTCATGGTTTATGGTTAATGTAATGACATTTTGTATGCACGTTTTAATACGGATGTTTCTGTTATGTTTCAACTTTTTCATATGAAGAATGCATTGGGCTTAATAAGTGATGGGTGGAGCATGCTATAGATCATTGGTTCAATGATATGTCTCTTGAGGTAATTAGACATGGAAATGGATAAGGCCTTCCCCTATTTTGATATATGGTATTGGTCAAGGACTTAATAATTTTTAGACGTCTTGGATGAGGCCTTGACAAAATATTTCAGAATGTCAAGCATTATTCATTACCTCATTAAGAAAATATTATTGATGGTTCATGTGGTTACGTGACTAGTAAAATTCCTAAGACTATGTTTTATAATGGAATTATTTACACAGCTCATATTCTTGCCATAAAGTGTTCCTGTTTATTATTTGTAAAGGCATGTGTTTTCAACTATTCATGATGCCTAATGTTTATGCTATATTCCAGTGTTTTTCATACACTTATATTTATTTTGAGATAACCACTTTATTCAATTTCATTTTCCCATGATATTAAGAAGTTAATTATGAGTGAATTGGTGGCATGATTTAGGAGGCATGGATGTTTCTAATGGAATAAATTAGTGTTCAATTTCTTTTCAAGTTATAATGTTTAACTTATATATGTTTCATGTTTCCAATAATACTAAACTAATTAGTTGCTCGAGACATGATTCCGTGTATCATACCAATATTTATGTAATAATGCACTTACTTTTGGTAACAGGTATATTGGCATTACAATTAGTATCCGAGGAAGTTTAGAAAAACTATTAGAAACTAGATTTAGAGAAACTATGAATAGATCACATTCCCATAAGATAGACTTTGAGGATTAGTATAGAAGAAATTTCTATAATTTTTATAATGTAGATATTTTTTGTATTTTCAAAGCAATACACCACTATATGGATACGAGAATTTAGTTGTAGATTTGGCACAGATTTACCTAAAAGTGAAAACATCGACAAAGAGATTCGGCCTTGAGAAGTGGTATCTTGGTTCCCGACAATGAGGCTTGATACACTCATTGTTATGACACTCTGAGGCGGATATGCTTAGGATAATCCAAATTTTCGTTACAAAACATTATGACGGTTTTATGAGTATATCATTTCTCAATGAAAAATTTTTATATGATTATGGATTATATCCATAAACTGTTCGATTTAGGTTAATTATTTTACATGTTTGGAATTACATATTTTGATTCATAAACTAATTTTGTCTATTAGATTGTTTTGAAATTGTGCCTAGAGGAAGGAATGGGAACTGTATCAATGCCCATTATCCATGTAGGGACTTACCTATTACTTAAGATAATTATAGTGGATTTGGTGATGCCATTGGTGCTGATCATCTTATCACTATACTGGGAAAACTCACTAGGGTTATGAATAATAACCTGACCTATATGGAGCACCATCATCCACAATTTGGAGGATCATTGTTATACCACTTCATTATGAAACAACCACCAATATTAAATGGGACTACAAACCATTTTTAGCTGAGAAATTGATAAGTTATTTAGAGAAATTATTTCTAGCATTGGGGAGTAGCAAAAATGAAAAATGTTGTCGTGGTGGTTTATCGCTTCATGGGAGACACAGATTAATGGTGTTCATTGATCCAAAATAAAAAGAAGGATGAATATGTATCATGTATGGAATGGATGGAGTTTAATGGGATTTTCATAGAAAAATTCATTCCATGTGACCATCGAGTAGACATGGAAAGGAAATTTCCTTGTATAATGAAAATTGCGTTTAAGAATGTTGTAAAGTATGAGGATAACATTACAAGGTTATCAAGGCATGAAGTATATTATATACATAACGCAACGAGTAATATTTATCAGTTATTGGAGGGGTTGAAACCATTTCTATGTCGAGCATTAGTCTAACAATCCTTCCCATTATACAATGATATTATCTCATGTGCTATCTAAAGAGAAAAGGAATTCTCTTAGTTTAACTACATTAATGAAAAGAAAGAGAACTAGATATCTTCTAAAAAACCTGGGAATGAGAATAAGGAAATATGGAAGAAGGGAATTGTTGAATTTCCACCCTGTGATAATTGGGGTAAGAAGTACCATGGTGCCTGTCGAAAAGGAAATGGTCTATGCTACAAAAGTGGACAGAATGGCCATCAATTTAGTGAATGTAAGGGGAAAAAATATTCTACCAATGTTAAATGCAACATTTGTAGGGATATGGGACATTATTCACATGAATATCCTAAGCGCTAATGAAACATACATCAGAAAAAGCCAGGGGAGCATGTCCTTGATTATGCAATCACTGCTGCAGAGGTTGAAGCTCCAAAAGACATAGTGGAAGATAATTTAATTATTTCCTAAATTTTAGAAATTTTTTTATTTGATTCTAGATCATTTAATTGTTTCATATTATCCTAGGTTGTTACGAAAATTAGATATTCCAATTTGATTTAACAAGGTAGTTCTGAGTAAAAACTCCTAAGAGAAGATTCATTGCAAAAATGTTTTGTGAATCAGTTCCCATTAGGGCATATAGATGTTATTTATCAGAAGATCTCATCATTATACCCATGATTGAATTTGATATAATCCTCAATATGGATTGAATTTTGAACGATGAGGAAAACATTTATTTTTGGATAAAGGTGATTAAAATTTTCGATGGCGATAAAGAGTACATTATCTTTAGAGTAGAAATGTCACCATCTGATTCAAATATTGATCCTACGAATGTAGCTATGCTAAATTGTATTATCTAGGAGGAATAGAATGAAATAATTGTGGGTGAGTAAAGGAATGTTCAATTAGAGGATTTACCGATTGAGCCAGAATATGTGGATGTGATTATTGAGGATTTACCTGGACATCCTCCAGAATGAGAAATTCAGTTTTCTATTAACACAATTCCTCATTACTGGACCATATCGAAGACCCATTATAGAATGAACACTATAGAAATTTGGAGAAATAAAGAAACAAATAGAGGATTTGAGTAATAAGATAATTATTCTCTCTAGTGATTCTACATGGAGAGACCTTATGCTTTTTGTTATGAAGAATGATTGATCTATGAGGTAGTGCATTTTCTAATGGGAGATCAATGCTATACAAATGATGAACAAGTGTCTCCTACCTCACATTGATTATTTATTCGATAAAAATCATGGAGCTCAATATTTTACAAAAAATGACCTTTGATATGGATATCATTAGTTGCATCCGAAGAAGTATGTATTTTCTAAAATAGTAATTCGAACAATGTAAGGGCATTACATGTTTATAATAATGCTTCTGGGGCAGACTAATGAAACCTCTGTTTTCACAGATCGAATTAATAGAGTGTTCAAAAAAATAATTTGATGGTATTATATTGGTATATATGGATGATATGTTGGTTTACTCAAAATGTTATGAAGATCTTGAAAATAACTTGTGCACTATTCTGAAAACCCTCAGAAGAAAGGAATTATATAGGAAGATTAGAAAGATTGATATCTATATTCGACAAATTTTTTAGGCCATATTGTATCTATGGATGGAATCTCTATTGATCCTTCAAATATTTAGGCAATCCAATAATGGCAAGCACTGAAGAGTATAACTGAGGAATGTAGTTTTATTGGTTTATTTGGTTGATATCGACGTTTTGTCCAAAATTTTTCCAGATTGGCTAACCAATTAACCAAGATAATACGTAAAGGGGTCAATTTTGGTTTGGATAGATTAGTGTGAAAATGTTTTCAATAACTTGACAGAAGATTAGTCAATGCTATTTTATTGACTCTACCATTAGGGAATGATGAGTTTTTAATTTATAGTGATGAATCAAAGAAAGGACATGGTTGATTCCATATGCAGAATGATAGAGTTATTGCCTATGAATCATGATAGCTAAATATTTTTGAGCAAAACAATCCAATTCAAGATGTGAGTTAGCTGCTATAATCGTTTCTCTGAAAATGTAGAGAGACTACCTCTATGGTGAAAAATGTGAGATGTATACTGACCAGAAGAGTTTGAAGTATATTTTCTCACTGAAATAACTCCACATGGGGCAGAGAAGATAGCTCTAACTACACATGGATTGTGATTTTACTATACACTACCACAAAAAGATGGAAAATAATGTGTACGATGCATTGAGTTGAAATAATCATAGTGTTTTCAACAATATGAGAGTTGAAATGGATCTCATTTTCATAGATCTAATAAATATTCATATGGGTATCAACATGGAATATGATATCTCAATACTATTTCTAATGGTTTTTAAACCATCATTACTAGAAAGGTTAAAATGTTATCATACTGATGATGAGGAGTTTTAATAAAAATAATAAAGCTATAAATGATTGGAGATTGAGTAACATCCTATATAATGATGTAATTTTAAAATACGGTAAAAGACATTATGTTCCCGATATACCTAATCTAAAAATGGAAATGTTCTATGATGCTCATAGTACCAAAATCTCTATACACTATTGGTGCACCAAGATGTATAGATATTCAAAGGAACATTTTTCGTGGGACAACATGAAGAGAGAGATTTTTGATTATGTCTCAAAATGTATGATTTATCAACAAGTTAATGATAGAAGACAACATCATTGAGATTCATCCAATATCTTCTCATACCTATGTGGAATTGAGATGATATTATGATGGACTTTGTCATGGGACTACCAAATACTCCTAGAAAAAATGATGAAATATCGATCATGGTTGATCGTCTTTCCATGTCAGCACATTTTCTTTCTATTAGAGAAGATTTACCACTTGAATGTCTTTCCTAACTATATATTAATAAAGTTGTAAGAATTCATGGATTACCCCTATAAATTTGTTATGATAGTGATCCTTGTTTTAAATCATGACTCTGGAAAAGTTATGAGAAGCCCCATATACTGAACATTTTTTTTCACTACCCACCACCCTCAAACTGATGGATAATCAAAACCGACTATTCAAACCTTAGATGACATGTTGAGATCTTTCTCACATGTCTTTAAAGTTATGTGGGATAAATATTTACCCCCATTTATTTTTTTTATAATAATAGCTTTCATTCATTTATTCAGAAGACAACATATGAAGTGTTATATGGAAAGAGATGTCGGACACCCATGTGGGGGGATGATGTTAGTGAATGAAAATTTGTACGCCCCGAACATATTGAGGAAATAAGGTAAAATACGAAGATTATACAAACCTACATCAATGTAGGCCAAGGTAGGAAAAATAGTTATGTCGATAACCGAAGGAAGGATTTGGAATTTATAGTAGGCGACCACATTTTCATAATTTTATTTCCATGTATGGGTTTTATATGTTTCAGTAAGAGGGGTAAATTGAGTCCTAGGTAAATTGGACCATTCCAAAATCTAGAATTAATTGGAGTAGTAAATTATCATTGGGAAAAGCCTCCATGTCTCTAAAAAGTTCATGATATGCTCCACATATCACTATTGAGAAGATACAAACCTAACCCAACATATGTACTCAACTATGAAAAATTAGAAAAATGACATGATCTGTCTAATTGTGAAGTGTTTGTTAGAATTCATGATACTATAGTACATTTGTCGAGAAAGCGGACGACTTGTATGGTTAATGTTCTATGGTGAACTCATATGTTGGGAGGTGTATCTTTGTAACCCACAAGAACATACGATGAAGAACCACCTAGTATTTTTTATGTAGTAATATTCAAGAAATTTTGAGGAAGAAATTATTTTAAGGAGTGGGGAATGTAACACCCAATGCTTCCACGAAAAATTTCAATTTGAATAATGCAGAAAATTACGTTGTATGAATCTTAATGTTTTAATACACCATGACCAATCAAACATGCCGTTATGATTAGTAATACCCAATTTTTAAAATTTTAACGATTTTATTTTTCAATATGTACTACATTTTTGAGTTCGGAATATCAAAATTACCTTTGGGTGAATTTTTTGAATTTTTTGGAATAATTCAAATTTTTATGAATAGTGAAAAACAATACATTCTTGTTTAAAATCACCTTTTTATTTAAGTAATTAGTTATTTTATTGTAATTTTTTATGTAAAAATTGATACATAATACCTATATATGTTCAATTTTATTCATTGATTTAGTTTTAAATAATTTTATATTTATAAATTTTTATTATACTTTTTACCGTCATTTACCCACCTTCTATGAACATGAAAAAAATTGCATAAAACATAATTTTAACACATCAGTGGATTGAATTTCAAAAATACAAGAGACATGGTTGACATAAATAAGTAAAATTTGTTTTTATAAAAGGAAAATATTTTTTTGTTAAATATTAACTTCTGGCTTTTATTTACCACGGTTAAAAGTAAGTAGGGTAATTGGGGGTAAAAAGATATTATAATTACCATTAAACATTTCGAAATTCTATTGGATACATTTTATTCGACCAAAAAATAAACTTAGAAGTAAAATATGATCCTTTTTGTTCCACTTTGATTATATTATGACATTTAATATTATTTTATTTAAAGAATAGATAAAAGTATTAATTTCAATGTTCAATAAATTAAACATATTTAATATAGGATTAAACACAATATAAATTTGAATAATAATATTAACTATAAATCTATAAATATTTATACATAATAGTATTTTATTTATAAATTTTAGATATTAAATAATTTAATTTATTAATGACACAAGGATGATAAAGTAATTACATTATTAATGTAGTATTAAAGTAATTGAAATTAAAAATATCAATATAAAATTAAATTGAGACTTCAGATGAATTAAACATATTTTTTAGGTTAATATGATATTTTATGGTTTATTTAAAAAAAACTTTATTAGATGTTATGAGGTCTTTATGACTTTCAAAAATATAAAATACTAAATAGTGTCAAAATTAACATAATTGAGTTTTTGAAACTAATACAATAAAATTAATTGATATAATATTCCAAAAAATCTAAGGATTGGAAAAATTAATTATATAAAGTTATATATATTAATAATCAACCACTTGGGTTTCTATTGCCTTTTTATCATATGTTTATTAACCATATAATATAAAACAACAAATAGACATGGTAGATGTCAATCTATTTAACTAAGAGTTTAATCTAAAAGTTAAAGTTAACATGGAAACACAAACCTATCTAAAAACTCTTTTATGATAACCTTTATACCCATCCCCACCTTAACCTCAATATAAATTATTTTTGAGCCATTAAAAATCGAAAATGACTTTATTAAAAAATAATATTTCAAGCTTTTCCTAAAGTAACCCTCACCTCTCTTATACAAGGGTATGTCCCCTTCTCTTAATTTCACACCTCCAAATCCATTTTTCTCTGCCAAAAACCACACAAATATCATCCCAACCTCCATAAAACCATAATATATTCCTTAAATTAATTATTAATCCATATTATAGAGCCTTTTTGATAAACTCAAATTGAAACAGTCGAAGAAGAGATAATAATTTCACCACCTTCTTTCATATTCTTTTCTTCTTCAACATCATACTTCATGGATGTTTCCATAAAAAAATTAATAACTTCATTACCTTATACATACTGTTATGTTATTATAAATAAGGTACATCTATATTCATTATTATATTTGTTCTATAAATGAAAGAGTCCCCATACGTGCGTGCGTACGACGTACCGTCTCCACGTCATTGTTCAATTTGTAATTCAAATACTTCATTTTTTGGATGTGTCTAATGATATGTATAACTAAGGTAAATAATGAATATAACATGTTCATGATTCATTATATATGACATACAATCCAATAATATACTATTTCACCCTCAATTAAATGAAATTTTTACTTGTGTGTACGTACATATTACCATCTCTACAAACATTATGAAATTCATTCCCCCATCATAAAAATTCAAGAATAATTTTCATTTTATGAATAAAAATTATGTTTGTGAACATAATATATTTCTGTATATGAATCAAATACATTCTATCCATAATAAACATGGCTTAGGTAACCAATCATATAATGGAAAATGAATCAGTTAACACCCGAAACGATGATACTACTGAAATATTATTAACAAATAAATATTAGAGGAACATATGTGATACCATATTTAGGTATATGTTTCTTGTATAATTTAATAAAAATCATTTAACTATTATATAAGAGTTTAAGATACCATCAAATATGGAAAAGTGGATAGTAAGGGTTAATTCCACAATCCCATCATTATCAGAGGTTGTTTATACCTGAGAATCTACTGGGACCTCATTATCAACCACATCCGTGTTTCTTAAAATTATATTTCAATACACATTTACTATTTCCTCAACTATTGGTTAAAGTAATTTATTCCCTTATCTGAACATTTATAAAGGAATATTTCCATCATTTTCCAAAGAAGGACAAGTACGACCTTTTTGACAAAATTAAGGAATGAATGTTTTTTAACATATATGGAAGGCATTGTTATTTTCCGCCATTAAAACATCATCGAAGCATCCAAATCAAGATTATATGAATATTTTCAAAATAGTTTTTTATTTTATAATTATGTGACTTTTAAATGGTTTCAAAATAGAACAGTCTATTTCTTTCAAATAGTTATTATTTCATCTATGTCATCATCCTTTTTTGGATTTTAAACTTGTCATGAGATGATTTTTTATGATACAAATCATCTATATTGTATTTATGTTTTTGTGAAAAGTTTCATTTTGAATGTATAATTTTTGTACCATTCATGTTTTATGGTTAAATTAATGATATTTTAATGATAGTTTTAATACGAATGATTATGTTTTGTTTTAACCCTTTCATATGTGGAATTTATTGGATCAGTATGTAACGGGTGGATCTTGTTATACATCCCCAGTGCATCGATAGGTCTCATGAGACTATTAGATGTGGATTTTGATAAGGCCTTCCTCAACTTTGATATATGGTTTTTGATGAGGCCTCAATCATTTTTAGACGTCTTTGTCGAGGCCTTAAAAAAATGGTTCCAAATGTCATTCATTATACATTCCATCATTATAAAAATATTATTAATGGTTCATGTGGTTATTGGACTTCTATAATACCCATGACTATGTTTTATTATGGCATTATTTACTCAGCTCAAATTCTTCCCTTAATGATTTAATGTATAATATTTTTAAAGGCTTGTGTTTTCTATTATTCACCATGGTTAAATGTTTATGTTATCTCACGTTGTATTTATTACCCTTACTAAGAATTTTAGCTCACCCCTTCATATGTTTCACTTTACCTAGATAAGAAGAAGATAGTTATAAGCAACTTTCATGCATAATATAAATGTTTTGGATGTTTCCAATGGAATTATTTAGTTTTGTATTTCATTTCATGTTTTAATGTTGAACTTTTTTATTAATCTTTTTTCCCATAATACTAAACTAATAAGTCTTTAAAGACATGATTCTTTGTTTCATTCTTATGTTTATTTAATAAAGCAACGACTCTAGGTAACTGGGGTGGGGGTGTTACATTATCCCTCCCCTCATCATAATCAAGGCGGGTCAAGAAAATTATTCAATTAGTTCTATAATAATAATGATTACCTTAGTATAATATATATTCATAAATTATAATTTTATGAATAATCAATAAATAATATTTTGAGAAATGAATCACCATATAATCATGGATATAGTAGGTCGTAAGTACACATGATTAATGATTGTAATTTTAAATTAAAATTTTGTAATGAAGATAAATAATATATATTCTTCCTAGAATTATGATAACATTATAAATATCCAATTATTTATTTGACTATTTATATATATATATATATATCATTCATGTAATGTGGTGATGAAAATAGTGTGATATTATTTGGTTTATGTGATAGGCCACACGTACATGAAATACATTATCAACTTTCATTGATTAAGAATATTATAATTAAATATATATATATATATAAATATATTATCATTTAATAATGATAAATTTTATAGGAATATTAGAAATATAGAATTTTTTTCACATATAATCCTGAAAATTTTCTTTATGTCATTACTAGAAAAGTTTAACTAAAAAATGAATCATGTCATTTCATGAGACGGTGGTCCACCGCACACATGAGAAAAATTATTAGATTCCCAAAGGAGTGAAAATTAAAAAAAAGTGTATGATATAATGGATCCAAAAAAATAATTAATTTTTTTAATATTGTATTTATATATATATTCTTTATATTAATCATCATAACCAACTAATAGAGATGGTATTTAAAAAATATAAAATGTGCATGACGCAGTAGTCCATTGTTCACACAATTAGTGATTTTGATAATGGAAGTTGGGATGGTTGTAGGTCATTAAATTAATGTAAAAACATCCCAATGTATGTAATATACATTATTTATATAATAATATTTTAATAATATTTTAATAATTTATTGAATTAAATAATATAAAAAGAATCATTAAATAACATTACATATCCATTAGGTACCCTTATTATGAATCACCAATGCTATACATGGATGGATTTAATACCCAAATAACCATGCTATGATGAGAGGATGAAAGTTAGTATGTGTATTGGGTATGACGTGGATGAACCAAATATGTTTTAAGGAGTAAAGTAGATAGGAGAGGGGTAGAATTTTACAAGCAAAGTGAGTGGCATGCATGTATGTTTTAAAATGATTATATCGTACATATGTTTTTATCTAAAATAAATCCTAGAAAATGTGCAAATTTAGATATCATACTTGATATGTTATTAATGTTTTAAAATAATAGGTCTTGTAAAAATTTGTAGTTTGTTTTAAACCATTAGCTTTTTATTTTATCCCCCCGGTAAATACATGTTTTACATTAACGGTGGTAAAAAACATTTAACATTGTCACTATTCAATTTTTTTAAAAAAATGTAATATTTTCAAAATATGAAACATCCAATTTCCAAATATTGAATCTTTTTTTTTCAACATTCATTCACATAATTGGAAAATTTTTATTCATCTTGAATACCATAGATGTAATAAGAAAGAGATATTTCAAAGGGAAAATTATTTATGGTTTACAATGTTATTATATATTAATCAATGTGGAAATAATTCTAATGAAATAATTTTTATTTAATGATATAAAATTGAACTAATTTTACATAAAAATAGAACCAAAATATAAATTTTCATCACTGATTATATAAAAAAATGTAGTATTCAATTACTATCCCATATTTTCTACAATTCATAAATAATCAATCATTTGATTAAATTCCCAATAATTTTTCCCATTATAATTTTTATATTAAACATTCAAAAAAACATATATTTTTTTCAAATACATTATCTAAGTGTGAAAAATTTTAATATAAAATTATATGCGCAAAGCATGACATTTCTACCTTTTAAAATAATATTTATGTGTAGAAAACATTAAATTTGTTGAAGTTATTCTTATTTTATTTTTCATAAATAGATAAACATTTTATTTATTATTTTATTACTATTCAAACACAAAAATATAAAGGTTTGGTTATAAAATTATTTTATTCTACTATTCATTTTGACACGTAGTTGTGTGTTATGAAATCCATTGAAGATATTTAATTTAATGAAAAAATTGTTTGTAATTTAATCAAAGTGTTGGGTGTCTCATACACTAAAATTAAATGAACATATTTCATAATTTTGGTTTCTTTCATTTTCCCCACCTTATACAAATTGCATCTTCACTATATAAAAATGATGTTGGTTTCCATGTTATTGTTATTTAGACATAACATTTTCTAATCCTAAACTAATAATAAAATTCGATCTGAATATAAGATAATCTGATGTAAAATGGTCATAAGAAATAAAACTTAAATAAGTATCTTCGTATATTAATCTTTCATGCATGTGACAATATTAACTAACTATATATGTATAAATAATTATAAAGAGATTTTAGGGGTATTTATCAAAATAAACTAAATGGTCTTGGGAATGTTAGTGTACTTCAAACCATAAATCAATAATTATTTAAAATATCATCTTATTCGTTGAATATGAAAGTACTAGGGAAACTTTTTTTGTTTCAAATTTCTTTTCCTAAAGATGAGGAGTCCATTTACTATCAAAAATAATATGGATGATTATTTAATTGGATCATTTTAATTTCATAAAAACAATTTCATACATTGGGTGTGCTTTGATTAATTTTACAATTAATTCATTAATCGATGAAATTACTATCTATATATATATTTTTATCTCTTGAGTCATTATGTTATACTTTTAATCTATATTAATATACATAAAATTGTCTAACATCGTTCCTCTAGACTCAAATTATTTTCCCAACCAAATATGTTTATACCATGCTATGAAATATAAAAAACTAATATATAACACTAAATTTTAACGCCAATGGTTTATTTTTAATATTTATTTATCAAATAATTTATCTAACTGTAATGAATATTAACTATAAAGTCACACATTCAATTGATATGTGATAAATCATTATCATCCTTCTATCACGTGATAAATATAAGAATCCTTGGAATATGTGAAGAGTTTCCACCAAACTTGTGGGTTTCCCATTTTCTAATGAATAATGAAATTGTTCCTATAATTTTTCAAAATTTATGATGATGTCATTTAGAAAAATTAATCATTAAATGTCATTTTCAAAAAATATCAATGTAAAATATTTTTTAGTAATTATAATATTCTTATTTTTCAGTCATTATAAAAAACATAATTGTCACATTAATCCTAAGGGTTGTCAATACATGTAAACATATTTCAATAAAATTTAAATACCTTAATCAAAAATTTATATTTCTACATAAACTTATATTAAACCAATGGGTTGAATTATAGTAAATTGTTTCAAAAAATTGTTGAGTCAATAAGGTTTTCCTTCTGACTTTTCCTTCCCTCCAATTCTTTTGGAAAATCACAAAGGGGGAGAAGGAAAAGATCCTTAAGAAAAAGAGGAACTCTTATAAGAGTTTATCAAAGGGGGAGTTTTTCATAACGAAGTCCTTCTTATGAAATATCACTCCGGAAATATGAATACGAACCTTAGAGTTTCAAAGCCTAAGGGGGAGTTAGTCGTATTCATCTATATCCTTAAAACAAAGGAGATAAGCATTAATATGTTTCTTTCTTCTTATAATTTTTTTTCGTAAGGATGTTTGTGCTTTCCAAAAAGGGGGAGATTGTTGAGTCAATAAGGTTTTCCTTATGACTTTTCCATTCCTTCTTGTTTTGAAAATCACAAACACCTTATCTTTATGAAAATCGCTTTTATAAGGAAAATTTCTTTCTTAAGGAAAATAACTTTTATAAGAAAAATTATCCTTATCATATTTTCATCCATATTTTTCTTAAGTATGAGATTCGAATTCATTTTCTCGGAATCATTGAAACTTTGATATAAAGCATTCTGTTTTAGGATTCAGATTCTGGATAAGAACTATAAGGATGTTTCATTCCGAATTCCGGATATGAACTCTGACTAAGTTCTATTCCAGATTCAGGATACGAATTCTAAAGAAGAATTCTCATTACGAATTCTAATGAAGAAATCTTATTCCGAATTCCCATTATGAATTCTAATGACGAATTCTCATTACGAATTCTGATAAAGAATTCTCTTTATGAATTCTGATGAAGAATTCTCATTACGAATTCTGATAAAGAATTCCTGTTACGAATTCTGATGACGAATTCTCATTACGAATTCTAATGAAGAATTCTTATTATGAATTCTGTTGACGAATTCTCATTACGATTTCTGATGACGAATTCCTATTCCGAATTCTCATTCCGAATTCACCTATTAAACAGAATTTGAGTATCTTTGTTTTATACACTCTGAATTAATTCAGACTCCGAAAAATATCTTTATTTGACTCCGAACTTTTATATTGCACACACTTCTAAAATTTGTCTACTCATTTAGATTGTTCTTTTCACTCCGAACGTTTACTCCGAAGTTTTCATTCCAAACTTTTATATTAAGAATTAAAACGATGTCGTACATTCTGTTACACTTGTTTTTTTATAAAACGATGTCGTCTATTTTGTTATAAACTAACTGTTGTCTAAGTGAAATGTGTACAGGTCCCTCCGATCTTTAAGGAAAATATGACCGTTGGAGAAGGAGCCGACATTACCTATAAATAGGAGCTCATTTGAAAGAGCTCGAAACTGATGACATATGAACAACTTGGTTTTGTGCCTACATGCTGTTGAAGTGATTTCTAGAGAGATAGGCTCTTATTAACTCTCAAAGCTTCGTGCGACTGCGAATGTTGGTGATTACATTCGAGGGCTTCCGGGGATAGGAAGACAGAGGTGCCGACTACCTTAAAGTTCGAGGGCTTCCTTGCTGAGGAAGACAGAGGTTTCCAACTACCTTGAAGTTGAGGGCTTGCGGGGATAGCAGGACAGAGACTCCGATCTTCGTATCGAGGGCATACCCTGGTGTAGGTAAGACAGACTTGCTTGAAATTATAAATCAAGGGACCTTTATCCAAGGTTGTTGGATACCCTTCACTTTGGGTTAAAAGACTTATATTTTGTTACTAGTAGTTCTACTACTTGTTTCTATTCCGCTGCATTTTGTAATATAAGGAAAGTATAACTTTCTTATACTTCCATACTTGTACTCTGATTAATTTAGATTTTATACGCTTTAAGGTAGAATCTAATATTCTAACCTTTTGTTAAGTTTCAATTTCCGGAACCATATTTCTGGAACCTACTTTTGGAATCTCTTTCCAAGTTTGTATTCGGTGTTAGAGGTGTTGTGAATTTTCTTAGTTTAACTTTGTTAAACTTAGCCTTTTACTTTGCTTAAGGAAAAAATAGTTATTCTTAACTAACATTAAAGGTTCCAAAGGAATTTTTAAAGTATACAATTCACCCCCCTCTTGTATATTGAGCATCTACATTACTATTTCGATCCTACAAAAACATCAAAAATCGAGTAATATTTCTGTCACATAAATTCTAAAAATGGTTTTTTAATAAATTATAATGCATTATAATCCATAAAATTCCAACCCATTAAGTTATCATACCTCATAAGGTAATTGAAAATTATATGATTCTAAAATATCACACAATCCTTAGATGCTTTTTGATCTTATAATAGTATAAAACCTTTAAAAGTATCTCTGTAATTTTATTCATTAATCTAGATTAATTAATTTGTCATCCATTTTATTTAAACATATTTCATTATTTAGTGTTACTTTTAACATTTGGTAGATTTAATTTAGTTAGATAATTACTAGGATCACCAAATGTATGAAAAAATAACTATAAATAGATCCTTAGTATTGGACTTATTTCCAACTATCATAGTCTCTATTTTTCTAGAAAAAATTATTTATTTTAAGAACTCATTTCCATACATATATAAATTTCCAAATCTCTTGATACATGATCCTAGATGTCTCATTAATTATTTAATCGAGCCAATATTCTCTTATTCTCTTCAACACATACATTCTTAAAATCCTCAATTAATCTATCATTTGTTGTGTTTTTGTGTTGGTAAATGTATATTTTTTTAATAATATTTCTTGTAAAATTATTAGTTGAAATATTAATAACATTATCTCCAACAATAATCACATTGATGTTCCCATTTTCATGACTTTATCATTCATATTAAATTTCAACATGATTCCATTATGTTCTAGTCAGTGACTAAAAATAAAGACAATATTTTGAGAAAAAATTCTAACGTGAAAAAATTAAAATCATTTATAGAATGTTTATATAATTTAATTCATTTATATAATCTATAAAACATTATTTTTAAACATAGACATCAATTTTCATCGTATATTCAAATATATTATAATGGGTTATTAATAAAATATAAATTATGCTTGGAATATCCACAAAGAGGGTCAAACCTTGTATGTAATATTTTTTTTGTCATGAATGTGGTGATGATAAGGTCAGGTTAAATATTTCCTTTTTAGATTTACTCCACATAGGTTCATTTTAATAGATCCATTTTAACTTACATAATTCAAATATGGGGTTATTTCATGGAAAACCCATGTAATCATTTACTTACTAAAAAATTATGATGTTTTTTAGGATTATACATGATGTATATCGTAGGTTTATATACATTAATATAGGTTTCCATAAAGCATGATCACATGTTTTCTACTAAGAACTATATAATACCAAATTTACAATCCCTAGACATTGTATGCTAGAGCTATATCATGATTTTATACATTTAACAAATATATCATGAATATCATCCAAAACAAATTAATTGTTTAGTAGTCCTTGTAAAAATTATACATACATGATTACCATATAATAATTGAAAAAAATGAAAACATAAATTTTTTTAATAATATAATTATTCCCCTTGTCATATTAATTTATATATATCACTGTACATATCACAGTTTCATATGAAAGAAAAAAAATAAGGGTGAGCTCAAATTACAAGTAAGATTTATGTATATAAGAATCTATCATGAATGAATGAGGAATATTAACATTTAATGTCAAATAAATAAAATCACAATAGATTAAAATATTTTCAATACATTAATCAATATGATAAGGTTAATAACTGAGAGTATATTCAATTTAAAAAATCATATGAACATCATAATTGGATAAGTAAATATCAATATGACAATGAAAATAATTGAAAACATAGAAATTTAAATTAATAAACTGAAAAATAAATGCATTGTGAAACAATATCATAGAACAAATATAATGTATAATAATAACTAAATTTTAAATAATAGAGAAACATAATTATTGTACATTATGTTTCCCAATAACTTGAATCTTCTATCATCTTGATATATCCCCATGATAATTTATTAAATATGAATAGGAAAAAAACATTACTATCACTAGAAAACTGATACATATCATGATACGTTTTCATGCCTTGATGGTATGTATATATCTGGGTCCCACCAATTTTTCATGTCCAAATTATTCCAAATACTCAGAATAACAGATTTAATTTGTGTCATGTGCCTTATTATAAAATTTATATGTGGGTGAAATAATAAGGATAATAAATATTTCCATAGTCAATTAAATAACTTCACAAGTAATATTCTATATGTGTAAATGATATATCTTTTTTGAAAAAAAATTATATACGATAAATTAATTAAATGTTTTCGGAATATTTAATGTATAATTATCAAAGGAAAGTTAATATTTTAAGTTAATGTTAATGAGTGTAAAATTGAACCAAGATAGAGATGGTCATTATATTTCATCATCAAATTATCATAAATCTTCAAATTAAATAATAAATAGAGTATCAAAAAATCATAAATGAATTATAATAATAATAATGGGTTTTTTTTCATTAATGGATAAAATATCAAATAAATATCTTTTTAAATCTTCTTGTTGAAAATATTCAATTCATTTTGATAATAAATTTTTAAAACTAAACGTTTAATTATAATTTTGAAAATATATCTCTTGGATAATAATATTTGAGACTTATATTTTATGATTAAAAACATTAAGTGTTCATTATCTAAGAAAACAACATTAATTCAATGTATGATAAAATAATTATTCCTTTGAAAATGTTGGAAAAATAAAAATGTTAACTGATTTTAAAATTAAACTAATATTCCATAAAATTGTTTTCATATTTCAAATGGGTAAAAATATCATTAATAAATTTTTCTTTAAAATATAAACACATTATTGATAAAAAGTACTTGTATTAAAATAAATTTCCAACTTAAAAGATAAATGAAGTTCAAATTTCATAAAAACAATTCCTCAAATAGTTTAATTAACAAAAAGTGAAAAATGGTTTGACAATATTAAAATATTCTTAATAACTAGATTATGATAAACTGATTTGGGATTATTAGAAAATTGTTTAGTAATTTCATTCAACTATAATTTAAGAATATAAAATATTGATTCCATAGAAATTGTTAAATGAGAACATAACATTATCCTAATGTTGAAGGGATAATTAAACGAATTAATATTTTACGGTTAATAAATTTAAATAAAAAATGATATAAAATAATATATATTCAAAATATATAGACATATAATAATAGAATATCAATGATGGAGATGAACTAATATACCCCATTGAAGTAAAATTTAGTTATGAAACTATTTACCACATCATAAATCTAATATGAAATACAAATGGTTGAAATACATAAAAATGAATACTAAAATTAAATTAATTATTAATTATTCATGATATTCACTATTAATGGAGAAATATATACTCCATATAAAATAAATGAATATCATCATGTGATAATATTCCTTAATTATTGAAAAACTTAGATGAAGTCCCTTTCCAAAAGTATGAAATGTCAGGTACATTCATCAACATCATAAATTATAAAAATATTGTAATTGTATACTTCTATAAGAATAATTTCCATGTTTATTATTCCTTTAATTTTACTTATTACTATTCTATATTAATCAATTAATTTTACATCTGGTGATTTGATGATATTTCATGCATGTGTCAAAATGACATCAGAAGGTGACTAATGTTCTAAGCAGACGTAATATTTAAATATAAATAATAATATAAATATTTAAATATTTATAATATTTACACATCTATTATAATTTTATGACCAATCATAAGTGATCATTTCGAAAATTGACGTAAGTTTCGATAATTCATACGGTACGTTTTACGTACGCTTGATTAAAGTTCCAATTTTTTATTAAAAATTATTCAAATAGGGTATGAAATATTTCATCAATTAAAATGATAATAATATCAAAAAGTACATATTATTTCTTCAAATATACTTATAAATTTTATCGTTTTTTAAGCTGAAAATAGAGTCACATCGTTTTGTGATGGTGGTAATCCACATGTTCTCGTATAAGGATATCTTCTATGATGATGGGAAAATGTAAAAAAGAAATTGATATTTGTAATCATTTAAGATTGAAAAAAATTAGTTATTTAATCATTATTTAATTTTGTCACATATAATAACCTAATTTATCATTATCACTTTCCATGAAATGTGTTACTAAAAAATAAATTATAACGCTTCGCGAGGCAGTAGTTTGTAGTACAAACAATCAATGTTATATAATTCCCAATTTAATGGGATTTAAATAGTTTTATAATTAACATAATTACTATATTGCATTATTTTATTAAAAATATCATATATATACATTATAACAGTCATCTTTCCTCTCCATTTGAGGCTGTAGTCAAAAAATGAATGACTTATGTTCGTGATCTTGTCTCATAACCAATAGATGAATGAGGATATTGTATCCCATAATATAGAAATAGTGATAGATTTAAGAATTCAATTGAAAATAACAAAATTATATCATATATAATATATTTCTAATAATATATCCTAATAGTTTAATAATAATTGAATCCCTCTTATAATAAATAAAATAAAAATTATCATTAATGAACAATAACTATTTTTTGGTATCATCATTTTGATTGGACAAAAGAAATGTAATGTGATATTTATTTATAAAATAATTATTCGAAGATGGTCAGAGGTAATTTTTATGTTAATTGGTAAGGTAATGGAGGATGTTGTTTTATGGTGTGATGCAGAAAGGGGATGAGTAGTCCATTTATAAGTGGGGTGATTGTAAGACCATAAATTTTTAAAAATTTTGAATCATACCAATGTTTTAAAAATGTAAAAGCATAAAAATACATAATAATATAAAATTGATAAGATATTATAGGAATAATTTCACTCAATGGTTGTTTTATATATCTAAATGTTATTCTAAACTATTATATTCTTTGATTATCCCCATTGTAACTCCATTTGTACTTTTACCATGATAATTAACTTATACTATTTTAATATTTATTTTGGGAAAAAATAATGATTAATATTTCTGACATTATAAAATATACTAACTCAATGTATGAAATCAATTATTCTATATTCAATTCACAAATGTGAAAGAATCTAATTTATAATAAATCCTACAAACACAACAATGAATTGTGTTTTTAAAGTGAAAATTTAAAATATTTGTAATTTTTTCATATATAAATTAAATATTTAAATGATTCCAATGACCATATTTGGAATAATAGATATACTATTGTAGAAATTTTAAATTTAAACTAATTAAAAATAAAATTATAAATTAAAAATAATTTAAGTTAAAAAGAATCATTTCAAAGAAAATTTTATATTTTCTCTATTTAGAAAAAATGAAACAACTATGAAAAACCCAAAAACTTCTCCATAACAAATTTTTTACACTACTATTTAAAAATCTTATATTTTTTAATCATTTTATTAAAATTCTTAAAATTTAATTTTATATTTTGTTTAAATAAATGACAATTACGACTTTTAGAAAGAGTATATTTTTCATAAAAACCAATTTTTTATTTTTTTATGATTCTAATTTTGTTTATAATAAATATGTAAATATAATTTTCATATATTACTTATTACTATTCATAATCACCAATTTAAGTAATATATTATAAAGTTATAGTATTTTACACTTTATTTGATTTTTTTTGTGTATTATGAAAGCCATCAAAGAGATTAAATATGATGAAATATATTTTGTCGGTTATTTATACTAGGTGATGCATGTTAGATATGATATCGAATAAAATGTTTTTAATTTAAAATTTATGTGTTCATTACAATAATATAGTGAATGAAAATACATTTATTTGATATAAAAATATCCACATAACTAACCAGACTTATAATCAATATACAAATGGTGATACTGGTTCATTAACAAAATCCTATTAAGGTAATGAATATAAATTTAAAATCTCAATAAAAAATTATTACTTTTAAAAAAAATTGATGGTGCGCCCCATGAGGGAGAAAATTATCATATATCATAATTAACTATATTTTTTGTATTTTTTATTTTTTATTCATGTATATTTTTTTTGTATTTTATATGTAGTATAAGATATTACCAATGATTTGGTTAATAGTTAGATTTAGGATTCTATATTACTGCACAGAGGAACACCATATAATTCATTGAAAAATAAAACATTATCCTATTAACATAACACAGATATGTTATCCAAGATTATATTTTTCTTAGTCCCAATCATTTGATATCGATATGATTCCTTATAAATAAATAATATCCTTTCTTCATAAGGTGATCCCAATGTAGAGTCATTATTCATTTGAAACATGTATATAATAAGATGAATATAAGAAATATAAAATTTGTTTTTTATTTATCATAATTCTATGTTAGATATATTGAATGGTAGATAATCCATCAGAAAAATAGATTTGTATTCCACTGATTTCATTTTCAAAATCATTTGTAGGTAAAAAATACCAATCATATTATAATGGGATATGTTATATTCTTTTGATACAACAATTTAAAAAAATTCATATTCAATAATAAAACTATTAAAATGTTTTGAGTTGATTCAAAAAAATTAATGATATAAATTAATCCATAGAACATAAATCAAATAGTATTTTTACTATCCCTGAGTAATCAAAAAATTTAAATGTAAATAATTTTTTTATTAAGATCATTCTCAGTGGTGGTGATGTAATATAAAATGCCTTTTTCTCCTTCTATTGGAAGTAATTGTTGTTAGTTATCATCGAGAAACATTTTCATAGTGCATATTTTAATTTAGATTCTATGGTCTTTATAATTTATTAAATAGAAAATATACTAAAGGGTGAATGTATGATTTCTTTATTCCATCACATTGGTGGGTTTCTACAATTAAAATTCTCTATATAGGATCCCGTATTCCACAAACTCGATGTATATGAGTTTTTTCATCTAGAAAATTCCAGGATTCTTCTTTCTAAACAGTTTAAAATTGGAATTTTGGAATGTGAAAACTATTATTATATTTCTCCATCACCCTTGTAGAATATATCATAATTATCAACATTTTATATCCAATTCAATGAGTCAATATTGATTCAATCATAATCATTTAATATATTTAGGAATTTTGTATAATCCTTTTATAAAATGTCAATTTCTAGAATCCCCATAAATATTATGTGATTCTCATCTATCCCTATAAATATAAGGAAAATATTATTTTGGATTCAATGTAAATCTTGGTGGAATATATTTATTGTATTGGGATGTGATCCTTGCACGCCCCAATAGACTGGGGATCAATTTTTTTGAGGAAAAATAAATCCATATTTATTTTTTAGAAATAATATTGGTATATATTTAACTATAAAAAATTATATAAAATCAGTCCACTCCTTATCATTTATTACTTCCTTCAGATTAAAATTCTTTATCAAAATCAACCATTTATTAAATTATTCCCTTAAGTGATAAAAATAGTGAATAAGCTTCTATTACTCATATTATTGAAGGATGAATATGATCATTTCTTCATAGTTGTTCAATAAATCGTGGATTTATGGATATTTATTAAAAATGTCAATTCCATGGTAAAAATACCATTTTACTAAAATATAAATTGATAAAAACATGATTAAAAAAGACTAAAATAAGGAAATTTGTAACAAAACATTTCATAAAGGAGATTGAAATATATATAGAGGACATCTATCCATGTAATATCATTATTATCCCCTTTATTAGAATGTCTATACACCATCCATGCTTTCCTCACGGTAAGAATGGGTGATTATATGATTTAGCTCTATCAGTTGTTGGAGTCATGGTATAAATCTAACTATTAGGGGATGCACCATATAAACCCCCCAATGTTCAAGATAATGGATCATTATAGTGGAGTCACAATCAATAAATTTTTTATTTTTTTATTTTTTCTTGATGATACTGAAAAATATTATATCACTGAACATTTCTATATCTAAGGATGAGGCAAGACAACACGATCCATAAAAGCATCCCAGAATATGCCCATTTTGATTTCAACAATCAATACCATAGGACAACAACAACGAGATTCTTTTTTATGATCCATCAACTTTTATTTTTAACCAACCATTATGATGTGGTATCCAGAAGACGTCCAACATACCATTCTTTAGGATAAATATTCCTTTGGTTTATGTACAGGGATGCTTTCAATCATCAAGGATATTTACATATAACGAAATATATTTCATTTGAGTTATAGCATATTATTTAAAACAAAATTAGTTAACATGGTAAAAAATGAGATATTTTTGTCTATATAAAAGTGGAATATAACATTTCATAGATGGTTTTAATGAGGGTGAAAATATATTATGAAATTTCATAGGATTAAAATTTCTTAATATTGTATGAAAAAATATCCAAATAAAAAATTAATCTATTATATGAACGTATAATATGTTCATATAGAAATAATAAATGAAACAATAAATTAAAATAATGGTTTTAGAGGATTTATTTTAGCTAGTCAAAATTTATAAAATTACCCTAATTTTTTTTAAATAAAAACCATTGTTTATACATGAATTTCTTTTATGGGTTCTATAATAATATTTTGGTGTATTATGATTATACATTACATACCATTTAGTTATTCAATATTTATATACCACAAAGAAATTAATTAAATGGAAAAATTATTAATTAACTATATGATAAGTTTTATGGGATGATTTTAAAAATAATTTCTAAAAAACCATTTCTCTATGTATGTGAATTAATACTTCTAAATAAAAATACTTTTGTACTGAAATATACCTCAATTTAGTAAATGGATATTTTGGAAGTCATAGATATTATATAGAAATTAATTACATAATATTGTATATGTATTTATGTATTTATTATTTAAAAATAATATATTTTAAGAATGAAATTTATTCAAATATCATTATTTAACCAAATTGGGATTTAATTTAGAACATTTAATTCCCAACAAAATTTTACATTTCAATGAATCGAAAATTAATTTTCCTTCAAAACTATATATATATATAATTATGAAAATATAAAATTATAAAAAATTTTCATTTAAATAATTAAAATATTATATTTCTTTCTATTAGGGTTTAGATATATAATCAGTTATGGAAGAAGTGTGTTACATGAGTGTATGGTGTGGGATTGTAGTACATTATTTAGATGGTTCAATGATCATGTGTTAGGTTGTAATATATTTATACCAAAATATCTCTTGTAATTAGGGTTTCTCATTCTTTTATTTCGTAATCTAATATAACCCTTGGTCAAGGGAAATTCAAAGTAATATTATCTCTCTAAAATGCACAAATAATTGTAATTCACATGGAATGATCCTACAGGTTGTGGCCATCACTTGTTCCCCATGTGTTAATTAGATTTTATCAATACCCTTTATTATATTCTAACAATAATGTTCACCATTTAAGAAATATATTTTAAACATTTATATTCTTATAATCCTTTAATAACTATTATTCAATTATTGAATAATAATGGTCTAAATAAATCAAATACAATGAACATACATTCTATAACTGCATTACATAATAAGTAATTAATTCAATTAGTATGGATTTACATTTATAAATGTTTGTGTTGTTATAAATACATCCACATGGAGCACATAAATGATAGGCTTGGGTGTGAAGTTGTTATATTTGAGACACTCTCCATGTCAACAATAGTTTGGGGAGAAAGGGTGGTGAGGTTTGGTTTTTCTAATGGGATGAGAATATTGATTTCGAATATAGGATTTAATTTTTTAATATTTCAGATGAAAAATATTAGCCATGGGGAATAATTTTGGTATATCCATTAAAAGATACAGAAACATATATGAATCATTTTATATTTTATATCAAAATACTTTATTTTGAATTACTTCTTCACTAAAAAAATTATTATATTTTAGAATAACACAAAAATGTAGAAATAACCACATTTCCACATTTATCTTCCAAAATGAGAACCCATTTTTCAAAAATAAGTATATACATGCAAAATATTATATTTAAATAAAAATTTAAATTTTTTTATTAATTGATTTGATTTATAACAAATTGAAAAATTACATATGATATAATAATATAATAATATTATATCCTTAAATATATATTTCTTTCTTAGAATCAATTTTTAAAATAATTATTTTATTGAACATGTTTATGTAGATAACAAATATATATTTTAATATAGAAATATCGTTGATATGTTATCAAATTTATATTTTTCATGAAATTTTATTGAATAAATATATTATTATATTATAATAAGTATTTATATAATATAATAATAAATCATTGTATTATATCATGAATATTATTTTACTATTCCTGCCTTTATTGTATTATTCCTTATATTCAAATTACATTTTGAACAGTCATCTACTGTTCACATTGAAATTTCTAATTAACGACCAGATTATAATAGTCATATATCCCATTACACCTGATATATACACCACAAGTCTAATTCCTAATTATTCACTACATGTTATGTATTTTTCTATATAAATCATAAAAATGTCTAAAATATTTCCACACATATTTATATTTTTATAGTATTTATAAAAGTCATAATCTTCATGTTATAATATAGGGTTATAGTTTTCACTTTAGTGTGTATATTTTTTTTTGGGTTTTTTATCCCCATAATGAATGCGAATATATCATAGTCAACATTATATAATTATGTATATTTATTCTATTATATTTTAATAGTACATTTATATTAATTAATTTTTTGAAATAACATTACATTTCTCATAGATTATGTATTATTTTCTTAATAGAGGAATTATTTTTTCTTTTACATTTATAACACTTATGAAATTTTCTATCAAAAATTTCTTTCATATAACATTAATGAAATATGAGGATATTTTTTCCATCATTTAATCATTATAAACTCATGTAAAATAAGGTTATTTATTATTATTCAAATTAATATTGACTAGTTTATTTTTATTATTGAATAGAACATTTCCAATAAGGTTTATAACCCTCCATAACTACTTATAAAAGAGATCATTCACTGAATGTTCCACCACTAAACTATTTAAATTTCCAAAATATAAAATTAATTTCCTCAAAGGTGATATGTGGAAAACATCATGTTCCAATGTTACTTTAGTAAGATTTTATGACAACAGATTACATCACAAATGAAATCAAGAATCATAATGAGTCCAATATAGAAAATAAAAAATGTTCCCTTATACACAATACTAATTTATTTATTCAATGGATATATTTTAAGGAAACCATTATCATTAAACTAAACATACATATATTTTTTAATGTAATGATTATAAATATCATGTTAAAATATTTCATCTAGGTTTTTTTGTGGAATATCATAAGATTTATTTTTAATTTTATCCACTAGTTTTGGTCTATGTTCTATATTTCATGTCACAACGACCATTATATTAGGTTATATTAATTCCTATGGTATATACATTATCATAAGAAACATAGAATATATGAATATTCTAATACACTCCTACATTAATAAATATTTATAATTCCCTCAATATGTCTACTTCTCTTAATATTATCAACATGGATAAAAAAGTAGTTAGATTATGATATTCAATACTAATGCTCAAGTCAGTGTTCAGATCATATTGGGGAAATTTATGTAAATTTTATGTGAATCTAATATATTGACCATATATTATTTATAATGGAATTTCATGTTTCATCACCACATTTCTAATATATATCTATAAAGATCTGACGCTAGTTTCTCGGAGTTGGTGCATTATTACAATACTTTGGAATGTTTACAAGAAATTCATATCCCAATTGAAAAAATAGTTTTTTATATTTTAAAATCTAGATTCATACATACGTTCAAAATTAATTAATTAAAATAAATACAAAAAAATAGTTTTATATGTATCATCCATAAATATATGATTATCACTACAGGTCATTCACAAAAAAATTCTTCATATTCTGAGAAAATGAAACATAAGGAAGGGTTGATGTCCAACACTCAATATAGGCAATAAATACAGAGTAAGTTAATAAAATCATTTTTATTGGTGAATAATTGAAATCAGAAACCTTTAAAAAATAAAAATGCACATAAATTGGCAGGAAAATTATATGTGTAAACATTACAATAAAAATCCTATCCATGAATGTTCTACATGTCCAATAACAACATGATCATTGAATTTATTGTTTTATAATGAGGTGAGATAATATTAAAAACATTATATATCATAACTTTTAGTCCTTTTAAAATATATCTAAAAATTATTAAGGCCTCGACCAAAACCATATCTGAAAATGGGCAACGCCTCGACCACGTCCACGTCTACATGTATCATTAGTCCTACTGATGCATCTTTGGGATATAAGGGGCCCCAAATATCACATAATAAGTAAATATGATTTAGAATATGAGTTACGATAAACATAATCAACATATATGTCCATATTGAAACTAACATATCAAATGTAAATAACTTTCCTTGAACATTAAGTTAAAACAATAACCATTTAGAGTAAATTGTTGAATGGTTATAGGATAAGACAACCACAATAAAAATTTTCATAAACCATAAAATATGTTAAATTATAACCTAAAATATTGATCCCATTAATTTTAATAATAAACAAGAGTGTCGAAAAGGACGAAAATACTCTAAAAATCATTGATTAATTCATGGGATAAATACTATTTTCTATTGAAAATTTAATATTTTGGAAACATATTGGTATAAAACTAGAAATTAATTAAGATTTATTTTCATAATAAAATTAATGATTTTTTAAATATAATTATTTTTGAAATCATTTTTCAGATTTAACGAGAAAATATGTATGAATTTTAGAAATTCCCTTGAATTAAGCTTTTATTTTAGAAAATAATTATGAAAGGTCCTTTTAAAACATATTAATACACATAAAAAAGGATTTATTTTGGTCTATAGACATTTATAGAACACTCAAATATAATTTTTGAGGAGTACATTGTAATACTTATGAATTGCATTGAGGTAATTAGTCAATAAAAGTATCCCAAATGAAAATGGAGGTTCAGGTGGAAAACCCTTACATTATGTCTGAATGTCTTCCACTTTTGAACATAAGAACCCAGAATATGAATTTATAATTATTAATAAATTAATTCAGAACCTATTATACATTTATTTTGTTTATCATAATTTATTAAGTTCATTTATTTTCTGGTTGATAAGTAATAATATATAATTCTAGCATTTCAGAGTGTTCGTATTCCTAATTTTCATAATCAGTTCAATTGATTTTAAGTAATGGGGTTCCTCTCGAATGAATGTAAATCTCCAAAATTTAATTTACCCATTATTTATTGACATAAAAGTTTTTAACTGTTATTTATATTTTTCAGTTACATTGAAGGAGGATGAATAATTAGAAGAAATATTAATGAAAAAATTAGATTATTGTAGAGTTATTTTGATTATTTGGGAAAATATTTGTTATATGATTTAATATAATGTACATATACTGGATCTAGAATATTAAGTAGGTTATAATACATATTTGATAGTTTGTTTCAACCATAAAATTGGTATCATATCCTGTAATGAAGGAGAAATTTAAAAATGATACTTTATCGTCCATAACGGATTTAAATTGTCACCTGACAGACAATGATTTTTTCTATAAAATAAAATAGAGAGACATTAAGGATATTAATGTTTTTCATTCTATTAATATAATATAATAACATTATATAGTTGATAAGGGAGTTTTCATGGTCATTTGGGAAGTGGAGTTGAGTAATAGATAACAATTCAAAGGAACATGAAAAGAAATTGAAAGCAATAGAATGTGAATTGACCTATTTAATCCACATCGTTGAGAAGATACTTATGTGAAGGGGATAAAATATTTTGAAAAAACCATGAGCTCCTAGACGTGTTCAGTGACAATGGAAGTGTATTTTGGTAGAAAAATGAGTAGATTCAAGGCATAGAGAAGTTAAGGGAATAGGGAGTGGGGGGTTATAGTGGAGGAGAGGAGTTAATTTTGAATATATTCTTCATTATTTTATTAATTCATTAATGAAATCCAATATTGTTGATTAATGTGACCACGAATAATAATATTTTCATGTTAGTTTGAACCATGTGATCTTAAATCAATCATTATGTCATAAATTATGTATTTAAATGATAAATTGTATATACATTATTTTACCGTATTTCACAATTGATCAAATATTCAAGAATTTCAGAAATTTTCCAAAAAATCAAAATAACATTTTCTTGATGTGTTGAATTCAAAAATGACTACATTTTATTAATATAATTTTATATATATGATTATTTTTATTTTTAAATGTATTCATACTTTATTCAAAACATAAATAATATATAACTATATCTTATTTTATTTCACATTGAAATATTAATGAATATGTCATTATAATATACCATAACGAAAATAAAATAAGAATATGGTTTACTATTCATAAGGGTTATTTTACCTATGCATATTACTTTTCATAATGGTATGTTACTATTCCCCAAAAAAAATAATGTTTCTTTAATCATACACCAAATGACATATTGATCAAAAATCTAGATAAATATTTTCTGAAATTCAAAATGTACTAGTGTAAAAGTTATATATAAATAATATATTATAAAATGTGTTGTATTGTAGGAACTCAGTGTTTCAGGCATTCAAAATTTCTTTCAAAACCTTTGGTTGTTACATTTCCCCCTATGTACTGAAATTTGTTTAATGAAATCCACAAAATTTTATATCATAAAAATATTTTGGTAGGTCATCATAATAATCTCCTCGGGCTCCCGTGTTGCCTCTTCAATTTTATGACTTCTCTTATGTGTCTTTACCAGGAGATTCATCGAATTCCACAAAACATGTTCATTAGTGTTGTGAATCCAAATAGGCTAATTTTAGTAAGATATAATTTGATCAAACTCTATATCATTATAAGTGAGGACATGCATTGGGTTATGCATGTACTTTAACAAAAATGAGATATGAAAAAAATTATGTACTATAGATAGGTTATGTGGAATAGCAAAATGATTTGTAATAACAACAATTCTCTCCCTAATTTCAAAAGGGCATATGTACCAAGGGAACTTTTCCCATTCTTCCCAAATCTTATAACACCCTTCCATGGAGGTACTTATATGAAAAAATGATATCCCACTTGAAATTCTATATCCTTCCTTCTATTATAAGCATAAATATTTTTTCTGCTTTGATCTACTTTTATATGGCCTTGAATAGTCTTCATTGTCACTATTGTTTCCTCCACATGCAACTGATGATATCTAAATTGAAGGCCACCAATCACTTAATATTGATCTCCATGAATTTTATCAAATAAATAATCAATGAGAGGTATGGTATATTTTTTTTATTATGGTTATAGCATTGATCCATCAGTATTCAATGCCTATCCACATAGAACTGTCATTCTTCTTAACGAAAAGATCATGGGATCCACATGGAAAAACACATGGGGGAATATTTCTGTCATCACTCAATTCCTCATAGTTTTTTCTTTAGTTACACTAACTCCACAATAAAAATTTTATAAGGGTTCTTTTATATGATGCTCGAATCAGTAATTAAGTCGATGAAAAACACAATTTTTAGCTTTAGAAGATCTCCAGGTAAATCTATTAGAATCACATCAACATATTCTTTCACAATATGTACATCCTCTATTGGAAGATTCCTTTTCGCATTCATAGTTATTCATTCCCATCTTCTTTAATAATTGTATTTAATAGAGCTACTCCGGGTGGATCGATATGAGAATCAGATGGTGATGTTTCTACCCTAAAGTTAAGAGATTCCACATCGTCATCAAAAATTGTTACCTACATCTTCATTCGATGAATTTTTGCATCATGGTTCTAATATAAAATCCATATTAAATACTATATCAATGTAAATCATATGTATGAAAACAAAATCAATAGATAATGAATTTTAAATGCCATAATAGAGACTGCTTGAGAAAACATTTTTGTAGTGATACATATTTTATGGGTTTTTACTAAATACTATCTTATTAAATAAAATTGGAAATATCTAAAATTATTAGAAAACTATTAAAATATGAACTAATGTGAGAAAAATTAATAAAATAATGGATTGGATATGTTTAAAGAAATTATAAATGTACATTCTAGGACATTATTAGGAATTACAATATCAACGGTTGTGAATGTATAATATTGTCCCTTCTCCCTTGTAATATTTTGTTGATTATTTCATTGAAGGTTTAAAAAATCACTAGAATTGAATCCCATCTCCTGAAATATATATCATTGTACTATAATATCATCTTCATTCCCTTAACATCCACCCGCAAGATAGAATTTCTATCCAAATTTGTAAAATACATCTTTTCCTTTTAAGCAAGCACTAGAGTGTTTCCTTCCACAATTATCAGAGGGTGTAAATTCAACACTTCTATTATTCCCCATTCCTTATTTATTATTTATGATGTTCATCAACCCTCATCATCTCTATATTTCTTTTAACATTATATGACATAGAGAGTTCCATTTCTGTCTTGATTACATAAGAAACTATATACTCATTTAATGAAAAACAATAGGGGAGTATTTCCCTAAAGTGGAATAGATTTAGGCCATCCAAAAATAAAAAAAACTACTCCTTTTTAACGTATGTATTCTATAGCATGCCTTGATAACAATGTGAATATATATTCATTATTTGCAACATTATCATCTTCTTTTTTCACTAATTCTGATTCTACCTTCCATATCAAATAGCTATTCATAGGGAATGTATCTATCTACGAAGATTTATTTAATGTAACTCCATCCAATTTATTCTATCTTTTCCTCCTCCTTTGTGTTTATGATTAAGGACCACCAAAATTCCACATCACCCAATAGATAATAATGTTATAGAATGACTATATCCCATTCGTTACATCCCAAATGAGAAATTTCTTCTCTAGGGAACTTATACAGTACTCACCTACCAATTGATTTGTAGTACTACTTAATGATGGGGTTTTTTCACATAAAATGTTCGAACATAGCTCTCGAATTCTTGGATCATGATACTCCATAAAATTAAGTTTATTTTTCATAACATGATTCATTTGTCCAATTATCGTTATTAATTCATCATCCCCAATCATAGCTCCAGATCAAACATCGTTATATTATATTAGAGGGAAATCCCTACATGGGATGCACATGTTCAAAGAGTTTCCATTTCTTCCACTAGGCACAACCTCTAGATACTTGAATTCACTTGATTAGGTTATAAATCAAAATGTATAATCTTAACATAGAAAAATATATAGCGTAAATTGAATTCATATACATGCATAATCCCATAATCTGAAACATGTATTCATTGTGGGGAAATTTAAATTTAAATAATTCATATTTGCTTGTAAATAAAATGTGAATCATCTTAATAATATCACCTAGGTGTGTCTAACATGGTGCGAAGTAAGGCATGTTGTCGTGTACCAGGATACCCTTGGACATGCGTGAAATTCCTAGTCAAAGTATTCACTCTTAGATACATCTGTTCCAAAACCACATCCTCATATAGTATTCAAACAGGGGTGTATTTTCTTGAATGATCAACATAATCCATTCTTAAAAAAAATACAATGATGTTCTTATATATTTATCCCAAAATTCTATCTTAGGTGTTTGTTTCCTATTTTCTATTTTCAAAATCATGTTTCCATGTTTTCTACTCAACTTCCTCTGATACCAAATGTAAATACCCAACCAATATTCCTGGATCCAGTGACATATTACAATACATTGTAATATTTTGAATAATGTCGTATCATAAAGGAATGAATTGTTTCAAAGATTTTTAATGATAGATACAAACTGAAGATAAACATTAAAACATGAATATAAATGCAACATATGATTTTTATTGTGAACATCCAAAATGATATGTTTCTCCCTGAAGGTCATTCACCATAAACTTCTTCATATCCTGAGAAAATGAAACATAAGAAATGGTTGAGCTCAAACACTCAATAAGATTATGAAATATAGAAAATGATAACATAAATATTAGATAGTGAGAATAATTTAATAATCATGCATTTTAAAAAATATACCTAAACATAATATTTCATGAAAATGAGACAAGTAATCATTTTTATAACAAATCAGAACCATGTGTATTCTACTAGTCGAATAACAACTAGAAATATGAATTTATAGCTTCATAATGAAGAAAATTAATATCTCAGACATTTTATAATATACCGTCAAGTCCTCTGCAAAGATGTCTAAATATGATTAAGGCCTTATCCAAAACCATATCTCAAAGTGGGAAAGAACTCGGATGTGTCCACGTATATTTTTAACATGAGCCTTACTAATGCATCGGGGTGTTATAGTCGGCACAATACTTCAAATAATAAGTTCAATGCATTATTCATATGAGTATGGATAAACATAAATAACAAATAAATTTATATCTAAACTATCATATGAAATGTAAATAATTTTCCCTAAATATTATTCATAAACACTATCCATTTGGATTAAAATAACGAATTGTTTTTGGATACCACATTCACCATAAAACTAGCCAAAAACAATTGAATATTCTAGATGTTATCACAAAATATTAATCCCAATTATAAAAAATAATCAACAAGAGTGTTGAAAATGAAGAAAATACTCTTCTAAAATCATCAAAATAATTTTTGTGATAATTAATTTATTATTTTGAAAAGAGGAGTTCTTTTTGAGAAGTCATTGTACAAATATAGAAATTTTTCATGATAGTTTTTTCAATATAAATTGAGTTATTTTATAAATATAATTATTTATATAAAATATATTTTAAAGACTCTGTTAAAATATATTTGAATTTGAGAAATTTAATTAAATCGGTCATGAATTTTGTTAATAATTTAGAAATTCCTTTTAAAACGTGTCACTACCCATAAAATAAGGAAGGATTATTGTTGGTAAATAGATATAGATCAGTCACGCATAATCTATGATGAGTAAATAATAATACATAAAAATTTAATTGAAGTAATTAGATAATAAATGTATCCCAAATGAGGTGGCAAACACTTACCTTATGTATGAATGTGTTATTCTATTGAAAATAAGGGCCTTGAATATGAAATTACACTTATTAATAAATTAATTTAAATCCTATTACAAATATATTTATTTTATCATAATTTTTTTATTTCATTTAATTCTTTATTGATATGTTATAATATTAAAATCTTTCATTCCAGATTATTCATTTTCTTTATTTTCATAATCAGTTCACATGTTTTTATGTATTGGAGTTCATGTAGAAAGGAAGTAAATATCTAGAACTGAATATACATATAATTTATAAACATAGGTATTAAGGGTAATTTATATCATTTGGTTACATATAATGATAATGAATCATTACTATAAATATTAAGGAAGAACACATATATTATTTTAGCATCATTTTGATTATTCAGAACTATTTTTATCATGTGATTCAATATTATGTACATATACTGGTTTTGGAATATGACGTAAGTTATAATTCAGATGTTATAGTCTTTTTCAACCATCAAAATTCATTCATTACCAGTAATGAATGAGATATTGTAAAAAAAACTTTTTCGCCGATAATGTATTTAAATTGGAACCCCACAGATGATTATTTCTTTTATAAAATAAAAGTGATGGAATATGGATATTTATGATGGTTATTCTATTAACATTATATAATTATAGTATATATATGAAAATAATTTTATCATGGACATTTTGATAGAGGAGATGAGGGGAAGATATCAATATAAGGGAACATTAAATGAATTTGAAATAAATAGAATGTTAATTTACCTATTTAATCCACCACCATTCGAACCACCTTATGTGTAGGGGTTTTGGTCTTTGTGAAAAACCTAGTGCTTCTAGTTGAGGGGAGTTTCAAGGTAATGGTATCTGGATAGAGCATTGTGATGCTTAAAGGCATATAGGAGTGATGAGATGAGGGACTGATGTGAGGGTGGGGGTTTCAGGAGGAGATGAGTGAATGTTGACTATTTAATTAATTCAATCAATACAACTAATAGTGTCTATTCATGGAACCCATAACAGAAATAAGTGAATATGAGTTAGAACTAAGTGTAGTTACATCACTTGGTATGTCATAAATATTGTATTCAGCTGATAATTTTTATATACATTATTTTATCATATTTCACTGTTCTTAAAAAAATCAGGAATTTAACTAAAATCACAAAAAGCACCCAGAACAATTTTCAACATATAGAAATCAAAAGTAAACTGCATTTTTTATTATAATTTATTAAATTTTATTAATAATTTTTTTAAATAAAATCATACTTTATAAAAAAAAATTCAATTTTAATTCTATAACTCATTTTAAATCACCTTGAAAAAGAAATCAAGAAGTTCTTATCTTATAACCATAATGAAATGAATAAATTATACAACTTAAATTTCATAAGGGTCATATTACTATTTATAATACTATTCAAAAGGGTATGTTACTACTCACTAAAAAATCATGTCGGTTCAACGAGACTCCAAATAAATATTTATTGGAACTCAAGATTATTGGTTTTTTAAAATTCATAAAATATCAGAAGTAATTTTATGTTTAATAACTAGATAATAAATAATTTTGTTTTTTGGGAACTTAGTGTTTCATGCATTCAATATTTAATTTCAAAAATCTGGAGTGTTAAAATATCATTGTATACTGATAAATTGATATTTCCAACTGAATGGAAATCTAATGATAATACTTTATTAGACAGTCTAGCATAACATTATGGAGTTTTTTACTTTAGATATCCATGTATAGCTAGTAAAAAATGATTGGTTATTTTATAAGGAATCTATTAATGTATTATTAATGATTCAATCATCCGTGTTGTTTTTTTCCTTCCATCATTTAATAGATGACATACTAAGAAAAATTCATTTTATTATATGATTTTCTTCTTCAAATTTTCCCCATATTAAAGACATTGGAGGTCTTCATATATCATAAATCATCATATGTGTATGAAGAATATTAGGTAACATGTAACATTAGATATCTCTATCTTTAACTTAATAATTGGGGATGCACATAGTCTTCAATAGTATCACACAACTCATTTTGCAACAACTTTTAATTATAGAGATTTATATTTTTATATAGATTATTCTTTTTTTTGTATTTACCCATCATTAAAATTAACATAACATATCATTTCCATGATAAATGTTTTGAATATCAATATTACCATGTAAGATTTTATCCGGCGATTTTCACATCCATGTCTTTCTTTTTCATAGTGACGAACATCGGATCCTTATGAAGAACCATCATTGATAATAAAATAATATATATTATAAATATAGAATATTCTACTTTATAATACTCCCATGGATAGAAACTGAAACATTATTTCTATACCCTAATAAAAATTATAATTTTTTTGTTCATATTGAGATCAATATTTATTAATAAAAATCATAGTATTTAATTATCCGATATATTTCATAGTTCTACCCAATGATTTAATTATACTATGTCATCAATGAAAAATATCACTACCCAAAAAAATAGATCATCAATTAGATATATCCTAAATTTACAACGTATTTACATAAATTAATATTACTACAATTATAATTCATATTAAACGAATAATATTTTGATCGACCCTAAAATCATAAAATATTAATATTTTAGAGTCTGGATATAAAATTCTATTATTTCATAAAATATCATTAATATTTCCCAAATTGATGCTTTATTAATTAAACTTTATACGAATTGATTATTCAAAACAGTGGGATACAAATTATTATGATAGAATGATAATAAAAATTCTGTATGGGTAACCATTGGAGATATCAATAAATGATAATAAAAAATTATTAAATATTCATTAGTCTATTTTATTATGATCATTAATTTATATTTTCATAGCCAATTTATAATATATAATAAACAATATTCATGGCATAAATCATTATAAGAAATGGTAAATATTTGTAATAGTGATGAATAATCATTAATAAATCATAATCCATGAGATCACAACATAGAAAAGAAAATGTGGACAAACAATAATCATATACCATTGTAGACATGAATAAATAAAGGTAGGATCTCTCTTTATGTTATTGGTATGATATTAGGATATCAAATATAATTATAGACATCAAAACCAGATCTGAAGATAATCTTATGGAAAAGACTAATGGGATATTGAATTATCATATTAAAATGATCACTCACTCAGAATACAATCTTACAGACCAATGAACATGGTACAAACATAAATTTATGGACATGAAAACCTTGTTCTCTCATAATCTTATGGACATGAAAACTAGGTAAACATATGAAATTTTATGTAAAAAATCATGTTCACACAAAACACCTTTATCAAACATGATCTACATTTTACCAAATTAATTCGAGTTTGATAATGGAACCGTATATTCATAATCAAACATTATTAAAATATATTCAACTAGATTCTGATTTTTCTTCATTTCATCATAAAATAATAACATGGAAAGTAAAAATAGATTCATAAATATCCAATTATTAAGAAAAAACTTTTTTTTGAGAATATATAATGATTAAATCAATGGATAATAACCATAGTAAAAAATAAGTAACATAAAATGTTTTAATCTTATATTAAAATTCACTTAATAGTTATCTCAAATATTTCATGAGGAAAAAAAATTTCATTTTGAAATTACATTTTAAAATTAAAATAATTACAAAATATATAAGGTCATTTTCAATTAAAATAATGTTTAATATTTATAAATAATTACAAATACATTGATGAATGATGATATCTAGATTTTATCATAATGTTTTATGATTTAAAAAAGAATTCAATTTATATTTTTTATGTTAAAATTCTAAATTATCTCATTCAAAAACAGAAAAGAGGACACCATTTAAAATATTTTTAATTATGAAAATCATGGGTAACATTTACATTAAAAATAATAGTATAATATTAAATAGAAAATTTAATTTAATTTTTTAAAACAATTCCATGTAAAAAATTTTACGGTAAAATAGAAATAAATCATATTTTTTATTAAAATAAATTTCTCAATATCATGAGTACATAATTATTCGAAAATTAATATGTGGAATGAATTATCCGTTAATAAACAATGGATACTAATATTATTGAGATTTTTTAGTTTTCGCACTTGATATTCACTCATCCTTTACTTAATAATAAGAATTTGAAATAAACCATGTGATTAAAACATAAAAGTCTTACAAAATTGGTTACATCTGAATTATTACCCCATGATAGAAAAAACCATACATCAATATATATATTAACGAATTTTGATGATAAGCACCATTAAAATGAAACCACGGGTAGTATATAAACTAGATAAATGATATGACTGTAAAATATGATATTCATCTTAGGGAAATAAAAGTGATATTAAAATCCATTTCATCGAGTTCAACATGATTCTAATGAAAATTAACCTCATATGTAAGAACATTAAAATAATTATAATCTTATGATACTTTAATTTTAATACATATAGTGTCATATTTTATCCGCTTATGACATTTTAACCACAATTTATTAATAAATATTATTTATATTAAACATGTATGATAGTTTAGTCTTTCAAATTTCATGGGATTATTAGTTTTATTGTCTCAATTCATGTACATGGATCATGGTTCCAAAATTAGATATCCAACCGCTCACCCATTGGAATGGGAATTGGAGGATGGGTGTTACTGGGCCTTGGGTGACATCCCCATGTCACCAATGGTCGATAGTAAATTCCTATGGAATTATAACATTTGTTGAAAAATTTTATTTTTGAAAATAAATATTCCAAAATAAGAATACCGTAAACAAAAAACCAACATGATACTTGAGAAAAATGTCATACCAATATTGTAAATCAAATGAAAAAAACTAAAATAAAACCATAACCCTTGATCAATTACAAGTGGAAACAAAGAAAACAATATTTGTGAACAAATATAAAACCAAGACATACAAGACTCAAAGACTCGATAGGATCCAAACATGTTACTCCAAACAATAACCACGATCCATCTCCATTATCCAAGCGAAAGTTATAATGAAACATAAATAAAATAAAAGATATACCATTAATTTACATGTGTATCTATATAAAATATATGAATGTTTACCCAATATCCCATGAATGGGGTGAGTATAAAACATAACAATATTTCCTCAATTGACATCACTTCTCTTTCCACAAAGACATGAAATGTAAGAAAATTTATATAGAACACATTAAAACATTTTATAATAAGTAAAATACATTTAAATAAATTATTGTTTTCCATGGAATTCAATCAATCAAGTCTCTCAACCATGTTCTCAAATGCATTTTTTATAAGCAATTTCATTCCACCTAACCACACACACAAAAAAAACCATCGTGTAACCATTTTGAGCATAACATTACCTCCATACACCATCCATTCAATGATGGTACATTACCACCATTATTGATCCCATTTAACACACTTCAAACCATTTTATACATACCAATGGAAAACAATTCTTGACAATCCATTTCAATAAAATGTTAATTTTATTGGATAAAAATCTCTCACCAATTTTCATAGAATCGAATCCAAAAAACCATTATAAATTGTTCATATTAAAATCTTTTAAAAAACTAAATTTCTATAAAATTAAAAATTTAATCAATTTCACAAAACATCCCAATTTAGGGATTCAAACAACCTAATAAAATCAATTTAAAAAATGAACTCCAGAAATTTAATAATTTAAAAATCGGGCCATCATTTTCTAATTTTATTAATTGAGAGTGCAACCACCTGCCTCAAAAACATAGGTGATGATAAAAAACTAAACAATTCTTAATTAAATGTCTTATATAATATAAAACCACCCTATGATCTTGTTCCCATTACATAATAACACTAAATTTCATTCTTATTGTCATCACACACCATGGATTATATCCAATGGATAAGATACATTAATCTGATCAATGTAAGAAGAAGAACACTATAACAACCACAATGTATGTGCACCTATGAAGGATTAAATAATTTAACACACTATTATTATCCAGTAAATCACTCCATATCATGTATAAATGTATCAAAAACTATGGGAGTGAGAGAAATTGGATTTAGGGTCATATTAAGGGGAAAATATGTCATATGGTGTAAATCAAAATAAATCCATGAAATATCTATATATTTATTAAAGTTATATGATTATAGAGAATAGTTATGAGAAATGTATGAAAACCATGTTCCTTCCACTATATCAATGAACCTATCTCATGATTATCATTTATGGATAGATAATATATTTTCTGACCATTATTTTCCCTATAACCAAATATTGAAATGTTTAACATTGATGGCTACATGGTGGTCCCAAACCATGAACCATGTGTACATCTATAAAATGAACTATATTTCACCTTCCATAGTTTTTTTGAGGATTTGAACATTTTCATCTAACTGTGATCAAATATTAATCTAGAATAAACTCTCCAAAACATGTACAAAATCTACAAAACCGTCCAAAATATAATCATACATCATTATATAGCAAAAATAAATTAATATAGGATTAATTATATAAAAATGTGGATGATAGATTCTCTCAAGAATTGTAAATTTGTCATAGTAAGTAGGAAACAGATATTATTTTGATTTTTTTTGGGCTATCACTAGATAATTTCTTCCTCAACCGTGTATGATTATTCCAAAACTTGACCATTTTTTCTAAAACATGCATTGGAATGACAGTTTTCCCATTCAAGATTTTGTATTATTTTTCCAAAATACACATTAAAAAATGAACCAACATAACATATGACTATAAGCTAATGTGATACCATTGAATCACATGGTCGTGATCAGGTAGATTCTACTTCAACTGAGAAACATGACACAAATTATGAAATTAGATGTACCATGATTGAAAATTGGAATGAAATTCCACCTCAAGAACCAATTCATGTTTATCAAAAGGACCTATGTATGGATTATATAACCTCCCCACTTCCCAATATTATATACCCTAGCCTTAGAGAGATTAATAAAGCACACATGATCATGAACCTCGAATGAAAATGACCATGGTAGAAGATCAACATACGACTTCTAAAAAATATAACCCAAGTCCATCATTTTCCTGATCAACAGAATCTTCTCTACAAACTATTGTATAATTCATGGTCCAAAAATTTAATTATCACTTGTTTCCATCCAACAATGTAGAGAATGATATGGTTCACCGAAACATTATTCCAAATGATCCATTTATATCAGTGAATGATAATTTTTTTATTTGATAATTCAATTAATGATATTGGACCCTCCCATGTTCTACCAAAATACATTACAGAATCCCCAAGAATAAATTCAAAAGTTTGCAGTATAATTTATTATTTTCGATCTTATGAGAAAAATTCAATGTACTCATTGAATATTGAGTCATAAGGGATTGATAAGGGGCCATACAAAAATGGGATGTAAACATTGGATCTCTATTTGGTACTATCAAAACAAGTAAACCACACATATTTTACAATTCTCAGATATCGATTTTATACATGTCCACCTCCGGATGATATTCCTGAATAATATGGAAATGGGATTGAATTATGATCTAATCCACTATCATGCATAAGAAATAATGTTTTTGAAACTACCTAATGAGATCTGTAAAAAATTACGTAGGTGTTTTATACAATTTAAAAAGAAAAATAGTTAGATACTACAAAAAAACCTGGTAGAAACAACTGTTAACTCGTAACAACTTGAGAGTAGAGGCCTCTCATAATGATCTCAACCACATTAATTTTCACCCCCTCCCACAAAAACCATTCTTTAATTGCATTATATATCATTATTACATTAGTATGAGAATCCCATATTGAATGGTGGTGAAATTTTTTAATTTTATCCTGATAATACATTAGTACAAAGATCCTATATTGAAACCATAAAATTGATCTTCCATATAACTTTAATCCCTCAATGACCTCCCAACCATTATTCTTTCTCTATGTTATATGATATTCTTAATCAGATGTTTGGTCCAATTAACAATCTCCACTATATCATGAAAATATTAACGTGGTATGAGAACCACAACACCACGTCAATCATCAAATATTAATTGCATGTTGGTTATCATAGATATCATATACCATTGATATAATTCTTATTAACCAAACTATCTATATAAATTCTAGATTAATGAATCCCCCACCAGTTTTCCTTTAACTAGTTAATACATAATGTCATCATAAAATATTTAGTGTTACATGATCAATATTTTTTGTCTCTTGATAAAATAATTGTTTGAGAAAATGTGTGTCAAACTAATTTTGTAAATAAACATCAAAAAATTAAACTAATTGAGGTAATGAAACCAATTCTTCACCGTATGGACTAATGTAATAAATTTCAAATAGTGTGTTGGGAATTGTTTCTCAAGAAACAATATATTAAATGAAATATATTGATCGATAGGGTTTACCTTCATGAAAACACATACCAAAAAAATATTAAAGCATAATAATTCAACACATACTCATTTCATAGTTTTGAAAAAAATCAATATCAGTGATACTCAATGTTGAACATTATACACTATAATATAAATTTAATATTGATTATTCCATTTAATGGAACAGTTTCACATGTCAAAAAAATCATTGGTAAAGCTATTAAGGAATTTTTCTAATATAATATTTTGATAATAAAGATCTATTATAGAGAAGTCATGCCTCTCATTGACATTAATTGGAAGTTTCCATGATAGAAAAACCACTATCTTTTGGGGATCCAAAAAATAATTTTTTTAAACATAACATGGAAAAATAAATGTAACACTAGTATATTAAAATCATAAATTTATTTTTTTTATACATGTGATGATATTTGATGTTTCGTAGTACTATTTCCTTGTGTTTCCCAGGCTTATCCATTTTCCTTGAACACATCAATAAGTCATTGAAAAAAAAACCAAGAAAACCATGAAACCATGGAAAAATACAATTGATCAATTCCATGTATATTTTTGGAAAATATTTTTTTCCCAATTTTATAAAAAAAAATATTTAATCGACATTTCTAATTATGAAAGATGTTTGTGGAATATCCCTTTTACGAACCCACAATTGGTGATATCATAAATGAATGTAAATTTTAAAAAACTAATTGATTCCATATATTGACTAAAAAATATAATCTATGGGTGGATGTGGATAGAGATTCACTATTGTAACGTGTATAAGCTTATTATAGTCTTCATAAAGCTGAAGAGTTCTATCATCCATTAAAAAAACGTTTAATCTCTCTGAAATTTTGTACTGTGCCAAATAAACAGTTTTCTTTGTAGATCATACAAATGGATATTCAATTACACTAATTTTTCTAGTTCCATAAGGTAATATAGAAGTGAGATGGGAATCGTCCATTGAAAAAGAACAATTTCAATGATGACATCTAATGTTGAGGGAAAATAATAGAATTATTTGGGAAAAAATGTACGAACTGATCAAAAAACTTCTTGAAACCCACTTTTCATGATCTTATCCACCACTTCCATTGTCAAAATTTTCAACTGGTATGAGATAGATCAATCTATTTTCTCCAACATGACCGATGAACATATCTCATAATTTTATTCACCACTAAGTATATTGTCAACTCGGACATTAGTTTTAAAACTGATACATTGGGTAAAACTATTGATGTAAGCATTGAACATTGTAACCTAGTCTATACATAAGATAACAAGATAGGAATCATTATCAATCCTAGCAAAATACCATATTAATATTTCAATTATATTATTTATAAAATTCATTTTTGACAAAAATAAATAACATTCTATTTGACCAAATGGAGTTTCATGTTTCATAATATAACGGGACATATTTACATGGAAACCTAGATAGATAACAATATGAGAAGAAAAAAATGAATGGAATGAACATGTATTGAACAAAGTGTTCATAATAGTATAAATAAATGGAATTATACCTCTCTCTATTGATGTTGTGTGTTAGTCATCTCCAAGAACATTTCCATATCCATAGATCATCTTACTCATCACAGTTTTCTCTTTAATACCTTATGGATATTTACCTAGTTGTGGATTCATATAATTCCAATGATCACAATGGAATGCACTATTCCTATGAAGTTAATTATTTGACTTCCTTAATTTCATCAGAGCATATGATGCCTGTGAAACATGATATGGGTCTTGAGGAGATGACCATGGAGAATTGTGACAATATTACCGAGGATGCCCCATCTAGTTTCAATTTTGAAATGATATAGGTGGTGAAAATAAATATTTTTTCATGTAATCTATATAAATTCATATAAAATTTTCATACATTCTATGCAGTTTAGATGGATGATTCGTTAATCTTGTAATTTATTTCTGATTTATTCCACTTAAATAGAAATAAGTTTTCCACTTCCATTTATTTCTAGCATTTGAATTCCAACCATTTCTGATTGTAATTAGCTTACATCCTCCACTCGTAGTTCTAGATATGTATCTTTCTCTGACTACATATCTACTAACAATCTATATATAATTTTATGTAAAAATCATTAAAATAATTTAGATAATATCTATTATTTACCTGGATTAAAAAATTCATTCCTTCAAGGACACACTAACAACAACTGATTGTTAAAATTGTAATAAATTCATAAATTTATCCATGTACATTATCACTATGTGGTTGTCTTACTCAAGATGAAATTTTTAGTCATTTTAGAAATCATGAACATGTGCTGATAGAATTGTTTTTTAAAAAATAATTAAAAAAACATCCCATGTTGGACCTTGTTCCAATTTAAAATGTGCTTCTAAATACTGTAACTATCATGGAATAAAATCTAGAAAATAATTTTACAACATGAAATTCTATTCAACATTCATTTCAATGAAATAAATTATTATATTGTTAATATTTATTGACAGTACATCGTTATTTTTTCAGAATCACCATGAACAATGTATAGATAATTCTTCGCGAATGTTACAGAATGATCCACTAGAATTGGTTAATCAATTTTTCCCCCAATCCATAGATTGAAAATCATGGATAATAATTTAACCAGGATATTGGTTCACCTCAGTAATAGGTAAAACCAAATCTTTATTAGACTCTTCTGTTTGGGTTCTTCTATTCCAATCATGTACAATTGTCAATATAAAAACAATCATCAATTAACTTTCAATATCAAAAAAAATAATTCATAAAAATTTATAATTAACCATATCACAATTATAAAACATGTGTTTTAAAATCCCATCTATTTCCTCCTTAAAAATACATTTAAAAAATCAATCATAAAAATTTTCAAGACATTATTAGAAAAAACACCATGATTGATGTGAAAACAAAATAATTATCAATTATTTTACAAAATCATTTTTATTAAAAAAAATAATAAAGCATTAATCAGTGTTATTATTTCACTCATAGTAAGTTGTAATCTCTATTAATTCATGCCATGTTGTTCTTTGTAGCCAAACCCAGTATAATTTGTCAACAACTAAAATAATTTTCTCAAAACATTCATGAACTAAACACCCAAGTACCATGATGTTAATAATAAATAGGAAAACTATTTAGTTTATACCTTACATTTAATGTTCTTAATATGTTAAGCCTTTATACCATCCCATCACATGGAATAAATTGGAATGATTTTCTAACTCCATGGGTGACAATATTGTTCATTTTTTAGAAAATAAATGACACAATGAACTTGAATGATACCATTTGATACATCTCACCCCTCATCCAATGTCTTAGGAAGAGGAAATGGGGGCATTGCTTGGATATCAGTGAAATCCCCAAGAAACCAAAAGATGGAAATAAATTACATTGTATTAATTAATGTTTTTGGATTTCTTCCCTATAAAAGCTCATCTACCAAACTAAGAATACTATAAACAAAAAACAACAATAATTTGTAAAAAACAATATAATAAAACCTAAGTTAAGTCAAATGGAAAAAACACTAACCTACAACCATAACCCATAATATAGTACAACAAAAATCCAATAAAAACTATGTTTTAGTAAAAAGAGGAAACCAGGTAAGACAAGACTCATATTCCAAAAAGAAACATTACCAAAAACACCCAACAAGTTCCATAATCTAACTCCACAATTAATTTAGAATATATCAATATACATCTCTAGATTGATGATATTCTTTACCTATACATGAGTATCATTATAAAATATTGGAAAACACCCCAATTGACTTCTTACTCATGACACTAGGTTAATTCATGTAACCTAATATATATATTTATCTTTGTATATAAAACAATTTAAAGTTGTTTATAACAATTCCGAACCATTTCTAATAAATATTTTTTACATAGAATGAAAGAAAACAATTCTTGAAACCCATAACTAAAATCCATTTGGAATAAGCCATTCAATTATAAAAAACTACACACACAAACATGAACAAACAAAAACACTCAACCTTGTTGTTACCATAAACGGTTAATCTTCAGGTACATACACATCCCTAAGTTTTTGGTAATTCACGGACATTGTCCATCCCATTAATCAAATTCCCAACCATTTATTCTAAATAAATTCCAATACAATCATACCGAATAATTGAAATAAATAAATAAATTTATTAAAAAAACACTCCAACTAATATTACAAATATCAAAACTGGACAACTGTTTTAAAATAGTTATAATTATATATTGTAATCAATTTAACTTTCCAAAAAAAACAACTTATTTGACCAATGTATATAATATCCATAAAAGAGTATTTCCATCAATCATTTCACACGAATTTATCAATTAGAATTTTAAAATTCACCCAATTATTTATCAAGAATTCATGTTCTAATAAAAGAAGTTGATAATGATCCCAAATATATCACATAAAACTGATAAAACGAATAACAACAAAAACTCTTCATCAAAAATGTCCTACATCTTCAAAAACCATCATAAGATATTGTTTCCTTTATACAATAAAACCAAGTATCATCATGAATGACATAAAACACCTTGGATATATCAAAAATAGCTTATATCATAGGATCCAAGAGTGGGAAGAAAATGAATACTAAATAATCCCACCATGAACTAGAACATAGAAATGAATTTTACCTCAATCACACCAAGATTCACCAATAGATTAATCCCAGTCCAAGAGGGATTGTCTCTAGTTCCTTGGAAGGTCGTGGAAATTGAGTTAGGGTTGCACTAACTGAAAACCACATTCCTTTGGGTGTAAATTAAATTAGATAAACAAAATTTCAATCTATTTATTTAATATTCATAGTTCAGAACTGTACACAATCCATGTTCCATACACATCCTCTAACGCACCATTCACATTGGGATCACATGGTTATCCAAACCATGCACTAATAATGATTTTTAATCTATCAAGAACATGTTTGGTTTCCCCTAGGTTGCAGCACGGTTTGGCCCATCTATTCAAAAACTGTGCACATGCCAAGTGACCTATGTTTCACTTTTCATGGTTTCTCATAGGTGGACTAAAATTTCAAATAATCATTAACAAAACGTGAAGCAACATAAAATCCACAAAAATATGTAATAAATCAAGTAAAACACCCCATACATAACCAAATATCATTATATGCATAAAAAACATAAATAAATGATTATTTACAAGAAGTGGGAGGAACAAAATATTTTCTAAATAACATTAGAAATGATATAAATATCATATATATTAAATATATATATATCGGGACACATATAAAATTTTGAGTTATAAAAATTAATTAAATCATTAATGGAGATGGTACATCATCTGTACAAATGAATTTTATTTTAACAAATGATTGGAATAAATAACATAAAGGCATATAATTATTCAAAATTAAATAATAATTATAATATAATATTTAATGATTAGATATATCTATTAAGATGACCAGTTTGAGATATACCAAACACAAAGATGGGTGGTGAATCGGTGTTGGGGACTTTTTAAACCAATTACATCTTTTTATCCCAATACCTCTTTAATTGTTAGGATCTTGATTCTCAAATTATATTTTCCATATTTGATATAATAATAGAATGTAGTAAAAATATGCACACATTAATTTTACATGGATTACCACTCAATAAGAGTTGAAACATCCTTCTCATTCAAGGATATGACTAGAGCATGGACTATACACTATGAAATGCCATGTTGTTATAGTGTAGTGGCTTGGAAAACAATCCTCTAGCCAGTGTGAGTACCTAAACTTTAGAGGGGGCGTGAAACATTCCTCTTTCGTAGACTGATGATATCGCAGTCCAACAAATAGCCTATAGTTGGTACTTTATACTGCAAATGATGATAGTCTTTTTCCTTATTCATAATCTAGGTTCTGCTCCTTGTATTCTATAGTGCTCTTCACATGATTACTTGAAAATCAGTAGGCAATAAATTATCTCTTATTTCTTTCTATTCTTCTCTAGTGACACACCAACTGAAATATAATTCTTCGTTATTCTTCTTAGTGAAAAAACAATCTACACTATTATTATTCTCTCTTCTTTTCTAGTGCAACAACCAACTTCACTATAACTTCTTCTCTCTTCATGGATTGTATCACATACACCATTGTGATTATTCATGAAATGAATATCAGTTCACATGGAATCATCTCAATTAATTATTCTCAGTTTTTAATGAATGAATGTGAGCATGCATATAGCATTTATGTCAGAACATTTTTTCCCTTTATTTCATCTTCATCTTTACCAACATGCACACACTTATTATTTGTTCTTTATTTATGTCACATTACATGTCCATGTGCTTACATGCATGAAAGAATTCACCTCTTCCTCTTCTTGTGTGGGAACCAAATTGGGTGTGGTTCATTGATCAGACACACAACATATTATCTTTTTACCATTATTTATTTTTCTTTCATCCTCTTTCACTTGGTTAAGGTGTTTATTTATGATTATATTTATATTATTCTTGAATCAAAAGTGGTTAAAACCCATTAATTGTAATATCACTTTCGAAAACCAACTACTCAAGGCCTCATGCTTTCTTTAAACCATGAACATGGGTGCATGAAAACCAATGAATCACTTCCATTTCAATCACCTTCCTCTTCTTCAAGAATAAATCACTGGAAAAAAATAAAATACAAGAATACAAATAAGAAGGTTATCTCACCTTTCTTCATGAATCTAGAATATCCCCAAGTCATATCCTTCATGAAGAGGATGTGTGGTATGTATTTTAACAGATTTTACATGACATCGAGAAGCACAGTGGGTGGATAAAGGCTCAACCACTAGATCAATATTATTCGGACTTCCTAAAAAACAAAATTTGTTTGAAGAACCAAAAGCATGTTGTAGGAAAATGTTCTTCATGAAGCTATTCGAGGGTGCATAACACTGTCAATGGCTTGCAAGGTCTCTTTTTCAGGGATCCTTGAAGGCTCGTGGTGCTATTCTAGATCTTCGCAAGGTGATTCATAGGTAGATGCTTAGTTTATTTGTAACATTAGCCCTCATGTATATGGGAGCAGTAGCTCTTATCGTCTCGGACTCATTCTTTTATAGGTGATGGATAAGTTTTATTCCGTGTTCTAAATCCACGTATCAAACATTAATATTGGGGTATATGAATAACTGAGGTCTTGGGGTTTATTAATTCAAAGCCACAAGTCAATGATAATCTGTATGTCTCAAGTGTTTTTTTTCATACTCAAGATTATTTCTTCATTCATGGTGTCAAGATCGCATGAAGAATACTTTTCAATGAATCTCGTTCAAACCCACATGGCATCAGTAACTCCCTTTTCCTTGGTTGATGATTCTTCTTCGAGATATCTCATGCATGAAAGACTAAGATTACATGTTTGGTCTTAGTTCGATCCAATGATCCTCATGGTGTCAATATAATATATCATGATGTTTCAGACATGTTCATCAATCATCTTCAATGAGATATAGTAGTTCTTGAACGTATTGGAGGATGAAGACGATGATGTTACTAGTTCAAATCCCTCGGGGGATCAGACAGCTCTAACTCAAACTCGATGGTTTGCCAAATCAGATGCATGATGTACACTACATCAATCTTCTTTGAATTGATCGGACAACCGAACGTGATGGTGGATGTGATTATTGGTTGTGATTACATCCTCTTTAATTAAATGCTGCCCCTCATCGAAACATACAAGTGGGGAAGACACGATTTATCAATCAATTTCTCCCGAAAACTGCTCCAAGTTCTCTTCTACCACCCTGCAGTGATGCCCCACACCAGTTCTCGTTGGGCACGCTTATGTGCCAACTCATGCCTCATATAGGAGAACTCCTAGCACCCACTATGCATCACTGTAACGACCCAAAATTTTTAAATAAATTTTGTTTCCTAATTTTATGTGTTATTGTTATACTCAACAAAAATGTTTTATTTGATAAACATGATTATAATTAAAATGGGATCAGTGGGTTTTGACTATTATATAACCATCGGTCAATATGACCACTGTGAACAAAATGTTTTGATTATTGTCTCTAAATATAAGTAATCTTGGTTAATTATTATAGAAAGAAGATTCGATGGCCTCACCCAGTAGTCTTGGACCGATCGAAGCCCATCTAACAGAACTTGGGAAGGAAGTAGCACCATTGGGCTTTGCTCTAGACCAAACCCAAGCTGAACTTCATCATGTAAAGCTAGAACGAAATCGCCTTCGTGAGAAGTTCAAACTGATAGAAATAACTACTCGGGCAATGTTAACCGAGCCGCCCCAAGATTCTATCACCCTAGCACACCTTACTCTTAGGTCCTATGCTGGTATTATAAGGGGCTATGTAATGAGACCGTAACTTCCTTGTGTAATCCTTGTTTTAAATAAAAATTGGGATCTCTTCTTATCATAAAGTTTATGAATTTTCAAATGACCGGATAAAAATAGTATGCATATTTTTGATGAATTTTAAAAAAGGCTATTTTAAAAAAAATGTTTATGTAAACCTTAAATAATTAAAGATTTGTAATGATTTTCAAAAAATGGTCTTCTAAAAATATTTTCATCACTAAATTTAGGGTCTAATAAGATCAACTTGATTTTTGATGAATAGTAAATTATGAATAGTGATTTTACGCTTAAGATTAGTAATGTGTCCAAATGGATTAGTAATGTCACTTAAAGAAAGTTTTAAAATAATCTAGGCACCTTGATTTAGTAATGTGATTCAATAAAATGGTTAAATAATGGTTTCATAAATTATTATTCAAGTATTAGTTTTTTTTGGGTGAATAGTGATTTTTAATTAAAAATTTAATTAATAATATTTAGAAAATTATTTTTATAAAATGGATTTCATTTTTGAACTCAGAGCATTGATATTAGGTTAAGGTAATTTTTGGGATTTTTTCTGAAAAAAATGAATTTTCAGTGAATAGTGTATTTATTTAAATATAAAATTAAAAATATTTAGAAAATTAATTTTATAAAATGGAGTTTATTTTTGAAATCAGAGCATTGATATTTCGTTAGTGTGAAATTTTGGGATTTTTCTGAGAATGTTGAATTTTCAGTGAATAGTAAAAATACAGTTTTAGGGTTTCAGTATGTTTAATGACATCATAACTGTGTCATGATGATGTCATGAGATATTTTAAGGGTTGGCCAGCCAAGGGTGATGAATTATTGTTTTTGGGGCCCCATGTGGCCTAACTTTATGGGAAATATCATGAGAGAGCACATGGGATTGAGAAAAGAACATGTGAGGTGTCCCTTGGCCATTAATGCCTTGTCCCCTCACTTTCCCTATAAATACCAAGCCCTCCTCTCATCCATTCGACTCCCCACTCATTCCCAAAGAATTTATGGTCTCATTACCTCACAAGGAGTCCTCCCAAGGTGCCCCCAAGCCCTCAAGGTCCCAACCTTTGAGGTTTAAGAGTTACATTTTAAGGTAAGGGATCCGACCTCTCTCTTTCTTTTCAAGTAATCTCTTTTATGTCTTTTCTTTTATACTCCATGTTCTTATGTTGGAGTATGTTCTTTTATATTCATCCTACTTCCTATTTCAGGTTTATATGATTAGTGACCCCCCCCCCCCTTACTCTCATCAATTCGTTTTAAGAATGTTTAAGTGGCGCCGTTAGGCTGCCGAATTTTTAAGGGATTCTTTCACCTTCCTCGTTTTCAAGTTCTATTTTCATTCAAGTCTTTCATGTTCCTTTTTATTATGTTGGGGTATGATCTCTAAATTATCATACTTATCTTTTATGATCATATGATTAGAGACCCCATATGATTGCTTCAATTCAGTATTTTGATGTTTTAAGTGGCGCCGTTAGGCTGCCGAATTTTTAAGTGGTTCTTCACCCTTCTCGTTTTGAAGTTCTACTTTCATGTCAATTATTTCAAGTTCCTTTATGTTATATTGGGGTATGATCTCTATATATATCATACTGTACTCTTATGTTCATATGATGAGAGACCCCATTTGATCTCTTCAATTCAGTATTTTGATGTTTTAAGTGGCGCCGTTAGGCTGCCGAATTATTAAGTGGTTCTTCACCCTTCTCGTTTTGAAGTTCTACATTCATGTCAATTATTTCAAGTTCCTTTTTGTTATATTGGGGTATGATCTCTATATATATCATACTGGACTCTTATGTTCATATGATGAGATAACGTATTTGATCTCTTCAATTCAGTATTTTGATGTTTTAAGTGGCGCCGTTAGGCTGCCGAATTTTTAAGTGGTTCTTCACCCTTCTCGTTTTGAAGTTCTAATTTCATGTCAATTATTTGAAGTTCCCTTTTGTTATGTTGGGGAATTATCTCTATATCTATCATACTGAAATCTTATGTTCACATGATGAGAGATCCTATTTGGTCTTTTCAAATCATTTTTTGTTGATGTTTAAGTAACGTCGTTAGGCTGCCGGACTTTCATAAGAGAAATCTAATTTTTTTTCTTCCTTCCATGTTTTTCATTTCAAATGGTATGTCCTTGAAATTTCATTACCATGATCATGTATCCTTCTTATTCTGTCCATGTACTATTTTATGGGTCATTTATGAATGTTTGACCCATTTACCTTTCTTTTAATGTCTTCTAAAACCTCGGAACATTGTCGTTATGCTGCAGAATTTCTGTCTCAAAATGTCTATCTCTTTTTCTAAAGTCCTTTTATTTTATTAAGTGAATACTAAAAGCTCTTTCTTCTAAAGGGGTATTCACATATATACCAAAATGTTCTATTTTAAATTCTGGGATTTACATACATGAGACCCACCTTCCTTTTCTGTGGGTTTTAAAGTGATATAAAGATCATGTCTTTAAAGCAATTTTTAAAAAGTTATGATTATGAAATGAAACCCATTTCCTTTATGGTATATGGGTTATTTATTAAATTTTTTATGATGATATATGTGGCTCACATGATAATAAAGTCAAATTTAAGGGTGCGCCCTGATAGCGCTCCAATGCATTGGGTAATGATGTAACCACTAGAGATTACAATTTTCACGATACCTTGGTGAATAACCTTGGTAATATTAAAATGACACCTTGGGGATGGACCTTGGTGATATGTTCATGATTTTATATGTTAAATGATGTAGCCACATCCTCAAGTTATGAAAAAGTTTTATTTTTATTATGATATGCCTCATGATTTCATTTTCATGCCTTAAAGTTCTTTTAATGACTTTATTGATGTATCTCAAGTTCATATGTAAAATGTTTCACTAGTTTCCCTTGCTGGGACTTCTTCTCATGCTTTCTTTTGATGTATGTCCCCAGGTTATGAGATGCATTAATGAGCCTAGGTTGAACATGAGGAGAAGCCTTTCAAGTGTTTAAGAAGAATGTTTTTTTTGTTTCATGTTTTATGTTCCTTGTTTCCAAGACACTAAACCTTAAAGATCCTCACATCCGTGTAATGGAATGAAAGTTATGTTATAAAAAGACGGGATGATATAGTTGGTATCAAAGGATGGTTGAGTTATTTGTGGAAATTAGGATATGAAAACTCTAGGAGGAACCCTATAGAAAAGTTTAATATAGGAAATCTTCCTGGTATTTTGGTGAGTATTGAGTAAGGGGTTTCCAAGAAAATACATCCTTGTCTGGATACGAGCAGGTAGAGGTGGCTCTGGCACAGATGTACATAGGGGTAAAACCTGAAAACACCACTTTGAGCTAGACTCGAATGGGAACTGGTACACGACAACGAGCCTTGATGCACTCTTGGTTACGACACTCCCGGGGGATATGATTTGGTAAATTCATAAGCTTAGTATGAACCATTGTTAAATGAACAAAGATAAAATAAAATAAAGATTCACATAAGAATATATGATCATGGATAACCTAGTTTGAATCCTAGGGGATCACAAGTTAGGGTATAATTTTCTTCTACAAATTACCCTTATATGCTTTAAGCTCCTTTTCATTATTATTGGTGAAGTATTTAAGCCTCTAATTATAATTTCTCTTCTTAGTTAATGGTGTGAAATAGAAGAGCATGTCCGAATAACCAATGTGATAGGAAATTCAATGATTTCCATATTAATATGAAAGAGATGATTAGGGGATTAAAATATGATTATTATTTTGGAAGACGTTCATTATTTTGGGAACCATATTTGATCGAGGTAAATAGATTACTACAGTATTTTCATTGAGGAGTAAGGTTGACTTTTATTTTGAAGAATCGATGAATTTAAGGTGTACTTATAGTAATTTAGGTTACATATGGAAATGATTAACCTATCTTGGGAAATATATGTTTGGGTTAGCTACTTTTTTTATAAGATGTTAGGAGTGGCTGATGTTGTCTGGAGATGAACAATGAAGTTGTTTTGGAAGACTATGTTATCAAATCCTTATTGTATTTGGGTTTCATTCTTAGTTTGGTTTGTTTTGAGGAATTTTAAGGACCGTTATTTATGGAATGGTCTATGATAAACTTTGGGTAGTACCATTGAACTTTGAAGATTTAAAAGTATTTTCCATTCCTATGGGATTCTTTCTTTTTGAAGAGTTGTTTTACCTTACCCTTTCTGTTTTTGGGATAATGTTTAAAGATAGAAGAAATAGATAGTTAATATTTTGTGAATTATGTGATTCTCTAGAAGATTTCTTGTGTTTTGATGAGACCAATTAGTTTTGATTGCTCGTCGTTTGGAGAAAAGATTAGTTTTGGTAGAAACTTATTAAAGGATGAAACTCTACATAAAGGTAGATATATTTCATTATGTTTTTGTTCTATGTTGTAAATGAATTCCTCAAAATTATGAAAAGAACCGTAAAACAAAAATGTTGTTGGTTTACGTTTCCTACTAGGAAATCAAAGACCGCTTACACACATCATAATTTTGGGATTTTCTAGTGGTTAACTTCCTCCTAATCATGTTTTATATCACTCTCCTTTAGAAAGTGACCCTTTGTTTTCTCCTCCAAGTCCATGTTTCCTACATGGAACCCTAGTATGAGTAAAATCGGGTAGCCTTTGTACTTCCTTTTCTTTCTTTTAAAGTAATAGTGTTACTGACAGTTTTTCCGATGTGGTACTTTCTATGAAATTTCAAAACCCTATTTTTTTTTAAAAAAAATTTGCGAGGACGCAATTTCTTAAGGGGGGAAGATTGTAACGACCCGAAATATTTAAATAAATTTTGTTTCCTAATTTTATGTGTTATTGTTATACTCAACAAAAATGTTTTATTTGATAAACATGATTATAATTAAAATGCGATCAGTGGGTTTTGACTATTATATAACCATCGGTCAATATGACAGTTGTGAACAAAATTTTTCGATTATTGTCTCTAAATATAAGTAATCTTGGTTAATTATTATAGAAAGAAGATTCGATGGCCTCACCCAGTAGTCTTGGACCGATCGAAGCCCATCTAACAGAACTTGGGAAGGAGGTATCACCATTGGGCTTTGCTCTAGACCAAACCCAATCCGAACTTCATCATGTAAAGCTAGAACGGAATCGCCTTCATGAGAAGTTCAAACTGATAGAAATTACTACTCGGGCAATGTTAACCGAGCCGCCCCAAGATTCTATCACCCTAGCACACCTTACTCTTAGGTCCTATGCTGGTATTATAAGGGGCTGTGTAATGAGACCGTAACTTCCTTGTGTAATCCTTGTTTTAAATAAAAATTGGGATCTCTTCTTATGATGAAGTTTATGAATTTTCAAATGACCGGATAAAAATATTATGCATATTTTTGATGAATTTTAAAAAAGGATATTTAAAAAAAAATGTTTATTTAAACCTTAAATAATTAAAGATGTGTAATGATTTTCAAAAAATGGTCTTCTACAATTATGTTCAGCACTAAATTTAGAGTCTAATAAGATCAACTTTATTTTTGATGAATAATAAATTATGAATAGTGATTTTATGCTTAAGATTAGTAATGTGACCAAATGGATTAGTAATCTCACTTAAAGAATGTTTTAAAATAATCTAGGCACCTTGATTTAGTAATGTGATTCAATAAAATGGTTAAATAATGGTTTCATAAATTAATATTCAAGTATTAGTTTTTTTGGGTGAATAGTGTTTTTTAATTAAAAATTTAATTAAAAATATTTAGAAAATTATATTTATAAAATGGATTTCATTTTTGAACTCAGAGCATCGATATTAGGTTAAGGTAATTTTTGGGATTTTTTCTGAAAAAAATGAATTTTCAGTGAATAGTGTATTTATTTAAATATAAAATTAAAAATATTTAGAAAATTATTTTTATAAAATGGAGTTTATTTTTGAAATCAGAGAATTGATATTTGGTCAGTGTGAAATTTTGGGATTTTTCTGAGAATGTTGAATTTTCTGTGAATAGTAAAAATACAGTTTTAGGGTTTCGGTATGTTTAATGACATCATAACTGTGTCATGATGATGTCATGAGATATTTTAAGGGTTGGCCGGCCAAGGGTGATGAATTATTGTTTTTGGGGCCCCATGTGGCCTAACTTTATGGGAAATATCATGAGAGAGCACATGGGTTTGAGAAAAGCACATGTGAGGTGTCCCTTGGCCATTAATGCCTTGTCCCCTCACTTTCCGTATAAATACCAAGCCCTCCTCTCATCCATTCGACTCCCCACTCATTCCCAACGAATTTCTGGTCTCATTACCTCCCAAGGAGTCCTCCCAAGGTGCCCCCAAGCCCTCAAGGTCCCAACCTTTGAGGTTTAAGAGTTACATTTTAAGGTAAGGGATCCGACCTCTCTCTTTCTTTTCAAGTAATCTCTTTTATGTCTTTTCTTTTATACTCCATGTTCTTATGTTGGAGGATGTTCTTTTATATTCATCCTACTTCCTATTTCATGTTCATATGATGAGAGACCCCCCCCCCCCTTTCACTCATCAATTCGTTTTAAGAATGTTTAAGTGGCGTCGTTAGGCTGCCGAATTTTTAAGGGATTCTTTCACCTTCCTCGTTTTCAAGTTCTACTTTCATTCAAGTCTTTCATGTTCCTTTTTATTATGTTGGGGTATGATCTATAAATTATCATACTGATCTTTTATGATCATATGATGAGATACCCCATTTTATTGCTTCAATTCAGTATTTTGATGTTTTAAGTGGCGCCGTTAGGCTGCCGAATTTTTAAGTGGTTCTTCACCCTTCTCGTTTTGAAGTTATACTATCATGTCAATTATTTCAAGTTACTTTTTGTTATATTGGGGTATGATCTCTATATATATCATACTGGACTCTTATTTTCATATGATGAGAGACCCCATTTGATCTCTTCAATTTATTATTTTGATGTTTTAAGTGGCGTCGTTAGGCTGCCGAATTTTTAAGTGGTTCTTCACCCTTCTAGTTTTGAAGTTCTACTTTCATGTCAATTATTTCAAGTTACTTTTTGTTATATTGGGGTGTGATCTCTATATATATCATACTGTACTCTTATGTTAATATGATGAGAGACCCCATTTGATCTCTTCAATTCAGTATTTTGATGTTTTAAGTGGTGCCGTTAGGGAGCCGAATTTTTAAGTGGTTCTTCACCATTCTCGTTTTGAAGTTCTACTTTCATGTAAATTCTATCAAGTTCCCTTTTGTTATGTTGGGGAATTATATCTATATCTATCATACTGAACTCTTATGTTCACATGATGAGAGATCCTATTTGATCATTTCAAATCATTTTTGTTGATGTTTAAGTAACGCTGTTAGGCTGCCGAACTTTCATAAGAGAAATCTAATTTTTTTTCTTCCTTCCATGTTTTTCATTTCAAATGGTATGTCCTTTAAATTTCATTACCATGATCATGTATCCTTCTTATTCTGTCCATGTACTATTTTATGGGTCATTTATGAATGTTTTCCCTATTTACCTCTCTTTTAATGTCTTCTAAAACCTCGGAACATTGCCGTTATGCTGTAGAATTTCTGTCTCAAAATGTCTATCTCTTTTTCTAAAGTCCTTTTATTTTATTAAATGAATACTCAAAGCTCTTTATTCTAAAGGTGTATTCACATATATACCAAAATGTTCTATTTTAAATTCTAGGATTTACATTCATGAGACCCACCTTCCTTTTCTATGGGTTTTAAAGTGATATAAAGATCATATCTTTAAAGCAGTTTTTAAAAAGTTATGATTATGAAATGAAACCCATTTCCTTTATTCTATATGGGTTATTTATGAAATGTTTTATGATGATATATGTGGCTCACATGATAATAAAGGAAAATTTATGGGTGCACCCTGATAGCGCTCCAATGCATTGGGTAATGATGTAACCACTAGAGATTACAATTTTCACGATACCTTGGTGAATAACCTTGGTAATTTTAAAATGACACCTTGGGGATGGACCTTGGTGATATGTTCATGATTGTCTATGTAAAATGATGTAGCCACATATTCATGTTATGAAAAAATTTTATTTTTATTATGATGTGCTTCATGATTTCATTTTCATGCCTTAAAGTTCTTTTCATGACTTTATTGATGTATCTCAAGTTCATATGTAAAATGTTTCACTTGTTTCCCTTGCTGGGCCTTCTGCTCATCCTTTCTTTTGATATATGTCCCCAGGTTATGATATGCAGTAATGATCCTAGGGTGAACATGAGGAGAAGCCTTTCAAGTGTTTAAGAAGAATGTTTTTTTTGTTTCATGTTTTATGTTCCTTTTTTCCAAGACACTAAACCTTAAAGATCCTCACATCCGTGTAATGGAATGAAAGTTATGTTATAAAAAGACGGGATGCTATAGATGTTATGAAAGGATGGTTTAGTTATTTGTGGAAATTAGGATATGAAAACTCTAGGAGGAACCCTATAGAAAAGTTTAATATAGGAAATATTCCTGGTATTTTGGTGAGTATTGAGTAAGGGGTTTCCAAGAAAATACATCCTTGTCTGGATACGAGCAGGTAGAGGTGGCTCTGGCATAGATGTACATAGGGGTAAAACCTGAAAACACCGCTTTGAGTTAGACTCGAACGGGAACTGGTACACGACAACGAGCCTTGCTGCACTCTTTATTACGACACTCCTGGGGGATATGATTTGGTAAATTCATAAGCTTAGTATGAACCATTGTTAAATGAACAAAGATAAAATAAAATAAAGATTAACATAAGAATATATGATCATGGATAACCTAGTTTGAAACCTAGGGGATCACAAGTTAGGGTATATTTTTCTTCTACAAATTATCCTTATATGCTTTAAGCTCCTTTTCATGATTATTGGTGAAGTATTTAAGCCTCTACTTATAATTTCTCTTCATAGTTAATGGTGTGAAATAGAAGAGCATGTCCCAATAACCAATGTGATAGGAAATTCAATGATTTCCATATTAATATGAAAGAGATGATTATGGGATTAAAATATGATTATTATTTTGGAAGACGTTCATTATTTTGGGAACCATATTTGATCGAGGTAAATAGATTACTACGGTATTTCATTGAGGAGTAAGGTTGACTTATATTTTGAAGAATCAATGAATTTAAGGTGTACTTATAGTAATTTAGGTTACTTATGGAAATGATTAACCTATCTGGGGAAAAATATGTTTAGGTTAGCTACTTTTTTTATAAGATGTTAGGAGTGGTTGATGTTGTCTGGAGATGAACAATGATGTTGTTTTGGAAGACTATGTTATCAAATCCTTATTGTATTTGGGTTTCAATCTTAGTTTGGTTTGTTTTGAGGAATTTTAAGGACCGTTATTTATGGAATGGTCTATGATAAACATTGGGTGGTACCATTGATCTTTGAAGATTTAAAAGTAGTTTCCATTCCTATGGGATTCTTTCTTTTTGAAGAGTTGTTTTACCTTACCCTTTCTGTTTTTGGGATAATGTTTAAAGATAGAAGAAATAGATAGTTAATATTTTGTGAATTATGTGATTCTCTAGAAGATTTCTTGTGTTTTGATGAGACCAAGTAGTTTTGATTGCTCGTCATTTGGAGAAAAGATTAGTATTGGTAGAAACTTATTAAAGGATGAAACTCTACATAATGGTAGATATATTTCATTTTGTTTTTGTTCTATGTTGTAAATGAATTCCTCAAAATTATGAAAAGGAACGTAAAACAAAAATGTTGTTGGTTTACGTTTCCTACTAGGTAATCAATGACCTCTTACACACATCATAATTTTGGGATTTTCTAGTGGTTAACTTCCTCCTAATCATGTTTTCTATCACTCTCCTTTAGAAAGTGACCCTTTTTTTTCTCCTCCAAGTCCATGTTTCCTACATGGAACCCTAGTATGAGTAAACTCGGGTAGCCTTTGTACTTCCTTTTCTTTCTTTTAAAGTAATAGTGTTACTGACACTTTTTCCGATGTGGTACTTTCTATGAAATTTCAAAACCCTGTTTTTTTTTAAAAAAAAATAGCGAGGATGCAATTTCTTAAGGGGGGAAGATTGTAACGACCCGAAATTTTTAAATAAATTTTGTTTCCTAATTTTATGTGTTATTGTTATACTCAACAAAAATGTTTTATTTGATAAACATGATTATAATTAAAATGATATCAGTGGGTTTTGACTATTATATAACCATCGGTCAATATGACCGCTGTGAACAAAATGTTTTGATTATTGTATCTAAATATAAGTAATCTTGGTTAATTATTATAGAAAGAAGATTCGATGGCCTCACCCAGTAGTCTTGGACCGATCGAATCCCATCTAATAGAACTTAGGAAGGAGGTAGCACCATTGGGCTTTGCTCTAGACCAAACCCAATCCGAACTTCATCATGTAAATCTAGAACGAAATCGCCTTCGTGAGAAGTTCAAACTGATAGAAATTACTACTCGGGAAATGTTAACCGAGCCGCCCCAAGATTCTATCACCCTAGCACACCTTACTCTTAGGTCCTATGCTGGTATTATAAGGCGATATGTAATGAGACCGTAACTTCCTTGTGTAATCCTTGTTTTAAATAAAAATTGGGATCTCTTCTTATGATGAAGTTTATGGATTTTCAAATGACCGGATAAAAATAGTATGCATATTTTTGATGAATTTTAAAAAAGGATATTTTTTAAAAAATGTTTATGTAATCCTTAAATAATTAAAGATGTGTAATAATTTTCAAAAAATGGTCTTCTAAAATTATGTTCAGCACTAAATTTAGAGTCTAATAAGATCAACTTGATTTTTGATGAATAGTAAATTATGAATAGTGATTTTACGCTTAAGATTAGTAATGTGACCAAATGGATTAGTAATCTCACTTAAATAAAGTTTTAAAATAATCTAGGCACCTTGATTTAGTAATGTGACTCAATAAAATGGTTAAATAATGGTTTCATAAATTAATATTCAAGTATTAGTTCTTTTGGGTGAATGGTGTTTTTTAATTAAAAATTTAATTAAAAATATTTAGAAAATTATTTTTATAAAATGGATTTCATTTTTGAACTCAGAGCATCGATATTAGGTTAAGGTAATTTTTTGGATTTTTTCTGAAAAAAATGAATTTTCAGTGAATAGTGTATTTACTTAAATATAAAATTAAAAATATTTAGAAAATTATTTTTATAAAATGGAGTTTATTTTTGAAATCAGAGCATTGATATTTGGTTAGAGTGAAATTTTGGGATTTTTCTGAGAATGTTGAATTTTCTGTGAATAGTAAAAATACAGTTTTAGGGTTTCGGTATGTTTAATGACATCATAACTGTGTCATGATGATGTCATGAGATATTTTAAGGGTTGGCCGGCCAAGGGTGATGAATTATTGTTTTTGGGGCCCCATGTGGCCTAACTTTATGGGAAATATCATGAGAGAGCACATGGGTTTGAGAAAAGCACATGTGAGGTGTCCCTTGGCCATTAATGCCTTGTCCCCTCACTTTCCGTATAAATACCAAGCCCTCCTCTCATCCATTCGACTCCCCACTCATTCCCAACGAATTTCTGGTCTCATTACCTCCCAAGGAGTCCTCCCAAGGTGCCCCCAAGCCCTCAAGGTCCCAACCTTTGAGGTTTAAGAGTTACATTTTAAGGTAAGGGATCCGACCTCTCTCTTTCTTTTCAAGTAATCTCTTTTATGTCTTTTCTTTTATACTCCATGTTCTTATGTTGGAGGATGTTCTTTTATATTCATCCTACTTCCTATTTCATGTTCATATGATGAGAGACCCCCCCCCCTTTCACTCATCAATTCGTTTTCAGAATGTTTAAGTGGCGTCGTTAGGCTGCCGAATTTTTAAGGGATTCTTTCACCTTCCTCGTTTTCAAGTTCTACTTTCATTCAAGTCTTTCATGTTCCTTTTTATTATGTTGGGGTATGATCTATAAATTATCATACTGATCTTTTATGATCATATGATGAGATACCCCATTTTATTGCTTCAATTCAGTATTTTGATGTTTTAAGTGGCGCCGTTAGGCTGCCGAATTTTTAAGTGGTTCTTCACCCTTCTCGTTTTGAAGTTCTACTATCATGTCAATTATTTCAAGTTACTTTTTGTTATATTGGGGTATGATCTCTATATATATCATACTGGACTCTTATTTTCATATGATGAGAGACCCCATTTGATCTCTTCAATTTATTATTTTGATGTTTTAAGTGGCGTCGTTAGGCTGCCGAATTTTTAAGTGGTTCTTCACCCTTCTAGTTTTGAAGTTCTACTTTCATGTCAATTATTTCAAGTTACTTTTTGTTATATTGGGGTGTGATCTCTATATATATCATACTGTACTCTTATGTTAATATGATGAGAGACCCCATTTGATCTCTTCAATTCAGTATTTTGATGTTTTAAGTGGTGCCGTTAGGGAGCCGAATTTTTAAGTGGTTCTTCACCATTCTCGTTTTGAAGTTCTACTTTCATGTAAATTCTATCAAGTTCCCTTTTGTTATGTTGGGGAATTATATCTATATCTATCATACTGAACTCTTATGTTCACATGATGAGAGATCCTATTTGATCATTTCAAATCATTTTTGTTGATGTTTAAGTAACGCTGTTAGGCTGCCGAACTTTCATAAGAGAAATCTAATTTTTTTTCTTCCTTCCATGTTTTTCATTTCAAATGGTATGTCCTTTAAATTTCATTACCATGATCATGTATCCTTCTTATTCTGTCCATGTACTATTTTATGGGTCATTTATGAATGTTTTCCCTATTTACCTCTCTTTTAATGTCTTCTAAAACCTCGGAACATTGCCGTTATGCTGTAGAATTTCTGTCTCAAAATGTCTATCTCTTTTTCTAAAGTCCTTTTATTTTATTAAATGAATACTCAAAGCTCTTTATTCTAAAGGTGTATTCACATATATACCAAAATGTTCTATTTTAAATTCTAGGATTTACATTCATGAGACCCACCTTCCTTTTCTATGGGTTTTAAAGTGATATAAAGATCATATCTTTAAAGCAGTTTTTAAAAAGTTATGATTATGAAATGAAACCCATTTCCTTTATTCTATATGGGTTATTTATGAAATGTTTTATGATGATATATGTGGCTCACATGATAATAAAGGAAAATTTATGGGTGCACCCTGATAGCGCTCCAATGCATTGGGTAATGATGTAACCACTAGAGATTACAATTTTCACGATACCTTGGTGAATAACCTTGGTAATTTTAAAATGACACCTTGGGGATGGACCTTGGTGATATGTTCATGATTGTCTATGTAAAATGATGTAGCCACATATTCATGTTATGAAAAATTTTTATTTTTATTATGATGTGCTTCATGATTTCATTTTCATGCCTTAAAGTTCTTTTCATGACTTTATTGATGTATCTCAAGTTCATATGTAAAATGTTTCACTTGTTTCCCTTGCTGGGCCTTCTGCTCATCCTTTCTTTTGATATATGTCCCCAGGTTATGATATGCAGTAATGATCCTAGGGTGAACATGAGGAGAAGCCTTTCAAGTGTTTAAGAAGAATGTTTTTTTTGTTTCATGTTTTATGTTCCTTTTTTCCAAGACACTAAACCTTAAAGATCCTCACATCCGTGTAATGGAATGAAAGTTATGTTATAAAAAGACGGGATGCTATAGATGTTATGAAAGGATGGTTTAGTTATTTGTGGAAATTAGGATATGAAAACTCTAGGAGGAACCCTATAGAAAAGTTTAATATAGGAAATATTCCTGGTATTTTGGTGAGTATTGAGTAAGGGGTTTCCAAGAAAATACATCCTTGTCTGGATACGAGCAGGTAGAGGTGGCTCTGGCATAGATGTACATAGGGGTAAAACCTGAAAACACCGCTTTGAGTTAGACTCGAACGGGAACTGGTACACGACAACGAGCCTTGCTGCACTCTTTATTACGACACTCCTGGGGGATATGATTTGGTAAATTCATAAGCTTAGTATGAACCATTGTTAAATGAACAAAGATAAAATAAAATAAAGATTAACATAAGAATATATGATCATGGATAACCTAGTTTGAAACCTAGGGGATCACAAGTTAGGGTATATTTTTCTTCTACAAATTATCCTTATATGCTTTAAGCTCCTTTTCATGATTATTGGTGAAGTATTTAAGCCTCTACTTATAATTTCTCTTCATAGTTAATGGTGTGAAATAGAAGAGCATGTCCCAATAACCAATGTGATAGGAAATTCAATGATTTCCATATTAATATGAAAGAGATGATTATGGGATTAAAATATGATTATTATTTTGGAAGACGTTCATTATTTTGGGAACCATATTTGATCGAGGTAAATAGATTACTACGGTATTTCATTGAGGAGTAAGGTTGACTTATATTTTGAAGAATCAATGAATTTAAGGTGTACTTATAGTAATTTAGGTTACTTATGGAAATGATTAACCTATCTGGGGAAAAATATGTTTAGGTTAGCTACTTTTTTTATAAGATGTTAGGAGTGGTTGATGTTGTCTGGAGATGAACAATGATGTTGTTTTGGAAGACTATGTTATCAAATCCTTATTGTATTTGGGTTTCAATCTTAGTTTGGTTTGTTTTGAGGAATTTTAAGGACCGTTATTTATGGAATGGTCTATGATAAACATTGGGTGGTACCATTGATCTTTGAAGATTTAAAAGTAGTTTCCATTCCTATGGGATTCTTTCTTTTTGAAGAGTTGTTTTACCTTACCCTTTCTGTTTTTGGGATAATGTTTAAAGATAGAAGAAATAGATAGTTAATATTTTGTGAATTATGTGATTCTCTAGAAGATTTCTTGTGTTTTGATGAGACCAAGTAGTTTTGATTGCTCGTCATTTGGAGAAAAGATTAGTATTGGTAGAAACTTATTAAAGGATGAAACTCTACATAATGGTAGATATATTTCATTTTGTTTTTGTTCTATGTTGTAAATGAATTCCTCAAAATTATGAAAAGGAACGTAAAACAAAAATGTTGTTGGTTTACGTTTCCTACTAGGTAATCAATGACCTCTTACACACATCATAATTTTGGGATTTTCTAGTGGTTAACTTCCTCCTAATCATGTTTTCTATCACTCTCCTTTAGAAAGTGACCCTTTTTTTTCTCCTCCAAGTCCATGTTTCCTACATGGAACCCTAGTATGAGTAAACTCGGGTAGCCTTTGTACTTCCTTTTCTTTCTTTTAAAGTAATAGTGTTACTGACACTTTTTCCGATGTGGTACTTTCTATGAAATTTCAAAACCCTGTTTTTTTTTAAAAAAAAATAGCGAGGATGCAATTTCTTAAGGGGGGAAGATTGTAACGACCCGAAATTTTTAAATAAATTTTGTTTCCTAATTTTATGTGTTATTGTTATACTCAACAAAAATGTTTTATTTGATAAACATGATTATAATTAAAATGATATCAGTGGGTTTTGACTATTATATAACCATCGGTCAATATGACCGCTGTGAACAAAATGTTTTGATTATTGTATCTAAATATAAGTAATCTTGGTTAATTATTATAGAAAGAAGATTCGATGGCCTCACCCAGTAGTCTTGGACCGATCGAATCCCATCTAATAGAACTTAGGAAGGAGGTAGCACCATTGGGCTTTGCTCTAGACCAAACCCAATCCGAACTTCATCATGTAAATCTAGAACGAAATCGCCTTCGTGAGAAGTTCAAACTGATAGAAATTACTACTCGGGAAATGTTAACCGAGCCGCCCCAAGATTCTATCACCCTAGCACACCTTACTCTTAGGTCCTATGCTGGTATTATAAGGCGATATGTAATGAGACCGTAACTTCCTTGTGTAATCCTTGTTTTAAATAAAAATTGGGATCTCTTCTTATGATGAAGTTTATGGATTTTCAAATGACCGGATAAAAATAGTATGCATATTTTTGATGAATTTTAAAAAAGGATATTTTTTAAAAAATGTTTATGTAATCCTTAAATAATTAAAGATGTGTAATAATTTTCAAAAAATGGTCTTCTAAAATTATGTTCAGCACTAAATTTAGAGTCTAATAAGATCAACTTGATTTTTGATGAATAGTAAATTATGAATAGTGATTTTACGCTTAAGATTAGTAATGTGACCAAATGGATTAGTAATCTCACTTAAATAAAGTTTTAAAATAATCTAGGCACCTTGATTTAGTAATGTGATTCAATAAAATGGTTAAATAATGGTTTCATAAATTAATATTCAAGTATTAGTTCTTTTGGGTGAATGGTGTTTTTTAATTAAAAATTTAATTAAAAATATTTAGAAAATTATTTTTATAAAATGGATTTCATTTTTGAACTCAGAGCATCGATATTAGGTTAAGGTAATTTTTTGGATTTTTTCTGAAAAAAATGAATTTTCAGTGAATAGTGTATTTACTTAAATATAAAATTAAAAATATTTAGAAAATTATTTTTATAAAATGGAGTTTATTTTTGAAATCAGAGCATTGATATTTGGTTAGAGTGAAATTTTGGGATTTTTCTGAGAATGTTGAATTTTCTGTGAATAGTAAAAATACAGTTTTAGGGTTTCGGTATGTTTAATGACATCATAACTGTGTCATGATGATGTCATGAGATATTTTAAGGGTTGGCCGGCCAAGGGTGATGAATTATTGTTTTTGGGGCCCCATGTGGCCTAACTTTATGGGAAATATCATGAGAGAGCACATGGGTTTGAGAAAAGCACATGTGAGGTGTCCCTTGGCCATTAATGCCTTGTCCCCTCACTTTCCCTATAAATACCAAGCCCTCCTCTCATCCATTCGACTCCCCACTAATTCCCAACGAATTTCTGGTCTCATTACCTGTCAAGGAGTCCTCCCAATGTGCCCCCAAGCCCTCAAGGTCCCATCATTTGAGGTTTAAGAGTTACATTTTAAGGTAAGGGATCCGACCTCTCTCTTTCTTTTCAAGTAATTTCTTTTATGTATTTTCATTTATACTCCATGTTCTTATGTTGGACGATGTTCTTTTATATTCATCCTACTGCCGAGTTCATGTTCATATGATGAGAGAACCCCCCCCCCCTTGCTCTCATCAATTCGTTTTGAGATTGTTTAAGTGGCGCTGTTAGGCTGCCGAATTTTTAAGGGATTCTTTCACTTTCCTCGTTTTCATGTTCTATTTTCATTCAAGTATTTCATGTTCCTTTTAATTATGTTGGGGTATGATCTCTAAATTATCATACTGATATTTTATGATCATATGATGAGAGACCCCATTTGATCGCTTCAATTCAGTATTTTGATGTTTTAAGTGGCGCCGTTAGGCTGCCGAATTTTTAAGTGGTTCTTCACCCTTCTCGTTTTGATGTTCTACTTTCCTTTCAATTATTTCAAGTTCCTTTTTGTTATATTGGGGTATGATCTCTATATATATCATACTGGATTCTTATTTTCATATGATGAGAGACCCCATTTTATCTCTTCAATTCATTATTTTGATGTTTTAAGTGGCGTCGTTAGGCTGCCGAATTTTTAAGTGGTTCTTCACCCTTCTCGTTTTGATGTTCTACTTTCATGTCAATTATTTCAAGTTCGTTTTTGTTATATTGGGGTATGATATCTATATATATCATACTATACTCTTATGTTCATATGATGAGAGACCCCATTTGATCTCTTCAATTCAGTATTTTGATGTTTTAAGTGGCGTCGTTATGCTGCCGAATTTTTAAGTGGTTCTTCACCCTTCTCGTTTTGAAGTTCTACTTTCATGTCAATTCTTTCAAGTTACCTTTTGTTATGTTGGGGAATTATCTCTATATCTATCATACTTAACTCTTTTGTTCACATGATGAGAGATCCTATTTGATCTTTTCAAATCATTTTTGTTGATGATTAAGTAAGGCCGTTAGGCTGCCGAACTTTCATAAAAGAAATCTATTTTTTTCTTCCTTCCATGTTTTTCATTTCAAATGGTATGTCCTTGAAATTTCATTACCATGATCATGTATCCTTCTTATTCTGTCCATGTACTATTTTATGGGTCATTTATGAATGTTTGACCCATTTACCTCTCTTTTAATGTCTTCTAAAACCTCGGAACATTGTCGTTATGCTGCAGAATTTCTGTCTCAAAATGTCTATCTCTTTTTCTAAAGTCCTTTTATTTTATTAAGTGAATACTCAAAGCTCTTTATTCTAAAGGGGTATTCACATATATAACAAAATGTTCTATTTTAAATTCTGGGATTTACATACATGAGACCCACCTTCCTTTTCTGTGGGTTTTAAAGTGATATAAAGATCATGTATTTAAAGCAGTTTTTAAAAAGTTATGATTATGAAATGAAACCCATTTCCTTTATTCTATATGGGTTATTTATGAAATGTTTGATTATGATATATGTGGTTCACATGATAATAAAGGAAAATTTAAGGGTGCGCCCTGATAGCGCTCCAATGCATTGGGTAATGATATAACCACTAGAGATTACAATTTTCACGATACCTTGGTGAATAACCTTGGTAATTTTAAAATGACACCTTGGGGATGGACCTTGGTGATATGTTCATGATTGTCTATGTTAAATGATGTAGCCACATCTTCAAGTTATGAATAAGTTTTATTTTTATTATGATATGCCTCATGATTTCATTTTCATGCCTTAAAGTTCTTTTCATGACTTTGTTGATGTATCTCAAGTTCATATGTAAAATGTTTCACTTGTTTCCCTTGTTGGGCCTTCTGCTCATCCTTTATTTTGATGTATGTCCCCAGGTTATGAGATGCAGTAATGAGCCAAGGGTGAACATGAGGAGAATTCTTTCAAGTTTTTAAGAAGAATGTTTTTTTTGTTTCATGTTTTATGTTCCTTGTTTCCAAGACACTAAACCTTAAATATCCTCACTTCCGTGTAATGGAATGAAAGTTTTGTTATAAAAATACGGGATGCTATAATCACTCCACACGGGTTTCTCACCATGCATACACTCCTGCGAGATTATACACATCCTATGTACCCCAACCTCATATGGGTCTAGCCTTGATAGCTTCCATCGATTGTGGCTAACCCTCTAGTCTGACATGATCTTGAGGTGATGTCCTCGACTAGCCTCCATGGAAGGATAAATTCTTATAATCCCAAAATAAAAATTCTAGGGGCAATGCATGGCCACATTAATGACCACACCTCTTCTTCTTCATATTCCAATTCGATGCATCCCATTCATCACCATTTATTTTCGGAACTTGAATTCCAATGATCCCTTAAAACATCCTAATGGGAATGCTACTTCAATGTTGTTATCAATGTATCATACCATGATACATGTTCTTCTATCATAGGACCAGCACATCAGTCGTCTAATTTTCATTCTCCATTTCACATAAGAGAGTGTCATTAACCATCATTGAGAATCATTGACCTCATTGAAAACATATAAAAAAAATTACTAATGTGGACCCAACAATCTCCCCCTTTGTATTTTTTGGAAATACCCAATGTTTTTAATCTAAATTAATGTGACAATGTGAGTATTCACTAATATCCCTATTAGAAATTCATTTCTCTTATCTCCCCCTTATTGAAAAGAAATACAAAGTTCAAGGGAATAAGGGTATGAATCCTTATACAATCAATGTGTTGTCAATTATTTCACTCCAAGAATACTTGATTAATTCTTATTGTAGATTATAAGAGGTTATTATTTATAAAACAAAGTTTTCCATTCTCCACTAACATCAAACATCATGAAATGATAACTCATGAATTTTTTCTTCAAATGATTTTCACATCCATTCGAGGATTAGGATAATAATTGTGTGTGAAATAATCATCCTGAAACTCTTATAATCACTTTAACAAATGGATAAAATACTTTCAATTGAAACATAAAAGATAAGTGACCTTGGAAGACATCCATTATTCTTATTTCAGTGAGTTATTTAGTTATCCCCCTCTGAAAAATAAAATTTACATTGGGTAACTAAGTATTTTAGATTAAGAAATAACATACATCGCCCAATGACATGATCATCAATCAATCATCGGAGTAATTTAATTTTGATATCAACTGATGATGAAACAAATTAGAGTAATAACCTTGTCCACTTCATTTTCTCCCCATAAAGGGAGTACTTCTTATTTGTGACTCTTTGGTTATCCCCCATAGAGATTTATTCACCTTTAATTCTTTGTAATATAGGGACAAATACAATAAAAAAGATTTAAGGGAATATGTGGGATCTATGTTGTTCCATCAATGTCAACAACAAGGTTTTGATGATTTTATCAACCCATATGCTCCATTCACCAGACAATAAAAAATTATCATTAATGTTGAATGAGATTGTGTGGACCTTACTATTTATTCCATATCATTGTGTGTGAATATTATTTCTTCAAGGGTTTTTAAAGCACTAGAATATCCTGGTGCAACATTAACCTTTTTGAGGAATTCGTGTTGGGTGGTGTAAATTCAATGAAACTTCTTTCTATATGACCATCCTTGTAGCACCTCACACATAGAACTTATTTTTCGTCATGTATAATAATATTTATTCTTATAGAAAATGTCTTATACTATTCATATTATTTCTTAATCATCAATTCTAGATATTCTGGCCAAACCCCCAATATATCATTAGGTACTAATGCATCAATATTGGATCTTCTACCTTGTTTCTTCTGAGTGGCATCATTCATTGTAATTATTTTGGATGCACTACCCATCACCTTTTAGGATTTAGAATCCACAGACTTATCATAATTCATCTCGGAGTTTTCTTGGGAGTGTTTGATCTTCCAAAATTCATGTTACTACATCCCATGGATGAGCAATCTTTTTTGCTAGCTCTTGTGATAATCTTTTCTTATCAGATTCGGGTACTTGTTGAAGGGAACATGCACCATTCATGTGATCCCTCTTATTGAATACATCAAAGATGTTATCTAACATTCCTAATCTATATTCAGAATATATATGGTTTATATATGTGTATGATTCTTCTTCTAATCTGGATTTACACCCTAGAGATGGGATGTCTTTGTGCTTTTACATTTCAGGGGATTTGTAGAAAATACAGTCCACAATTCCCAAATATATTACAGAACTAACATTGACCAAAAAAACCTGAGGCATGTCCATATTATTTAAAAGGTTAATGATTCTTCTTCTTGATATGTTGTGCTTTATGTAGTAAATTTTCTTCCAAATTCATCATCATATCCACCCAAGTCGTGGTGGACGTTTTTTTATCCATACACATTTATAATTTTTCTTCCTACCTGAAACATTTGTAGAAAAAAAATTTAGAAACATGAGTACAAGCTGTTATGGATTGTATATTTATTTTCTTAGATACTTCTGATTGATAAATTGTAGAAGACATTATCTTCTTACCACATGTTGGAGGTCTTTTGACAGTAGAGTCCTTTAGTGAACATTGAGTTATATCAGAAATTGTTTACTTCTTTTGTGGAGACTCAATTTTTGTCTCTTCACGACTGGTAATGTGAGTGTCCAATTATAGACATATCATATTGATGATGACTTCTTGGTCTTAAGTAAATGTTTTCTTCTATTCAAAAGCCTTCATTAATCTTTATAATTCATCTTCATTCATTATTAATTTGTTTTATAACAAAGAGTCATGTTCTTAGATCTTCATGGATTTTTCATACAAATATACCTCGTTTACTTCATTGCACTATTTCATCTAATCTCTATGTTCATGGATATTATTCTATGTAGACATGTTTACTCTCTCCTGTTATTCAACATATTTGAGCCACATTAAAGTAATTAAATTAAATCCCCTCTTTATTACTTTAATTGCTCCAACCTGTCTGGACAACCGTAAACATTCAACAATTTTTTCTTGTAAGACTTTCTCTAAAATATCAGTTTAATCTTCCTGTTATGTTATATTTTCCTGCATGCATTGAAATTCCCCACAAACCAGGGATCCTTAATCATCAATAACATGATGTAGAATCATTCTTAATATATCAGCTGATATATGTTGAGTTGTTTTAGATTGATCATCGCCACTTATAAAATCATTTTAATCATGATAATAATTTCTAAATGTACTAAAACATACCAGTTGATTGGTTGATGTAGGAAGGTTTTCCATTTTCTTGATGGTATCTTGAGCCACCGTATTATTTATTTACATGTCTAGTGAGACTTAATTGTCAGAAAGATATGGAGAACCAAATGCTTCCTCTTCATTATATAAGAGGGAATTCTACTTAAAATTTATCTTCTCCTTATTTTTCTTGTTCATCATGGTCTTTGTAGATATAAACATCTTCTTATAGATAATTGAATCTTCACTGAAAGCACACATCACTGATAATTAATGGAAGAAAATAATGTCTTTAAAAGATAATTACCCAACTGTAGATAATCCAACTGATGTGAGCCTCTCATTGATAACAATTGAGAGGAAAAACTTGTGAAATACCAAACATTGAGATGGGGGTGAATCAATGTTGGGGACATTTGAAACCAATTCCATCATTTTATCATTGTACCTATTGACATGTTAGGATATTTATTCTCTTATTCTATTTACCCAATCTCATGGAATAATTTAAAGTAGTAAAAATATGCACACCATATTTTTAGAAGGTTCACCACTCAATAATAGTTGATACGTCCAATCCATGAATGGATATGACTAGTGAATGGATTATCCACTATGATGTGGTATGCTATTATAATGGAGTGGCTAGGAAAACAATCATCTTTCCATTACGAGTCACTATACATTATAACGGGGTGGGAAAAATCATCTTCCCTTGACTAGTGATATCCTTTTCAAACATTCATCCTCTAGCTGGTTGTTTATAAAGAATATATTTACAGACTTATTCTATGTTCAAATGGTATTCTTTATATCTCCTCACATGATTACATACAATGCAGTGTGTAAAATAATTATCCCTTCTTTCTTTCTCTTCTTGTATATTGATACACCAAATAAATTATGCATATTCTTTATTCATCTTAATGCGACAACTAACAACACTATTCTTATTTTATCTTATTCTATAGTGTAATAACCAACTACACTATAACTTCTTCAATCTTCATGGTAAGAATCAAATACAACTTTGTGATTCTTCAGGAAATGAATATTGGTTCACATGGCATCTTCTAAATCAATTATTCTATCTTGTTAATGAATTCATGTGAACATGCATATGGAATTTTGGATGAAATTTTCCTTCATTGTCTTTCCTCTTATTCTTTACACATGTTCACATACTTGATTTTGGTTTTTAATTATTTCATGTCATGAGTGCATGTGCATGCTTGCGTGAATGCATTCACCTCTTACTCTTCATGTCTAAGAACATGATGGGGTGTGATTCTTTTAGCACAAACACAACATATTCTTCTTTTCTACTTATTTATTTTCTTATTTCCTCTTGAATTTGGTGACGGTTTTTATTTATGTTTATATGTATATGTTTCTTCAATCCTAAATGGGTGAATCCTTTTCTTTGTGATAGTTTCTTCTTCAACCAACTACCATAAGGCCATGTTCATTATTCAAACCACACACATGGGTGCAAGAAAACCATTCACATAAATAACTTATTTTTAAGTTATTTTTTAATTTATTTTCCATTCATGCTTTGTTTTGGGGGTTTCCAAAGGTTTTATGAGAAGAGGCGAGTTTTCATGAAATGGGCCAAACCGTGAGCCAAATTCCAGATTTAAAAATAAATTTTGATTATTTTATAATATTTTCATTTTGTAAATATTTTTCCGTCATTCCTACTCCAAAATGTCCTCCCCGAATTTATTAACACCACATTTAATTTTGGAGCATTTATAAATCCATAATCATGGGGGATGTGGTTTTTTCTTTGAGAATTGGTCCAACCCAAAAGCCCATATTCCAGTTTTAAATTGTTTTTAATTTTTTAATATCTTATTCATTATAATTAATTTTTTGGTTACTCCATATCCTCCTCGACCCTAAGAATCCAATGCGCATTCCCATATTCTTTTAGACTTTTTGGAGCTCGTTTCCATCGCGATTGAGTGCTGAAATACTTATGGTATCTAAAATCGGGTTGACTTGAGTTGGTAAGTTATTTCCATCATAACTCTCTCAATTCATACTCATTTTCCCCTATTCCAATTTATAAATTACCTTATTATTCTTTTTAGAATATCCATTAAATTTTTACCTATTTTAAAATTCATATTCTGGTTGATTTTGGGTCGTTTTCTTCAGGATTGTGTTGGGTAAGTGATTCCTTCTTGGTTTCTTCCTTTTCCCTTAGTGTTTCCTCTCACTTTCATTATGTTCTAAAATTTCCAGAAGTTAGGGTTCGAATATAGGGTTTTATTTGGTGACATAATTTGTAAAATATTGTGGTCTAGGTCTGGATTTAACTTCCTTGTGGTGCGGTGGTGGTGCGGTTGATGTTTCGCACCAAGTTTTGGGGGATATGACACTTCTTGTAGGTGATTCCATGTGTAATAATTTCTAGATGAGTTAGTTTGATTGAATTACTAATTATTAATGTTCCTAATATGCTGTGTGTGGTGTGAAAATTTTTTACGTTGAATTTTGTTAAGCATTTATTTTTATAGTTCCATTTTAGCTTAGAATTGGGTGCTTTTCATGTGTATCCCTTTGGGTATTTTTTTTGGTGTGTATTATAACATATGAAATTGGTTTAATAAATCTTGTTTGGGCTGAAAATTATGATTTGGATGGGTATTGGTGTGCCTTTATTTTTTAAAGAGGGTTTTATTAGTTTATGGTGTAAAACCATATTGTACATCTTGAAAGTGATTTTGAAAAATGTGCTTTTCATGTAGATATTTTGTAGTATTGTTTGAGGTGTTTGTATAACACTTGAGGGTAGTTTAATAAATGTTTTTGCGGCTTCCAATTCTGTTTTGATTTTTTTTGGGTGTGATTTTGTCCTTGAAATACAGTTTTGAAATGGGTTTATGTGAAAAGCTTTGCTACACTCTTTAGAATTGTTTTATGAAAGTTTTGAATGGTTTAAGGATTTATGTAAGAGGTGAAACCATATTGGAAAACTTTTATGGATTGTTTATACTTTCAAATTGACCATTTAAAATATGAATAGGTCTTTCATGTTATGTGTATACTCTTGGAAATTATTTATAAAAATGTTTAATAGATTTAGTGAAATGTGAAAGAGGTTTGAACGTGATGTGGGCTTTTTGTGTGAGTGTGATGTGAAAAATGGATTTTTTTATAAATAGGGTTTTATGAAACAAGTGAGTGGGCTGTTATGTAATTTTTAGCATATTTGTAATGACTTTATAAAATTTTTAAAGGATGTGTTGAATTGTGAATGTTATGCAAAAAGTATGTGGGCTATATTGGTGAGTTTGATTTCAAAATGCATTTCAATGAAAAGTTAAATTTGTGACTTGTGTGATGTACATTGGGCTGTTTGGTTAATGTGTGAGGTGGAAGTGATATTTTCATGTGGAACTAATATTTCTTCGATTGTTGAACTTGTTTGAGCACAAAGGGAAAACCCAGGTATCTAGGTGGGTGGATTTGTACTAGTATGCTAGTGAATCTGTGGGGTTTGGCCTCAGTTTCACTTAGAAATATTGACACTTAAATCTCTAACTAAACTATGATGATGATGATTGGGGACCACTAGGTTATGGGTATGTTCCCTACTAGTGTCTTGTGCACGAGAACAAATATTTTTTTGTTGATACTCTCATCGAGATACGAGGTACCTGGGACCCACAACTAGCTAGTGCTTAGGGGTTATTTCCTATTTCTTGTGCTCTTTAGATACTTTATACTTACCATCAGAATATGGTATATTTGGCAGGAAAAATTCAGTAGCTTTTCAATTTATTTTAAAAGTGTTGATTCTTTAAATTAGCCCACTTGATAATTGTTTTTTGTAGTTGCAACTTTTAGAAATTGTAACTAGAAATTACATGTTTTTGAAAACCTGCATGATTTTCATCTTTGAATGTTTGTCACAGGGAATCTCTTAGTGGTGGTATCCTACAGGGAATTGTCTCACACCCTAATTACACCATTGGGTGTAAGTAGACTTGGTTATTTTTTTTCAAAGGTTTGGGTACAACTTTTGTGCAAACAGTTCGGGTTTTTAGTGGTCCATCATGATACGGTGTTGTGGATATGGCTTGAGGGCGGTGCCTCTCTCCATGTACAGGTTCATGGGATATCCATTGTGGGTTTCTTCAGTTGTTATATTCTTCTATAATTGTTTTAAATTATGTAATTCAGTTCTGAAATTTTGAAAAAGATGGTTTTTTTTGAAAAATCTAGATTTGTTTTATTGGATTCGTTCGTTGTTTTATGTTTATAAACTTGGGTAAATCATTCCAAAATACCATTTTCTATTACCCGGGAACTTGTGCCAGCCCGTGGGGAATGGGAACGCTCTTCAGGACTTTCTCATGGGATGGGTTTGGTGCTGGTTTTGGCGGCGACCAGATTCGGTTCGTGACAAAATGGTATCAGAGCAGGTTCGCTCTCGTTGGGTAATGTTATTTGGGGAACAATCGGTATAGTATGGAGTTAGGTTAGTTGGGACTTGGAATTTAGGTTATGAGTAGTGTGGCTGATCACCACACCTGGTGACGGGATTCAAGTATCCAGGGGAAGTCGGGACCTTTCGGAGTCCTTTGGTTTTCTTGGTTTAATGATGATTAGGGGAAATGAGAATAGAGTTGGGTTAATGGTCTCTGTAATCTCACAGGGCCTGGAAAGCCATGTAGAGCTGAGGATATTCACTAGATCACTCTCTGTAATAGTGAAGTGATTAGAATATGGCTGCCAACCATATGTCCAAGTCACCCACTGAAACTAGTTTCCTCTCACGTTGTCTTCTGTTCTTTAGTTTTGAAATGTTGAAACTTTGGTTTTAAAGTGACTTGGTTTTAAGAAGTGTAATGTTTTTGTGAAATAATTTTCAAATAAATTTGGAATGGTATGATTTATGAAATTTTGGAATTGAATATTAAGAGTTATTTGGAAATGTAAAATGGTGTGAGTACACCTCTTTTGAAGGCAAACACTGTATTGATGTTGGTTTTGAAAAAGTGTTGCCAATAGAGTTTTCTAAACAATCATATAGAGTTTTAATGGGATTATATGTTATAAAATTTATGTGAATAACATGAAATTGAGTTATTTTATAAAATTTTGTGTCTTTCTTAAAATTTTAGTAATATTTGAATTGGGATTTGATGACTCATGGTTAGTGGTTTTGAGAAAAATGATGTGTTGGATTACCATTTTGGTTTTGAAAAGTGGAATGAATCTCTGTTTTATCCTTTGGTATTTCCATGAGCGACCACATGCATGGGGTTATATGGGATGATGGATGGTTGATAGAATGATTGAATGTGTGCCGGGATAGATATGAATAGGTTGCCCGGTGTGGCACAAAAACTTTCATGTGTGAGGCCGATGGGGTACGATTTGTTGATACTCTTACCGCTGAACCGTTTGTTTTCAAAGAAATGGTTTTAAAGAAAAACATGATGTCTTGATGAATTTTTTGGGATGGTATTTATTATGGGCTTTTGAAAATTTTGTTATTGTGGGGTGTTTTTTTAGTCCAATAACCCCTCCTATTTGAACTGTGTTTTGGGTTTATGTTTGGTCGGTAAGCTGGGTAGAAGAACTGGTAAGTAGTCTCCTATGAGATATGTTTCGGGACACCTTTATGGTGAATACCTTCATGTTTTTGGATTTGGTTTATACTTATTTTGACTAATGTAACATCTTGGTTGGTTCCTTTGGTTCTCCCATTGGATAAGGTACGCCCCCATTTGGGGTTAGTGCACAACTGATGTGAAACTCAGATTGTTTCGTCGTTGGAAAATCCTCCAATTGATCAATGTAATGAATCTTTTCTGGAGCATTGTAGAATGATTCTACACCATTTACATACATGGTTTCTTTCGGATCCTCTTGTTGTGGAAGAGTTCTTGTGGATGGTTGAAGGAGACCTTAGTTTCTTAAGCTACCTAATTCATCGAAGGTGGAAGTTTTCTAGGTTTGTCTATATGGATAATTTCTAAAAGGACCTCTGAGTCCTTCGTTGTCTCTTCGAAGAAATAGATCACAATAAACTACCTTTTTGGTAAATATGGTGACGATAAGATATTGTGGCCACTTCTTATAATTGTGTGTTGTTTGGGGATGTTGTATAAGGTCCCTCCCCATGAATTGTTTATATCAGCCACAATGATCATGTTAGGTGATTCCTCATGGTGTCATGTCCTCGATTGACCATATAGGTGAAAGTAGTGAAATCATTTGAGATTCCCTGTTATTTATGGAGAATGTATCCATTGTAAAAACATAAAAATCATCCATTTTAGAGGAATGTATGTGTAGGTGTTCTTTACATCTATTTTTTTCTCAACTGAAGAAACAAGTTGTGATGTGTGGGCATCATCATTGCCCTTATTTCAGTGAAATATTGGGATATGGTAGAGTGAGTTTGGAATGTGTTATGTCTGGAAAACTAATTTGGGATTCTGGTGTAGATTATGGTGGCATCGAATGATGAATTCTCATTTAGTGGGATTCCAAAGACTAACTGCGAGGCCGAAGATGCTTCATTCATTTGATCTCCATCCATAGGTCTCAGAGAGAAGCTGGCTCATAGTCAAGGGAAATCACAGGGTCATTTAAACCCTTGTAAAAATTTATATCCTAAATATGAAAGATAGGAAGAGTTTAAACATCTGGTATCATCATCATTATTTTGTTGTTCACGGTTGGTGGAAATAGTTGGAGGGTCTTGTACCCATGTCATCGCCCAATGTTATTCCCTCCCCCTTTTGTTTCCATTGACTCATTGGAGAATGGTTGGAAATTCTCCTAGATAGGATGAGAACATGGTTTGTGAACGATTAAGAGTGAATGTGTGCTTGGAATTCATGTGTGAATATTGATCAGCACAGTTAGTTCACAGTTTAACAAACTGTGCAGACTAACCGTGTGACCTTCCCAAATCTTGATATTTTTGGGTTTCTCTGTGTCGGCCCATGCTGGTCGGTTATGATGGTTGGTTATTATGGTGGGGAGAACCACTATTATTCTCATGTATGTTCCTTCAGGTATTTTGAATGGAAGTCAACCCTTTGTACCGGGGAGTCCATTCAGGCCTCCCCCTATTACTATCCTGATTCTGTGTCGGAAAAAAAATTATTGGTTGTCTATTATGGTGGGGAACATATTAGTGCCCCCCCGTACTAGTAACATAGATTTATCCATGGGCATGGATTGGTGCAGTTAGTATCATTCGGATCTATCTAGCTGCCAACATATTCCTTGAGTAAACTTGGGGACTGTAGAGCGCCCAATGGTGTAGTTAAAGTAAGGTAAGTGTATCCTTGTTCAAAGTTGTTGTTCCTTTGGGTGAATTGTTTGAGTCTTGTACGGATAGTGTTTGAAGAATTTTCTTTTTGGATAATTAATGAATGTGATAAATCCTTTCAGGATAGAGGTTTATGTTTTTGTTGTGAGAGTAATCATTCCTTAATTGATCACTAGAGGTGTTTTGGCCTTTGGGGGTGAAACCTGGCACGAGAGTACCTATTTGTTTCTCAGTGGGGTTTGGTTGTTGCTTTGACCTTGTTGTGACTTTCCGGCATGGAATGTTTTCATGGTGGGTAGAATTTTCATGTACATAACTTATTTTAAAGTTAATTTTTTAATTTATTTTCCATTCATGCATTTTTTGGGGTCCCTAATGGTTTTATGAAGAATAGGTGAGTTTTCATGAAATGGGCCAACACGAAACCACATTTTCTAGTATTAAATTATTTTTTTTAATATCATATTCATTATAATGATGTATTTTGTGATTTCACCTCCCTCTTGACCCTATGAATCCCAGGCGCGCTCCCATTTCCTTTTCCCCTCTTTGGAGCTCGTTTCCATTGTGATTGAGTGCTGAAATGATTAGGGTTTCTAAAATCGGGGAGATTTGAGGAGGTAAGTTATTTCCACCATAACTCTATCAATTATTACTATTTTTCCCAAATTCCAACTCTTATATTACCTTCTAAATATTTTTAGAATATACATTAAATTTTTATCTATTTTAATATTCATATTATGGCTGATTTTGGGTCCTTTTCATCAGGATTGTTTTGGGTAAGTGATTCCTTCTTGGTATCGTCCTTTTCCGTTAGGGTTTCCCCTCTCTTTCATTATGTTCTAAAATTTCCAGAAGATAGGGTTCAAATATAGGGTTTTATTTTGTGACCTTATTTGTATCATATTGTGGTATAGGTCTGTATTTATCTTCTATGTGGTGTAGCAGTGGTGTAGTTGAAGTTTCAAACCATGTTTTTGAGCGATTTGTCACTTCTGGTAGGTGATTCCATGTGTAATCATTTCTAGATGAGTTATTTTGCTTGAATAACTTATTCTGAATGTTCCTAATATGCTGTGTGTGGTGTGGAAATTTTTTACGTTGAATTTTGTTAAGCATTTTTTTATAGTTCCATTTTAGCTTAGAATTTGGTGTTTTTCATGTGTAACCCTTTGGGTATTGTTTGGGTGTGTATTATAACATTTGAAATTTGTTTAATAAATATTTTTTGGGATAAAAATTATGATTTTGAAGGTTATTTTTGTGCCATTATGTTTTGGAGAGGATTTTGTTATTGGTTTAAGGTGTAAAACCATATTGTACTTCTTGAAAGTGATTTTGAAAAATGTGCTTTTCATCTGGATATTTTGTGGTATTGTTTGAGGTGTTTGTATAAAACATGGGGGGTAGTTTAATAAATGTTTTTGGGGCTTCCAAATCTATTTTGAATTTTTATTGGTGTCATGTTGTCCTTGAAATAAGATTTTGAAATGGATTTTATGTGAAAAGATTTGGTACACTCTTTAGAATTGTTTTATGAAAGTTTTGAATGGTTTAAGGATTTATGTAAGAGGTGAAACAATATTGGAAAACGAATTTGGATTGTTTATACTATAAAATGGACCACTTGAAATGTGAATAGGTCTGTCATGATATGTGTATCCTCTATGAAAGGATTTATAAAAATGATTAATGGATTTAGTGAAATGTGAAATAGGTGTGAACGTGATGTGGGCTTTTTGTGTGAGTGCGATGTGAAAAATGGATTTTGTTTATAAAAAGGGTTCTATGAAACATGTTAGTGGGATATTATGAAATGTTTAGAATATTTTTAGGGACTTTATAAAATTGTTAAATGATGTGTTGAATTGTGATAGTTATGAAAAAAGTATGTGGGCTATTTTGGTGTGAGTTTGATTTCAAAACTCATTTCAATGAAAAGATAAATTTTTGACTTGTGTGATGTACATGGGGATATTTGGTTGATGTGTGAGTGGATGTTATATTTTAATCTTAAAACTATATTTCCTGGCTTGTTGAACTTGTTTTAGCACAAAGGAAAAACCCAGGTATCTAGGTGGGTGGACGTGTACTAGTGTGCTAGTGAATCTGTGGGGTTTAGCCTCATTTTCAATTAGAAATATTGATGCTTAAAACACTAACTAAACTATGATGATGATGATTGGGAACCACTAGGTTATGAGAATGTTACTTACTAGTGGCTTGTGCATGAGAACATATTTTTTTTGTAGATACTCTCACCGATATACGAGGTACCTGGTACCCACAACTTGCTAGTGCCTATGGGTTATTTCCTATTGTGTGTTCTCTTTAGATCCTTTATACATAATATCGGCATACGGTATATTTGGAAGTAAAAATTCAGTAGCTTTTGAATTTATTTTAAAAGTCTTGATTCTTTAAATTAGCCGACATGAAAATGGATTTTTTTAGTTGCATCTTTTAGAAATTGTATCAAGAAATTACATGTTTTTGAAAACCTGCATGCTTTTCGTATTTGAAAGTTTTTCACATGGAATCTCATAGTGGTGGTATCCTACTAGGCATTGTCTCACACCCTAATTACACCCTTTGGTGTAAGTAGACTTCGTTTTTTTTGTCACAGTTTTGGGTAAAACGTTTGTGCCAACAGTTCGGGTTTTTAGCGGTCCATCATGATATGGTGTTGTGGATTTGGCTTGAGTGTGGTGCATCTATCCATGTAGAGTGTAACACCCCAGGTAAATAAGGAATATGACATTTTCATATTTATCCATATTTTTGAATAAAATATTAATATGATTTTAAAGGGGACTCTATGCTTGATGGCGTACCCAACACGCAACAACGAGTTTCTTGGGAATCTTACGTTGCACTCTAATAATTAAATAATATTATTTTAAATGGTAGTTAACATGTAGCAATTGTAATGGCGGGAATGGATAGAAATAACTAAAATATGATTATATATGTTCTTAAATATTCTTACATTTATACAATAAAAGATAAAGGCTTAAAATACGGAAAGAATTCAATTTTAGGCTTATATGCCCTAGTTTTCACTAAAGGTTCACTTATCACCTTTTGATGGTGAACCTTAAATAAATATAGTTTTGTTCACTCTTAAACATTCTTTTGGACCAAATAAAACTCTTATTAAGAATGGGACATCAATATTTACTTTGTGTAAATTTTTGGTATCTTTCCGATAAAGTTCATTTTTTTAATGTATAGTGTAAAATGTTGTATTTTAATTCAAAACCACTTTTTAACCTAATTTATTTATATTATTAGATTATATTTTGAATTGGTTTTAAAGTGAAATTAGAAAATATTTTTACCATTAAATCCAATTGTGGTCGTTGGAATCAATTTCACTTTGAAATCAGACTTAAACTAGTGTCAATCTTTTGATACTTATTGTTTCAAAAAACACGCTATTTGTCATGACAGTGGGAATTAATTATTAAATTAATTAATGTGACTTATATGTTTTGAATTTTGTAAAACGGACTTCATTTTTGAATTCAGAATATCAAATATAGCATAGGGTGAATTTTTGGGATTTTTCTGAAAAACATCAATTTTTGATGAATAGTGAAACCACTAAGTGATACTTATAAAAACTGATTTTCCGTTTAAATGAAATTTTTCGATCATTGTGTTTTGATTTTCAGAAATCAGACATACATGGTTGTCATTAATAAGTAAAATGTGGTTCAATGAGATTAAAATAATTTTTTGGTGAATAGTAACTTATTAAGTTTTTAATCACGATCAGTGGTAATTAGTGTAGTTTAAGGTAAAAATAATGCTTTAATAAAATAAGATGAGCTTGAAACATGTCTTACCCTCATTGGTTGTATCATGTCTGACCAATACAAGCCATGGGTCAACTTGGGGACCCCATGGATCCACATTGGTTGGGAAATGACATAAATAACTTTTTATTTAATGTAAAAGTAAAAATGACACAAACATGATATGTTTTACTAAAACAATTTTTAAGTGGGGTTATACAAGTCATCTTTTTGATTATAAATATTCCTTGGAAAGATAAAAAGATTTCCTACATCATAGTATTTTTATTATAATTTTTAGACATTATATAAATTAAATTATTTATGACATAATAATGATGCAGCGATGACATCATTATTTGACGATTTAAATAAAATGGAACGATAATGTAAAATATATGAACTACACATGTCCAAAACTTATTGGATGGGTGGATTTCAAACCCTTATCACCTTATACACGTTTTATATCAATGTGGGACCTTTTAAAACCGAAACACCTTTTCAAATAAAGTAATATTTCTTACTTTCCAAAAGTACCCCTCCTCTCCTCTTATAAAAGGCCCCCACCTCTACCTCATTTCATACACTCCTCAAGCCTTTGGCTCGGCCAAACCATGCCCAATTACTCTCTACACATCCCTCTCCTCATCCTAGTGGATTCCCTTTGGTCTGAATCATTTCAAATGAAGCCTTTAGGCTCAAATCAAAAGGAGTTACACTTTTAAAGGTAATTCATTCTCTCTTGTTCATTTGTTTTATTTTGCTTCTCCAACCCTCTAAACACTTTTTATTTACTTCTATTGTAACAACACCAGTATCTTCAATATACTAGGATGTTGTTATAATATTTATTCGAGCTACACTCTCACACAAATACATCAAATGGTTAATGTACATACGGTTTCCGTGGATGGTGAAATTCTGCCTCCCGAAACGATGATTGTTCAATACTCATTTAACACCTTCAAAGGTGGCCATTATGATGTCACTATTTTTATATATTATATATAATATGTTTATGTTTTATTTATGCTTCTGTATTTTTCATTTTTGTCTTACCATTATGGATTCCATTATGGGTATACGCGAGATCTTCATTTAAGGAAGTGCGGACTACAGCCTCCTCAAAGTGATTTGATTCGTTAAATACCATATGTGGGACGTATAACGGATGGAACTATGATATTATATATGATATTATACTCGAATTAAACTATACCTTTATATCAGTATTATTCTATTCTATAAAATACGAAATAGAAATGAAAGTAGTGTTCATGCGTACGTACGGCTTACCGTCTCCATGAACGGTGCATTTCATTTATTACCTCTAAATGATTATGTAATGTTATAAATGCATGAATGTACTGGATATATATAACATATATGATATCTAAATCATGAATAAAATTCTGGATATAATAAAAATTTGGCCACACGAACAACATGTAATTGTAAGAAGTCCACTTTCGACTTAAGAACCAAGTATTGGCAAAACAAGTATTATTAACTTAAATGTTTACATAAATGTTTATGACATGGTAATAAGTGATATAAAAGGAATAATTAACTTGAAAAAGGTTATTAATGAAGTAGAAATTAACTCAAGTTTATTATTCAGGAGATTAAAGAACGATCGAGTCAAGTCGGACCCGAGATAAGGGATGTTACCACTCTCTTTCTTTTTAAGTACACTCTTTTATGTCATTTATTTTAAGCTCATATTTATTATGATTGGGATGTTCTTTTATATTACATTTACTGTAATTTTTATGTTCATGTGATGAGAGACCCTATTCTCTCTCATCAATCCATTTTGAATGTTTTGAGTGGCGACGTTAGGCTGCCGAACTTTCGTAAGAGATCTAACCTCTGTCTTTCTTTTTAAGTACTCTCCTTTATGTCACTTCTTTTAAACTCCTCCTTGTAAGGTTGGGGGATGTTATTTTATATTCCTATTGCTGTACATTTTATTTTAATGTGATGAGATACCCTATTTTATCTCATCAATCCATATTCGGAAGTTTTATGTGGCGCCGTTAGGCTGCCGAGTTTTTGTAAGGGATTTTTCATCTCACTTTTATTCCCGTGATATTTATGCTACATTTTCCACAAATTCCATTGAGTGGTGTATTTACTGCCCATTATTCTACTCCTTGTGTAATATACTTTCATTTATGAGTATTTACATCAATGATCTATTGTCCTTTTTTCATGGGGTGTATGTTTTGAAAGATACCCAAGTCGGTAAGGGAACCTTTCACCCTCCTCTTTTTTAAAAGACTTCTTTTGTTGGGTATTTTAATTTACATATTGCTATGTTGGGATATGTTCTCATATATCCTTATTGATTTAAATTTAATGTCCAGGTGATGAGATACACTTATTATCTCTCATCAACTCATTCTGATGTGATGTCGTTAGGCTGTCAAGGGAACTTTTTAACCCAATTTCGATTTCTTTGGGTTCAACATGTAGTCATTGAATATGTCATCCATTGAATATGTGTGAATGACCTTTTATTGTTTTACACTTAATATCCACTTATATTGGGTGTATTTATATTTGTCACACATATTTTTGAGATTGATTTGTCCTTAATTTAAGGATACCTTCTTTATAAGGGATTTCATCACATTTGACATTTCTATTGAGGGTTCATTGTTGTTATGCACCAATTCACTCTTATATGGTGTATATACTGTCCTTTGGAGTATTATATCATGAATACTTTTATTCTAATGATATTATAATGTTCTGAATAAATGTTATTCCTCGATTATTGTATTCAAGTTTCTCTAATTTTGGTAAAACCCCTTTAACCAAAATGTCATTTTAAATGTTTTAATTATTAGTTCTTATTAATATCCATGTTTTCAAAATGGTTTTAAGGATTTATTTATATTGATATTAATGGATTAAAATTTTAAAAGATTCAAGGTGGTATGGGACCCTTTGATTCAAAAATCTCTTTATTAAATGTTTAAAATGGTTTTGGAAATGGTTTCTTTTTGAATGGATTCATTATTTCAATATCCTAAAATGTTATATTGTGAATTAAATGTGGAAATGTTGTGTTTCCTTTATTCATTTTTATGTGATACGATTATGTTATGGTTCTTGGGAATTGTTATTAAGAACGGGTGGTTCCGTGATAAACTAAGGGCGGGTGAGCCTGATATAGCTCTCCAATGCATTGGGTAACACGAAGGAGTGGAACGTTAAGGTTTCTCCGAAGAGATTTAGGGAATATACTGTGATGGGTATTCCAAATGTAACCAAGAGGGTTACTACCTAAGTAAGAATGTTATGAATGCCTCATGTTACCTTTATGTCTTATGTTTTCTATGATTTATTCATGATTTGATATGCCTATGTTTTATAGGTAAAGTATGATTTCATTATTATGTATATATGAACTCATGTTTCCTTTCCATATTTTTTATAACCCTTACTGAGCTTTTTATGCTCATCCCATGTTTTTGAAATGCTTTTCACAGGTCAAGGGAAAGGTACATGATGTGACGATAGTGTCAAGGATGTGTAAAGAAGGAATCCGTGTTTTATTTTAAATAGGTTTCCATTGATGGGAAGAATGAATATTGTCTTTTATGTAACCACCTTGTTTAAATGTGGAATGTAATGCAAGTTTCATGATCTAATTCTCTAAAACTCTAAACCTGAAAAGATCCTCAATGTGGAATCTTGTAATAACTGAAGTTTAAGTAAGGTTTAAGGCTGGGGCCTTATAGTTGGTATCAGAGGTCGGTTTATATAACTATAGAGGTTAGGGTATTCTTTAATCATAAGTGACATTACCATAATGGTTAGGATTTCAGAAAGAGTCCTAGTTTTAGATAAAGTGAATGAGTAAGTGTATCTTAGTGTTTACCTTCCTCATTAGTACATGATGGTTTTGTTGATATACTCACAATGACATTTCTATTTTTAGTGAATGGATGGATCTAGAAGGCACCAAAGAGACAACAGGTTTGAAGGAAACTGTGGTGGTTCTCTGATTAAGATACTAGATAAAATGGAGGATTCAATAAGGAAACTCGTGGTTGTTCTAAACCAAATATCAAGGAGTCGTGATCAACCACTTGAACCTTGGTATGATCTTTAATGCATCATGTACGAGATGACCAATCCATGTGGAAGTTCAGGTAATAATTATAAAGGTAACCATTAGAGTTTATATGATCCATACTTTTGAGGTAATTATGGGTTATTATATGATATTATGGAAAATGAAAGGAATGAGTTAAACTTGAGGTTAAAATATGTTATGATCATTTTTGATGATTTTATCTCTCTTTGGGGAATGATTTAAGAATTATATAGTTTTGGAAAAAGGACAACACGCAGACCGTGTGACAACCCGTCACGTCGGACAATGCTGCGGGAATCGAACCCACAACCAAAGTACGACTGGTATTTATCATCTACCACTGGACTACGTGAAGTCCCTGGTTAGTTTGAATGATTCTTTTTAGTTATATGATTTTATGAATTAAGAGTAAGTTGATTTTGGAGGATATGTGATTAGGATAATTACTTTTCAATGTGAGACTTTAGGAGCAATTGATGTTGTTTGGAGATAAATGTTACGATTTAACTTGGAAGACTATGTGACTAAATCCATCAAATATTTGGGTTTCAATCTTATATTGGTTTACTTTGAAGAATTATATGGACAAATTTTGGAGATTAAGAATATATTTTCTTTTTATAAGGGGTTATCCTTTTCTGGATTATCTGATCTTGTACTAACCTTTTTGGTTTTGGTTTTGGTTAAAGCCTAAATACATGGGATGTATATAGTTCTCTTTTGGTGATTAGGTGATTCTCTAGAAGTTGATTATAGTACTCTTAATGCGAACAAGTATCCCTAAATACTCATCTTTTGGAACAAATATGAGTTTGACTAAGGAATCTAGTAAAAGTTGAAAGTCAACATGATAAGTGATTATGCTTCCTTATGAATAAATTCTTCAATAAAAAGTAACTTAAAACAAAAATGTTTTCTATTAACTTTTCCTACTGGGGAATCTAATACAGTTTAACCCATCACAAGTTTGTGATTTTCTTGTGGTTAACTTTCTCCTAAACATGTTTTCTATCACACTCCATCAGAACATGACCCTTTGTTTTTTCCTCCATGTCCATATTTTCATACTTGGAATCCTAGTATGGGTTAACTCGGGTGACCTCTGTGCTTATCTTTCTTTATTTTAATGTGATTGTTTTACCGACTCTTGTTCCAATGTGGGACGTTCAAGGATGTTTCCAAGCGCAATTTTAAAATTGCGAGGACGCAATTCCCAAAAGGGGGGAAGGATGTAACACCCCAGGTAAATAAGGAATATGACATTTTCATATTTATCCATAATTTTGAATAAAATATTAATATGATTTTAAAGGGGATGCTATGCTCGATGGCGTACCCAACACGCAAAAACGAGTTTCTTGGGAATCTTACGTTGCACTCTAATAATTAAATAATATTATTTTAAATGGTAGTTAACATGTATCCATTGTAATGGCTGGAATGGATAGAAATAACTAAAATATGATTATATATGTTCTTAAATATTTTTACATTTATACAATAAAAGATAAAGGCTTAAAATACAAAAAGGACTAAATTTTAGGCGTATATGCCCTAGTTTTTACTAAAGGTTCACTTATGACCTTTTGATGGTGAACCGTCATTAAATATAGTTTTGTCCACTCTTAAACATTATTTTGGACCAAATAAAACTCTTATTAAGAATCGGGACATCAAAATTTACTTTGTGTAAATTTTTGGTATCTTTCCGATAAAGTTCATTTTTTTAATGAATAGTGTAAAATGTTGTATTTTAATTCAAAACCACTTTTTAATCTAATTTATTTATATGATTAGATTATATTTTTAATTGTTTTTAAAGTAAAATTAGAAAATATTTTTACCATTAAATCCAATTGTGGTCGTTGGAATCAATTTCACTTTGAAATCAGACTTAAACTAGTGTCAATCTTTTGATACTTATTGTTTCATAAAACACGCTATTTGTCATGACAGTGGGAATTAATTATTAAATTAATTAATTTGACTTATATGTTTTGAATTTTGTAAAAAGGACTTCATTTTTTAATTCAGAATATCAAATATAGCTTAGGGTGAATTTTTGGGATTTTTCTGAAAAACATAAATTTTTGATGAATAGTGAAACCACTAAGTGATACTTATAAAAATTGATTTTCCGTTTAAATGAAATTTTGTCATCATTGTGTTTTGATTTTAAAAAATACAACATACATGGTTGTCATTAAGAAGTAAAATGTGGTTCAATGAGATTAAAATAATTTTTTGGTGAATAGTAACTTATTAAGTTTTTAATCGCGATTAGTGGTAATTAGTGTAGTTTAAGGTAAAAATAATGCTTTAATAAAATGAGATGATCTTGAAACATGTCTTACCCTCATTGTTTGTATCATGTCTGACCAATACAAGCCTTGGGTCAACTTGGGGACCCCATGGATCCACATTGGTTGGGAAATGACATAAATAACTTTTTATTTAATGTAAAAGTAAAAATGACACAAACATGATTTGTTTTACTAAAACAATTTTTAATTGAAGTTATACAAGTCATATTTTTGATTATAAATATTCCTTGGAAAGCTAAAAAGATTTCCTACATCATAGTATTTTTTTTATAATTTTTAGACATTAAATAAATTAAATTATTTATGACATAATAATGATGCAGCGATGACATCATTATTTTTCGATTTAAATAAAATGGAAAGATAATGTAAAATCTATGAACTACACATGTCCAAAACTTATTGGATGGGTGGATTTAAAACCCTTATCACCTTATACACGTTTTATATCAATGTGGGACCTTTTAAAACCGAAACACCTTTTCAAATAAAGTAATATTTCTTACTTTCCAAAAGTACCCCTCCTCTCCTCTTATAAAAGGCCCCCACCTCTAACTCATTTCACGCACTCCTCAAGCCTTTGGTTCGGCCAAACCCTGCCCAACTACTCTCTCCACATCCCTCTCCTCATCCTAGTGGATTCCCTTTGGGATGAATCCTTTCAAAGTAAGCCTTTAGTCTCAAATCAAAAGGAGTTACACTTTTAAAGGTAATTCATTCTCTCTTGTTCATTCGTTTTATTTTGCTTTTCCAACCCTCTAAACTCTTTTTATTTACTTATTTTGTAACAAAACCAGTATATTAAATATACTATGATGTTGTTATAAGATTTATTCGAGCTACACTCTCACACAAATACATCAAATGGTTAAAGAACATACGGTTTCCGTGGATGGTGAAATTCTGCCTCCCGAAACGATGATTGTTCAATACTCATTTAACACCTTCAAAGGTGGCCATTATGATGTCACTATTTTTATATATGATATATTATATGTTTATGTTTTATTTATGCTTCTTTATTTTTCATTTTTGTCTTACCATTATGGCTTCCATTATGGGTATACGCGAGATCTTCATTTAAGGAAGTGCGGACTACCGCCCCCTCAAAGTGATTTGATTCGTTAAATACCATATGTGGGACGTATAATGGATGGAACTATGATATTATATATGATATTATACTGGAATTATACTATACCTTTATATCAGTATTATTCCATTCTATAAAATACGTAATAGAAATGAAAGTAGCGTTCATGCGTACGTACGGCTTACCGTCTCCATGAACGATGCATTTCATTTCTTACCTCTAAATGATTATGTAATGTTATAAATTCATGAATGTACTGGATATATATGAAATATATGATATCTAAATCATGAATAAAATTCTGGATATAATAAACATTTGGCCACAAGAACAACATGTAATTGTAAGAAGTCCACTTTCGACTTAAGAACCAAGTATCGGCAAAACAAGTATTATTAACTTAAATGTTTACATAAATGTTTATGACATGGTAATAAGTGATATAAAAGGAATAATGAAATTGAAAAAGGTTATTAAGGAAGCAGAAATTAACTCAAGTTTATTATCCAGGATATTTAAGAACGATCGAGTCAAGTCGGACCCGAGGTAAGGGATCCTACAACTCTCTTTCTTTTTAAGTACACTCTTTTATGTCATTTATTTTAAGCTCATCTTTCTTATGATTGGGATGTTCTTTTATATTAAATTTACTGTAATTTTTATGTTCATGTGATGAGAGACCCTATTCTCTCTCATCAATCCATTTTGGAAGTTTTGAGTGGCGCCGTTATGCTGCCGAACTTTCGTAAGAGATCTAACCTCTCTCTTTCTTTTTAAGTACTCTCCTTTATGTCACTTCTTTTAAACTCCTCCTTGTAATGTTGGGGGATGTTCTTTTATATTACTCTTGCTGTAAATTTTATTGTAATGTGATGAGATACCATATTTTATCTCATCAATCCATATTCAGAAGTTTTATGTGGCGCCGTTAGGCTGCCGAGTTTTTGTAAGGGATTTTTCATCTCACTTTTATTCCCGTGAGATTTATGCTACATTTGCCACAAATTCCATTGAGTGGTGTATGTACTGCCCATTATTCTACTCCTTGTGTAATATAATTTCATTTATGAGTATTTACATCAATTATCTATTGTCCTTTTTTCATGGGGTGTATGTTTTGAAAGATACCCAAGTCGGTAAGGGAACCTTTCACCCTCCTCTTTTTTAAAAGACATCTTTTGTTGGGTCTTTTAATTTACATATTGTTATGTTGGGATATGTTATCATATATCCTTATTGATGTAAATTTAATGTCCAGGTGATGAGATAAATGTTTTATCTCTCATCAACTCATTTTGATGTGACGCCGTTAGGCTGTCAAGGGAACTTTTTAACCCAATTTCGATTTCTTTGGGTTCAACATGTAGTCATTGAATATGTCATCCATTGAATATGTGTGAATGACATTTTATTGTTTTACACTTAATATCCACTTATATTGGGTGTATTTATATTTTTCACACATATTTTTGAGATTGATTTGTCCTTAATTTAAGGATACATTCTTTATAAGGGATTTCATCACATTTGACATTTCTATTGAGGGTTCATTGTTCTTATGCACCAATTCACTCTTATATGGTGTATATACTGTCCTTTGGAGTATTATATCATGAATCCTTTTATTTTCATGATATTATAAAGTTCTGACTAAATGTTATTCCTCGATTATTGTATTCAAGTTTCTCTAATTTTGGTAAAACCCCTTTAACCAAAATATCGTTTTAAATGTTTTAATTATTTGTTCTTATTAATATACATGTTTTCAAAAGGGTTTTAAGGAATTATTTATATTGATATCAATGGTTTAAAATTTTAAAAGATTCAAGGTGGTATGGGACACTTTGATTCAAAAATCTCTTTATTAAATGTTTTAAATGGTTTTGGAAATGGTTTCTTTTTGAATGGATTCATTATTTCAATATCCTAAAATGTTATATTGTGAATGAAATGTGGAAATGTTATGTTTCCTTTATTCATTTTTATGTGATACGATTATGTTATGGTTCTTGAGCATTGTTATGAAGAATGGGTGGTTCCGTGATAAACTAAGGGCGGGTGAGCCCGATATAGCTCTCCAATGCATTGGGTAATGCGAAGGAGTGAAACGTTAAGGTTTCTCCGAAGCGATTTAGGGAATATACAATGATGGGTATTCCAAACGTAACAAAGAGGGTTACCCCCTAAGTAAGAATGTTATGAATGCCTCAAGTTACCTTTAGGCTTTATGTTTTCTATGATTTATTCATGATTTGATATGCCTATGTTTTATGGGTAAAGTATGATTTCATTCATATGTATATATGAACTCCTGTTTCCCTTCCATATTTTTTATAACCCTTACTGAGCTTTTTATGCTCATCCCAAGTTTTTGAAATGCTTTTCACAGGTCAAGGGAAAGGTACATGATGTGACGATAGTGTCAAGGATGTGTCAAGAAAGAATCCGTGTTTTATTTTAAATAGGTTTCCATTGATGGGAAGAATGAATATTGTCTTTTATGTAACCACCTTGTTTAAATGTGGAATGTAATGCAAGTTTCATGATCTAATTCTCTAAAACTATAAACCTGAAAAGATCCTCAATGTGTAATCTTGTAATAACTCAAGTGTAAGTAAGGTTTAAGGTCGGGGCCTTATATAGAGGTTCTTGGGCTATCCATTGTGGGTTTAATCATTTGTTATAGAAATCTATAATTGTTTTAAATTATGTAATTCAGTTCTGAAATTTTGTAAAAGATGGTTTTGTTTGAAAAATACAGATTTGTTTTATTGGATTTTTCCGTTGTTTTATGTTTATAAACTTGAGAAAATCATTCCAAAATTTCGTTTTCTATTACCTGAGCACATGTGCCAGACCATGGGGATAGGGAAATCCCTTCAGGACTTGTCACGGGCTGGGTTTGGTGCTGGTTTTGGCAGAGACCAGATTTGGTTTGTGAAAAAACTCATCCCTCCCTTCCCTTGATGTCACCTTATTCTTCAAGAAAAAAACCCCTAAAAACAATAGAATAAAACCATACAATCAGGTTTGTGCTTTCACCTTTCTTCATGAATGTAGAATGGACCCAGGTATTCCACTTCATGTAGAAGATGCATGGTTTATCTTTTTAGATGGTGTTCGTGACATTGAAAAGCATAGTTGGTGAATAATGGGTCAACCACTAGATCACAATTATTCGTACATCACATATCACATTGATGGATTGAGTAACCAATCACATTTTGTGGGACTCAGTTCTTTGTGAAGCTATTTGATGGTGTGTTGTACCTATCGAAGGCTTCCATGATAACTTCTTCATGGAGAATTGAAGGCTCGTAGAGCAATGATTGCTCTACATGACGTGATGCATATAGATATGTTCTGTTTTTTGAAACAGGAGCTCTCAGGTGTGTTGGAGGAGTACCTCATCTCATCCCGGGATCCTGCTTTTATAAGTGATGGATAATTCATCTTCCACATTCAAAATCCATGTATCTAACATTAGTATTGGGGCCTTGGATTCCCAATATCCATGGATTAAATATTTCAAAGCCACGAGACCATGATAAGCCGCATGTCTCAAGTGTTTTCTTATTCATATGCGAGATTTTATCTTCATGAATGGACTTAAGATAGCATGCAAAATTCTCCTAAATTAATCTCGCAAAAACACACATTGCCATGGAAACCCCTTTTTCCTCAGAGGATCCTTCTTCATCAAGATATAACATTCATGTGAGATGTATATTGCATGTGTGGTCTTGATTTGATCCAATAATCCACATTGTGTCAAAATAATAAGGAATGGTGGTTTTGATGTGATCATCTATCATATCTGGTGAGATACAATAGTGGTATAATGTGCTTGAGGATGAAGTTGATGAAACGGCTGGATCAAATCCATGGGTGATCAAACTACACTAACTCAAACTCACAAGGCGGCAGATCAGATGATAAGGGGAGATTACATCCATCTTTCACAGACTGATCAGACGGTCGATATAGATGAGGGATGTGATGAGTGACTGAGATTGCATCTAATTTTTTAAAAGGATACCCCAAATCAAAATGATAATGCCGGAAAGGTGCGATTTATTAATCAAATGATCTCGATAAATTCTCATAATTCTCCTATACCCCCTCGGGTGTCTCCCTACACAAATTCGTTGCAGGCACACTTTTGTACTTACCCACGCCTCATGCCAGGACTCACCTTGCACCCACTATGCATCCATGTGCAAGGGTATATCACCATGCATGCACTCATATAGATAAATACATAACACACACTTAACTTCCTCAAGAAGGGATGATCTTGAGGGATTCTATCAAATGTGGAAGACACTTGGGTCCCGCAAGTTCTTGAGGTTAGGTCCTCTACTATCTTCTTTGGTTGGCCAAAGTTTTGTAAGCCAAAAACAACTTTTTTAAGTGAAACTCATTTCCATATTAAATTCAATGCCTCTTCTTCTTCAAATAAAAATATGAGAAATCCCATTATTTTGTATTTCTATTTGGAAGATGAATTAAAAAGATAACTTCAATCATCCTGATGGGGATTCTACTTCAATATTGTAAACCAAGTACCACATATTATACATGTTCTTTTATCTTAGGAGCAGTACATCAAATATTAGATATCCATTCTCTATTTCACATTAGAGAGCATCTCTTACAAAAAATGCAATTAACTGACCTCATTGATAACAAATAAAACTCAATTACAAAAGTGGTCCCAACAACTATATTATTATAAATTTAAAGAAGGAATGAATAACGAACAACATTACATTGTGGTGGTGGTAATTCACAATGATGTACCCGAGAAGTTTTTATTTTCCAACTGATGGGAATTTAGGAAGGTCATTATGATTTTATAATTAATGTATAAAAATTATTTCTTATGTTATATATATAAACATTAAATAATCATAATAAATTGAAGCTCTATATGTCAGTGGTATTCTACACGTGTGTAAGAGAGATAATTTTACATATTAATTCCAGGAATGATATATGTATATCATTGGTGACATTATCATTAAAATGATTAATCATATTAAGATTCATATAATTTTTTTTATTAGTACCACAAATTTTGCAGATGTAAATGCTGAAATGTTTTAATAAATGGTTTGTAAGATTAATTACACTTCATTTGTAGGCTTACATTAGGTTATTTATAACTGAATATTTTAATGGATACTAAATCATACCATCGACATTGACTCATGTATAGGGATAGTGATAGTAGAATAGATAAGGCATTTATAAAGCTATACAGATCCCATTTTTTAATTTAATGAGAGAAATGGTTTCCTTTAATATGGGATTGAAATGACACACAAGTAATTACATAATACATTAGTTTATAATTATGTTACCCTCTAGTAAAATCATCCCAAATGGATTTTATTTTCCTCAAAATAGGGTTATGGATAAAATATACTCTTTAAGTGAATGATATATAGAGTTTATGTCCCATATTAACCTTATCATTTTATTTATCTCATCGGTAATCAAATTACATTATTAAATATAGCAATGAAACTTTCATTATTTAATGGTTATAGTTTTACACACAAGATTTAAATTGTATCATAAATGAAGAAGGTATGAAATAATGATTCCTTAGAAAACCTACATACCATATTTTATATTTTTACAATTTTTATTATTTTAAAGAAATATTATTATCAGAAAATACTACCACTCTCATTTTATGATAAATTCAGATAATTTGAAACTGAAAATTACATGGTTGCAAGGTATTTTTATTATTATCATTTCACACATCATTAATATATAAATTAATATATATATATAGATTTGGAATCAATAATAAATTCGTTAATTTTTTTTAATATTCTAAAAAATATATATTTTATTATTATATTTATATACTAATATCTTTTTTAGTGACTTGCATAGATTTTTTGTAAATTATCATTAATTAAAAATTATAAATAAATTAAAATGATAAAAATTTATATTTGATGTTCTTTTAAAAATAAATAAATATATTTTATCATCTTTTTATCCTTATGTAAGAATTTTAGTGATGATGTTGTCTAGAGATTGATATTTGGAACATTTCATAATATAAAATAATATACTTTTCATTAAAAAGAAAAAATTTAACCAAAATTCCATATATTATATTTTCAAATTATTTAGTAATATTTATTCAATTAAATTACATAACGTGAATTTTTGGGAGGATATTGGAACCCTAAATCATTCTTTTTTACTTGTTTCCACTACTTCACTCTTACTAAATAGATACACATTTATCAATAATACTACACATAATTTCCAAGAAGAAACATTTATATAAATTTGATCATCATTATACAAAATATCAAATACATTTTCTTCTAAATAATATATTAATAATTGTATGAAATCATTTTTCATAAAATGTTATTGTATAAAATTTAGAAAAAAAAATTAATTTACGCATAATATTTTACTGTTATGAAAATCATGGATAGTTATAATTAAAATGGTATTAATTATATTATTATAAATCAATTTTATTATATGTTATATTTATAAATAATACATAATAAATAGTTGTCTTTAAATAAATTTATTTAATGAAATAAAACTACATTATTGGAAAATTTATTATTCCAAGTCATTTATTGAGAAAATATTCATTTTAAAAAAATTCAATAATATAAATATAAAATTATTTTATAAAAATATATTTTTTTTATAAATAAAAATAGTCCTACATGTGTTATATATTTAATATTTTTTATAATCACAAAATGGAATACAATAAGTTTTATAAAAAATGCATTTGTTAAGAATAAAATGAATCTAAAAAAACCAATTTATTATTTTAAAAGAATAAGATAATATATTTTTTATGATTTTTACTATTATATATATATTTCATAATTTGTAAACTCATAATCATACAATCCAAATTGATGACTCTCTAATAATGGTCACAATTTAATTAAAATTTTTAACAATATATCATAATTCTTATGAAGTTATAAGTATCATGATAAGAAGGCTTTTGAAATTTTATTTTTCAAAAATAAATTTTGATGGAAAAAATTACCCCAATTAAATAAATTTTACCCATACCATTTTATCTAAATAATATTTTGTTATATCTTTGAAAATAACATTATTTTTAACCCCCATCGTAATGAGGGATTATAAACTAGTTTTGAAATAGTAAAGGTGGAAACATAAATATTAAATGAAATTAAACATTACTATGTTCCAATATAATTTAAAAAATAATGGGAAGAAAAATTATTGATTTAGAGGAGAAAAGAATCATTGAAGGAAAAATATAATGTAATATAAAACATTGATTTGATAATCATATATACGAGAAAAATAAATATTACATAGGTTTATAGAAAATAGATTAATATAGAATGAAGATAAAAGTCTAACAATTTTATCCAAGATACAATTAATTATTATTATGGAATATATTTCTATCCGCATAGATAAGAAGATAAAATGTGCATACTTGATTTCATTAATTTCATGGGAACAATTTCATCCTTTTATTATGGTTTTATGAATTTAGACTTCGTCAATTACCCCATGAAGTAAAATATGACAATTTATTTTTCATGGTAGATGTAATGAAGTAATAATTTATAATATCATATGATCCATTAAATGATGATAATTTATTCCGTCTATTTCAATCTATAATCAATGACAAAATTGATTGAACAAGTTATCCAATATATTTAAATATAATAAATTAATTTATAAATCTATAACAATAGCCCACAATGATCCACATAATTTATTACTTAAATAATAAACCCAAATAGACCTCTATAATAAATGATACCGATCATGAAATGAAAATATTAGAATAATTTAATCTCATTTCCATCAATTATCAACATCATGAATATAATTTTATTCATTCATAATGTCTTATACCAAAATGTATATATATTGATATTAAAATATGATAAATATCATAATATTTTACCCATGTAAGGTCACATAAAAGTTTTAAATTCATTCATAATATATTCCACCATTTATTCAACAAATTATCTCTTATATTATCTAGAATATTTCTTCTAAGTAAATCCTTACAGTAATGTTAAATCATATATAGATTCAGAATATCCATTTCAATTTTATTATAGTAGTAATTTATAGAAAATCTATGTACAAAGAAATATTCAATTCTTACAATAACTAAATATTCACTAAAGACTAAATAATTTTATTTTCAATGGGATTATTCATATAATCATCATCATGGAACCCACAATAACATAGTGTTGAAAATGTGTATCATAATTAGCCAAAGATTGGGGTCAAACCCTTTATTAAAAAAGAAAAATACATGATACCCTTTTTAATGGGAAAGAGAAAAACCATTACAAGTCATTAATGATTGAGGAATAATTCTACTACAAAACCATGTGCACAGACCATCAAAGAGGCCCAAAGGCCCATTGGGAAAAAACCCAACACATGCATCCAGATAAACCCTAGAAGCACCGCCGTCACAAACCAATGTCACAAGACCTGACGCGTTGCCAGCCGTAGGAGGCCCGCTAATAATCCCGACCTACAACTACACAAGGGTCGACATCTGGTATAGGATCCTGATCTACAAGAATGTGAAAACCCAGAAAACCGCTCCAGCGCCAGGGAGAAAAAATGCACAAGATTTCCAGCGGAAACAAGAAGCTTATGACCCCTCACCACCGCTAATGAAACCGAAAGTCTACCGTAGGATGGATCAACAATGTCGATCTGACCCCTCACCACCACGATTCAGGCCAAGACGGCCGAAAGGTCGACGCATATGAACCCTAGCTGAAGAACCACGCTAAAGAGGCCACCGCCCGAGCCACCGCGAGGAAGTCGAAAGACAACCTGGATCTGAAATGTTGCACTCTTCGAGAAAAATTTCCTTACCGCCGCATGAAGCCGAGCCGTCTGAATCACCACTCTAGAGAACCCAAGCTGAGGGCGCTTCCATACGAAGAAGTGAGATCCACAGCCGATGTCATGTCTCCTCTTTTATGTATCATAATTAACATTATTAAATTCTATTGATGTTATTTGATACAACTTCCATTTGTGCATTGATATTCTAGGTTCTATTATTTTTTTTCTACAATATTCTTTTGGATCGAGAATAGATTATCATAATTATCAAACTCCATGCATCTGTAAAATAAATATATGAGTGGAATATTCTATTTTGCATTTTCTCACTATTAATTTCATTTAATCAAAATTTAAAATGATATGAAAAATATTTTTATCAATTTTTATTCAGAAAACAATTGATATATCAATTATTATCCCTAAACAATTTCCATTGGCAACATTCCAACACAACTAGGAGGTATGTAATTGATGCCTTTTTCCTCCCTCAATGTTTTATATAACTTGATCTGCCTTATATCCATATATTTATTTTTTCATCACTATAACAGTGAGGGTTCTTAGGCCCCATTTTCGCAATTAGTTAAATTTTAGTGATTATTTATTTTTTTCAAAATTCACATATTGTTAAAATTAATTGGGGATTTTGTTTGAAACCATAAACGAATTGATAAATTTTTCTCTCAAAATTGTATTTAATAAAAACAAAAATATACATCATGTGATTTAACTTTTACCCCATATATACCATGGAATCATAATACATTTATCTAATCATTGTGGTTTCCTTCTATATTTTTTATGCGTCGTATGGGGAATGTACTTATTTAAAAATATCCCCTTAATTCGATTCATTATTTAGAAACAATTCCATCACATTTACTCATATTATTAATATCATACCAAAACATACCATCTTTTAGTTTCATTTGATAAATTTTTTGGATATATTTTTCATTGTTCCAGCAAAAAACAGTAGGTAAAATAATTTTCCTCTCAAATTGATCAATTTATCCCAACAAATGGATCATAAGGCCCATAAGTTATTTTTAGTCATTGTATCATAAACAATTCAATGGTATGATTCTCCCTCATTGGGACATTCAGATGTTCAATAGGACACATGTTATCACTAACAGATTTTGATAATTTCGTGTTGATAGTATTAATATATAAAATAACAACTATTGTGATAATTGATTTCCCATGAGGAAGGATGTTACATTAGCTATCACATTTTTTATTCCCTTGATTTTATATTATTACAACAATTGATAAAAACCAAAACCTATAGTGATAATAAAACTAGTCAAATTGAGAAATCATATTTTCAAGAAAAATAATTAATTTTATTTCAAAATTAGGACACATTATTTTCAATCAATGACAAAAATGGTTAATCCCATTACATAATTAGTATTATTGTATCAAAATCATTTAGAATAGTTCATACAAAAAATTCTAGTGAACATAATTAAATATCATGAAAATGTTACAATCTGATTACAATAAGTGTGAACACATAATGAAAAAAAATTATTGATGAGATACCCTTGACCAAATCATTTTTGGGTTTATACCCCAATACTATTTGGTGGAAAAACCATGTCCACATGTATTATCCAAGATGATTTTTCTTTCATAGAAAACCAAAAAGTATCTATATTACTAAAAAGATATTTTTTTACACTATACAATGTGTAAATATCAATTTTTTATACAATTATCTCAAACCCTTATCTCGATTAAATGACTAAACCCATCCCAATTACTGACTATAGAGAACCATGATTAAGATAAATAAATATTACAATATTTTAGGTGAATATTCAACAGATACCATTATGATCAATTCATGCTCTAAAAAGGGTTAGCGTCTTTGGGGAACTGATAAATAATCCTCTTATTTATTGAATGAATTATAAAGCTATCTATTTAGAATTCTTCATAAGAATACCCCACTAAAAACAATTCTTATTAACCTAGAGAATGAAAATATAAATAAATGGTGAGATCAGTATCTTAGTAATGGTAAACAAAATAGATTACAATCAATGATCATACATTATAATAATATAACCAAAATTTTATGATATAATGATATAAAATAGAAATCATCATACCTAATCTATCATAGATCTCTAACATGAGTAATTTAATTAAAAATCATCATAATAATGCACAAAATTTATAAGAGTGTATAATCATCAATAATCAATCATATCATTCATAGAATAACATAAAAATTAGATTGTTCAAAAAAACCCAATCTTATTAATAATTTGACTTTTATAAATTGGAAAAGGATCATACATTATATCAAGGAGATAAAATAAGGACCTCATATAAACATATGAACCTACAACCTATGATCACTTATATTTGAATAGACAAGAAAAATAGTTCCACCCAAAATCATATGTCATTAAAAACCATCAGAAGACATTATATTATATAGATGAAAACATGTTATATGAGATATTATATTTTCATGAATATTAGGTACACCTGTAAAGTAATAATGAATAAAACTAGGAAAATGAAAAAAAAATTAGAACATGAAATGTAATTCACCCTTACCATTCAATCTAGTTTTTTCCGATATATATTTCTTATTACCCATTTTCATTATGAGTGTATTTTCAGCCAGGAATTGGTAGGAAACCAATGATAGTGACATCATGGATTTTTTGTATTTTCATATTTTCCTTCAATATATATAGTGGGAATTGGATAGTTATATAATGTGTAATGGGGCTTAATAACATATAATGTTGGCTAGAATCATTTAGTGAGTTTTAATTCATTCCCTGATTTTAACTCATCATATATGGATACCCATTATGTAATGGTTACACATCATGTAATAGATACACGATGTTGAAGGGTTACATGTTGTATAATGTAAAAATATGGTGTTTAATTTAAAAGGTTGTGCATTTTTTGTGTAACTTATAAAAATTATTTATGATTTATAAAATATTACACACCATGTAATTACCCGATTTCTGGTTTTTAGGTTGTCATATTGGTGGTTGAGGGATCATTTTAATTTGCATCCTTCTACTCTCATATAGAGCTCTTATCCTTGGTGATTTCAGGTATTTTCCTTTGATTTGGAATAATTCATTTAGTGATTGATCTACAGTATTATGTGCTTTATCACATCAAGACATCTTTTCTATTGTCTACGGTGAAATTTTAAGTTGAGTCATAATTTTTTATAGGTATTGGTATTCAGATTGGATTTTCTGTCAACAATTTAATGTTATTTTTCATGCCTTGTTATTTTAAGGATGATCTTACGTGTTGTAATTCCTTTTGTAAAAGGTAATTAGGTTTTATACTCTATTGAGGAAATTGGATCTATTAAATTGTACCAATTTCTTGAATTAATTATGGTTCATATTGATTTCCTTTTATTTCCAAGGAAATTCATTGTGTTGAAATCTGAAAGGTGATTTTTTAGTGTTTTAAAGTGGTTTCTTACTTCATATTAGTATTTACTTGATTTGAAATATAAAATATTTTTCCAACCCTAAAATCATATATAATTGGATATGAAATGGTTTCATAAAAATTTGAGCATGGTTTTTAGAATATAAATGGAAAAATATTACAGAAAACGAATATTCAGTGTGTTGAGAAAGATACACAAGTACCATTCGTTTTCGTGACACCAAAATATGATAACCTATTGTACGTCCATTGACTATGGAATAAATTCATGTTAGTTTGTTCCAAAATTGTGCATTGTTATGATTTTTTGTGTTTATTATAGATTTCCCCACAAACTAGAGCCTGGTGGGAAGGCGCATTGTTGTTTCTTGTTTTTTAATATGTGATTTTTTATTTCATTGTTATTGGAAGACATTTATATTTATATTTTTTTTCCTTAAATGATTTTTTTATTTCTCTTAAAATAAGACATGATGTTTACTGTAACTTAATAATAAAATGGATCAAATATTTTAATATTTTTATTTATAATAATAATTGTAAATATATTTTGTTGTAAATCATGGACTTGTCCAATCTTCTTTTTAAATCATGCATAGACACCCAGATTTTATCTTATTGGGATGAATTCCTCACAACATATTTCTTCTTGTAGGTATATTTATACCTTGTTTTGAAGGATTTAGGTAATTTGAAGAGTGTTTTGTAAAATGATACCTTTTATTTACATTATTTTTTTGATTTTCAATATATTGGTGGTGTTGTTTTGTCATATGGAGACATTTTTAAAAAAAAATTCTATTTAATATTTTATCATTTATAATTCAGTTTCATATCCCATTGTATTCTCTTGGTTGTATGGTTTTATGTATTTTTTCTTATATATTGTACTAGTTTTTTTGTCATTTTCTAACCCCACATTTTTACTGGCTCACATGGGTGAATGGTTTGGTAAACCCGGGTTGGTTTGTTACAAATTGTAAAGAGTGCATACTCATCCGAGATTGTGTAAAAAATTCAACATTATTTTTCAATTTCGTGGACATACAATAGTAGGACATTTAATATTCTCCTAGTAAGTGATGGAAGTGGTCTTTTATGTATAGAATAGATTACTAAATTCATGTTTTTATGGGTGGCCTGGTAATATTTACTATATCTATGACTGATAATTTAGGTTCATTTGAATAAATATTTTGGGATGTTTACTTAAATAAACACATCTAAAATGAATTTATACATTTTGTGTGTATGATTGTTTCTATAAATTATATTGGTAGTTAATTTAAATGAACATACTTCTATAAATTGATTTTTTTTCTTTTTTTTGATAGGATGTATGTCTTCTTTAATTTAATCTCACTTTAATGTAAAATTTTAGATTATGATTATTAGTTAGAAGGTTTTTGAAATTTCTCATGGATAATCAGTTGTTTAATTTTTTCATACAAGTCCATGTTAGAAAATATCTTCCAAAACACAGGAGTGGAATCCCCGTAATAGGTATCATTGGGTTATCATGTAGTGGACCCCTATACAGTTGAAGTAGAGTACTGTTTGATTCAGAATTTTTACTTAATGTTAATAGTGAACCTTGGATGATTGTAGATCACATTCCATAATTTACTACTCATAATAAAATTTTCTTCCATGGTGAAAAATTACCACCCAATTCAGAGGATCCTCTAGAAAAAATTTAAAGAAACTTCACTTTTATGAATACCCTTCAGGAGTCATTGGTAGTTTATTCACAAATATTCTCAAATGACCTAGAATATGATAGTGGGAATCAATAGAGGAATCTATGTTACATGATTTTCATACATAAGAATCATTCAATAGGATCAATATTAAGTGGTTTTTTGTGAGATATTATGTGAAAAAAATACATTATAGTTTTTAACATTAGGGAGAGAGGAGTATTACATTATGGATTACTCTTCCTTTATTATTGAGTCGGTTCATCTGACATCAGTTCATGTATGTAATTATTACATGTAGGATTATAGGATCGATATGGGGATGGGGGATGATGTTCTTTAAAAGTTCTTTTTTGAATTCCAAACATTATGGTGGTCATGGATAATGTATATTTTGTTGAATAAGATGTATCTGAATGGACATGCATGTGCAGATCATTAGAGGGAGTATCGATTAATGAGGGATCTTCTTCTAGTAATAAAAATAAGTGTAATATTGGTTCAATTTATATAGGAAAATATTAGGGGGAAAAGTTTATTTTCAATGAGTGTGGGAGGTGTGATCTTACTCGACCTTAGGGTAAGGAGGATCCAAGAGTATGTCATATTTATTGGTGATTTGTCCATCTAAAGTGATTCTATTTTAATATTAAAAAGGGAGAATGGTGAGATCTACATTACTTAAGGGGTAAAAGTTTCATGATGATGTTTAGAAAGGTGGTGGTTCTCAATCTCAAGCTAAATTTTATGTTGAATTGTGAGTTAATGGATGTATTTTTGTACATGAGTGTGAACTTGAGGAATATGTAGCAATGTTAGAATCCATTAGAGGTGTGACGTGTATTTCTCCATCCACTTTTCTAGATTTTCTAATATAGATGGTAATGATTATTTTATTATTTAATTATTGGTTTAAGTGTTTGGTTTTCATTTAGATATATTTTTAATGTTTTTTGGAACATTCCACACCTAGGGGAAACATTTCTGAACAAGGTTTCAAATGTACCATGTGTTTGGTGGTGATAGATGACTTCATGGTGGTTTGAGACTTCTTAGTTTTTTAACATGATATCTCGTGATTTTATGATCGACATGGATTAAATGATTAGTTTATTGGTCCATATAGACTGTTATAATAATCGAGTATTTGTCATTTATACTTATGTCTTCACTCATGTTTTTTAGTTTCAATGGGACTCTGGACCAGTGAGGGATGGGATGATAGTTTTTTATGCAAGTTTAAATCATGAAACATTTAATGAATTATCCATTATGAATTTGGATCATGATTTTGAAGACATCTACTTGATATTTTGTGTGAATACCCTAAGGTTTTTATATTTGATTTTTTTGTGCTTCCTCTAATGAGAGTGGTATGTTTTACAATCGATATTTAATATGGAATGACTTACATTTATATGAAATATGGTTGAATAAAAGTTTTAGAGTTTGTGTAACATAATGACAATATTGAATACCTATAAGAGAATTGATATGATCTCCATAGTGTTTCACAATAGGAATCTCCTGTATAATTTTCTAAAAAGGAAGATGAAATTTATATTCTTTTTATTAGCTACAAGATAATAAATCATGTTACTGTTGAGATCATTTATCTATTTTATATAATTTATGATCTCTTTGATCTGATGAAGTGGGGGATCATGGGTTTTTTAAGACAGAATTGGGGTTGGGGTACGATGTGTTGATATTCTGATAAGACGATATACCAAATATAGATATTCATAGTAGATTATAAATTTTTCAGATTCTGGTTATTCCATTAAGACTCACTAATGCTAATTTTGTATTCATGGAATTTATGAATAAAATCATTCATCAATTCTTGGTATCATTTTTCAATGTATACATTACTGATATAATGTATACATGAAGATGGATGAGGAGAAAAATAGTGTTTGGATATCATTAATTTATCCTTGAGGTAACATCATCTATAAGCTCGCATTTCTATCAGTGAATTTTTGATTGGGTAAAATAATTTTTTAAGACATGTGATATTTGAGAGTTTCATCTTAGTTTATCCTAGAATGGTGTATGATGTTATTCCACTGGAACAGTCTAGAAACATGGTTGAGATCCATATATTCTTTGTTATGGTAGGATACAACAAACTAAATTATTATGAAATATCCAAGCTAACATCAATAATGTCAACTTAAAATATTTAGGGTGTAATGTTTGAATGGAAAGTATATTTTAATGGATATTTTGAGGAGTTGAAAATGAGGATGAATTTTGAGTCAATTAGGATTCTTCTATAATCATGTTTGTGTTATGATGCTTTTTTTTTGAAATGCCTCTAGTATATGTTGGGGATGTTTAATGTTGTTCGAAAAACAAGTTGTGGATTATGGACCATGACAATTACGACCTCATGAGAAGAACTACCATTCCCATGATCTTGAATTGTAATCTTTTATACAAGCACTCAAATTGTTGTCTCACCATGTCTTTGGATATATGCATATATTATATTTTGATCAAAATAGACTGATGTATATTTTCACTCTGAGAGATAATATAATGTGAACAATATAGTTGATTCGGTATCATAAAACTAATTAATTTCATATCATATATAATCCCATGAAATGGAATTTGGTGTGGATGTGTAGATTAGAAAATAATTAACACAATACATGCACTAATATGTTAAACTATGGTCTCATATGAGTGTTTTATTAAATGGTCATGGGAGTGGAGTATATTTTTGGATATGTTTCCTTGGATTCGATAACTAATTTTCCATTTTTTTAATGAGAGACTTCACCTTTTGTTGATAAAAGTCATTGATATAGAAAATTGGGAGAAATATTAATTTGTGGGGAGAACTCATGTGAGTAGTTTCTATATCTAAATAGAGATATAGGATTCCTTATAAGGATTTTTTATTCATTTCATTGGATGCATTAGGTTCTAAAATGGGGACACCAGTAATGTTTGACAATTAACCCAAGATATACAAGGATTTACCTTGATTTGAGCCTTCATAATTGGAAGCATGGTATGTGGTTGTTATATATAGTGTTTATATCACTGTTTATGACTTTTTTAAAAATTCATGAATGAATCTTATTTTATGATAGTGTAACAAAAGTTGCACACCTTTAATTGAATCTTAAATTTTCTCTTTACACAATTTGAAAAAAGACTGTAAATTTTTACTTTGTGAATTCAATTCACGACATGAATATAGATGGCATTACAGTTCCAAAACCCCCATTATATGTTTTATAACCATCTAAAAAATAACATAAAGGTCACGGAAAAATTAAAAATACCAAAAAATTCATTATTTTTCATTCAAATATATCATCCCAATTCATGGATGAAAATACATTCCCAATGATCATGGGAAACCAAACTCAAACTCCAACAGCTGACACTGACTGTCAACATAAGATATTTGTTTACTATGTTCAATCATCTATTGTATATGGATCAACAATACATTCTATGTTGTCTCCTAAAAAACTATTTTCCCAACCATGGAATTCTCTCCCAACTCCTCACAGCACAATGGATATCGACATTTCCTCCAATACAAAGCCTCAAAGAGAGACATCCCGATCAAATCGTGATAACTAATATTATAGGAAATATCAAAAAAAGGAAAATAAAAATACAATGATCTACCAAAATCAATCACACATTCCCACAACATATCCACATGAACATATATATCCTTCTATATATTTACATAAATATGTTGTTGTTAAGATGTTGAAAATTTTAATTGTAAACCTATTTCCTCCTTTAATCCTTTCTAAAATATGGAGGTGAACTTCATGGCCTTATCATGAACACCTAAAGAGTAAAATATATGATTCTTTATAATATCTTAACACAAAATTCCCCTAGAATTTCACCTTTATTAATTTAATATTAATTATAATAAATGAAGTAGTTTATTGAATCTATCAACAATAATGCAAATCACATCCTTTCCATATTTATTTTATGGTAATCCAATGATGAAACACATGGATATTTCACCCCCCCTTCTATATTGAAAATGATAATCACCACAACCATCCTACAACTATATTTAATTCCAAATAAAAACAATGAAAAGTTATAAATTGAAATAAATTTTTTTAACAAACCTCCCCACACTCAAAAACGAATTTAGACTTCTGAAATTGTTTTTTATCTATGTATCCCCATGGTGCATGATCATACAAGAAGGGTGTCAACATTTTAGCATCTCCGGTCTCATAGAAAAACACTTCATTGATTCCAAATGGGAAAATTTAATTTCAAACCATGTAGATGATTTCATTGGATATGAAATAGGTTTTAAACAATGGTTGCATGGATTTAAAAATTGAAATTGACAAACATTTAATATTGTGATCCTTGGGTGATTATATAAAGAGTTACATGAATCCTTGGTCTGTGTGTCACTACTAGGAGGTACCCACCTATATGATGATGTTATATCATAGGAAAAAATGTTATTTTTATGCATCCTTATTCCTTGATAGGTTTATGAGTTTCATTTATGTATTTACCCCTAGTATAGAGCTCAACTATTAGGTGAATTATGGTTTCTTATTGTTAATTTCATGATATTTTATTTCATTAATGTTAGATCACATGTATATTTATATTTTGGTATCCTTAATAACATTTTTTCTGTCTTGTATATTATTAAGACATTTGTGTGAAAACTAATGAATAAATTTGAAGATGTGATTCAATTTTATATTTTTAAAAATTCATGTAAAAATGTTTTGTTTTAAATCAAAGACATGGGTATTCTTATTATTATAAATTATATTGATATATTTTTTGATTACTACATAGATCAAATTTTCAAATAGTACATATATTTATGGGTTTCTATAGTCATTTTTATTCTATATTTAGATATAAGGAACTTCATTTTATAACTTGTATGCTTCTTGATACATTACAGATTATTTTTGGGACAGTTCAAATGTTATGTTTGGTAATTTATAGTGTAGTTTTTTCTAAAATATTATTTATTTATTGTTTATAATAAGTGGATCTACTGTATTTTTCATTATTTTTATATTATATATTAGACTAGTTTTTTATCGTCACTTGATGCCTTGTTGTAATGGGATGAATTTTGTGAGTTGTTTGGTTGACCTAAAATGGCTTGTTACTTGAATTAGTGGACTGGAATACCATATTTGTATCATGATTTATTAATTATTACCAATGAACACGATGGATATAATATATCCACCCATCAAATAATCATAATCCATTCTTTTATATACATCATGACCATGAAAACTTGTATGTTTTCATAATCTGTTAATCCCATGGAAATAAGAGTAGGTTTCATAAACACATCCCAACAATAAAAACCCATTCAATGAAAGAATGTGTATAATAAATTTTATCATAAAAAAATAAAAAACAAATTTCATATCATATTACATCATCATATATTAAAATACCCTTAATATATGACTAAATTATTTCTTAAAAAGAATAAATTTTTTTTTGTAATAACATAATTAAAAATTGAAAATTCCAAAAACATAACGAAATGATTTTATTTTAAAATAAAATGTGAGACTAAAAAAATAAGCTTCAAATCATTGATATGTCACGAATTCTGGCAATATTAATAATATTGGTTGATTGTTAAATCAATGATTACATTCATACATTTTTATAAACTGACAAATACAACTCATTAAAATTATAATAATATCAATCCATTTAAATTATTTCTAAAAAATGTAATCACGTGAAAAAATTTCATTAAAAAAATAAAGTAATAGTATAATGATAATTAAATTTTTTTTAGAAACCAAGGACAATGATGAAAATTTACTTTGAACTGTAGAAATAAATAATGACTTTTTTTCAATATATTTGTTAATATTTAGAGTACATAAATTTGGTCAATAGAATAGAAGACTTCAATTTCCTATAAACAACCACATTAACATAATTATTATGTGATTACTGATAGGTAAAACATTAAAATCCATCATAGGAAACATAATAAAAAAATCCCGATAAACAATGATATTATTAGATAAAATCGCTACAGATTCTCTTACATTTGAATAATAAGAGAAATGAAATAATGAATATATATATATATATATTAAAAATTACTTGATAATAATGATAATATACAACCATTAATATTATATACACCACATATAATATACATCATGTTGAATATGGCATGTGTCTCACATAAATTATAGAGAACTGAAAATCCATTAACACATGTTTGAAAGGGTTTGAATGAACATGAGACTCATGTATAATAAATATAAACTTATTATAATTATATTATAAGGTTTTTACATTTATATAAATTCATATATAATTCCCTTATAAATTTTTATGACCCTTTTATTCATAACTCATTATTATATTAGTTATTTGTTAAGGGTGACTATATTTTCATTCAATTTTTGTTCAATACATACAGTCATTGTTTATTAATAATTGTTACATTTTATCAATCATGATATTCAAGATATTAATACGATATATATTTAATATTTTAATATTCTTTATCCATAAAAATTAAAATTTGAAAATTTATTTACATAATTCATATAGAAGGATGGTTTTACATATGAATGAACACTATTTCAACTGTTTGATGGATGAAAAAAATAATAACAAATAATAACTACCCATATAGAATTATTTTTATACAATAATTATTTAATTATTAATTCATTATTAAATCCATGGTAAATTTTAAATGAAAAAAATCATGTAGTTTCATGGAGGTGGTTGTCTATATAAAAGCATGGGCGATGTTGTCATTTTTATAAGGATTCAAGGGTAAAAATATCGTTTTTGTTTCATAATTGAAAAAGAATACTTATTTAATAATTTTCATATATAATTTTTATACCAATAATAATATAAAATGAATGTGTTTTATATAAAATGATTTTTATAGTGACATGGGGGGTGATTCTCCACATATATGCACAAACTACTCCTCAACATCACATTTTATGAAATAATGCGTGGATAATTGTGGATAAAGAATAAAAATAGAATTCTAGTTGAATATTCTATTTTCATATACAAACCTAATATTTAATGTATTCTTAAGATGAAATTATTTTAATATTTTGGATTTAGTTGATTACCTCATCATTAGTAGGCCCCTTTAAGTGTATTTTATGTGGACACATCAAATGATATTATATGAATGAAAAACTACTAAATCAATTATTGGGTGGTTTATAATGAAATTGGATAGTGGTTAGTATATATATATATATATATATATTTAAATGTGTGTATGGAAAAGAGACATGTGTTTTCCTTTTACAATGTATTGAATAAGAACAATTGGAATAATGAAAAATAATAAAATATAATTAACTCATTTTCATTGAATATGATTCCAAATGGAAGGAAACATGAATAAAATGATTATATATTTGACATATAATAATTCGAACAAATTTATAATGGGGTTAAATTTGTTTAAACCATATTTATTGGTTTAATCCCTTTTTGACAAAATTTATTATTTACTATTGTAATAGATTTCTAAATATTAAAGAGTTATAATTGTAAATATATCATAATATTTTTATGATAAATATAGAATGAATAAAATTTTAAACCCTTTATAATCTTGTTTTCCATCTTTAAATATTTTCATAATTTATAAATAACTTAATAAAATAAATTATCATAATTTAATATTAATGTCATATAAGAATTATTAACATATTTTTGCATCAAAAACAACATCGAAACAACAGAGTAAAAATATAAACCTTTCATATGTATATATATTGTCATATTAGTCTATAAAATAATAAAATCATAATAACTAATATATATTATATTAAATTTTTTATACATCAAATATTCTATTTTATTTATTCTATTAATTGAATAAATAATATGTCGACCATGTAATACTATTTATGATAATTAATCAATCACTAAAAATAATAAATAAATAATCATTCTAAATAATATTAAAAAAATTTGAATGTAAAAATTTAATACCAAAAATAACATATTTTTATTGATATAACCAAATTTTACATACATTAATTGTAAAAGAGTGACATTTATTAATTTTTTGTACATAACATTATATAAATTTCATCTCTAAGTGAAAAAGTAATAAAACTTAAATATATTAGAATTTAGTATAATTACGGTCAAATTAAAACAATTAAATGAAATAAGGTCATCTGATGGGTTGATTAGTCATCCATATCTCATGGTTTTAACCTTGGTTTTCCCATTTTACATCCATAAAGGATAGATATATTTATCAGTGTAACTATTCATATTAACATAAAATAAAAGGGACCTAATTAACCAATTTGAAACTCATTATACCAAATATTGTGAACATATTTTATTATTAATTCACTAGAATTTAATGAGATCAATTTTAATATAAATCATATGAAAAATTATTTTTTTGAATCTATTTGTTTTTATGTATAAAAATTATCTTAAATAAAATTATATAACATTACCAACTCAAATGAATTTTATGATATTATTCAATTTAATATTTATCATATACATTTATAAGAAAAAATCCAAAAATATAATGCTACATTTAAATTCCTTGGTTTAATGAAAAGAGATGACATTATTTGGAACGTATGAATTTTTTAGTATTAAAAGAAAAAACTATCAATTATTAAAAATTTCAAAGTGTCATCCTAAGTGAATTAAGATATTATGACTCCAAAAATAATTTTATAAAATATTATTTCTAAATGTATCATATATTAATAATAATTTACATGAAAAAATACTATAAAATTGTTTTTTTAAATCCATTTTTAACCAAAAAATGAATGTATTAAAAAATTGATATCTAACTTCTAGTGATAAATAAATAAATTTATAATTGATATAGAAATTATAAATACATTTCCAAATTTTGTTACTCAATTTCATACTCACTATTTCAATAATTATATTATAACATCCACATTTAAATAAATATATTATTACAATAAATTGAATTTTATGTAATGGTGAGTTTTTAATTTTATAAAATCCATCAGGCTTCGTAATATAATAAATTATAATATATTAGTTCCCTAGATCTTCTCATTTACTTTAATATTTACTATATAACGTTCTATAATATTATCATTTTTCATTAGTGCACAGAACAAACACATCAATGATAAATAGATGGATATGGGGAATGGTTATCATTGGGAGTGTATTGTGAGTACAATTACAATTATAACCCTATAATTAATATTTTTTTTAAAATCTCTCTTATCTTCATTCTTCCAATAGAACAATTATACCTTATAATTATTATTTTTGACTAATATAAAAATCATATGAGTTATCTCAAAATAATTAAATAGTATAATAACACCTATCTTTAATACGACATAATTCACGATTTATTTCATTAGGACACACATAATATTATACTAAAAGATGGTAAGGCCTAGTTTTGATGGAAAATTAGGTATTTAGAACATATATATAAAACATCGGTATAAAATATTTATTTAAAATACAATAAAACATGGACTTATATTCTACTAATCTTAATATAGTATGTGGGATATCATAGGTGTGTAGGTAAAAAGATAGTGACATGTAAATCCCACTAACGTAATGTTGAAATTATGCAATTAGGCCAGAAATACATGTTAGTCAAGAGACACATCATAGTTTCATAAAATGGGAATAAATCATTAATATTAACATCTAATTATTATATAAGATGATAACATACAATTATCATGGTAACATGGAAGAGACATAAAACATGATGTTATGAAAATATGTTAGGGGTAACCGCTAAGACATAATAACATAGTTTTTTATGGGATACCATCCAAGAACCATTCGTGGAATCACCTGAGATAGAACCACAACACAATGGATTGGAGGGATATATAATTATGGGACCATCTATGACTTTCATATAATGTTAATTCATTAGATCAACACATAATTCATACAACTTAAGAATGTGTTTCGTCACATTGAGCACTACGATTAAGGAATGTGGGTATCATGGATAGAATAAAAAATTCACTGGTGTATATTCATATCCAGGTGAATATAATTTAGTTTAAATGAGGATGTGTATTAACTAAAAAACTATTAATCATGGAAAATCATTGGATTGTGTTTAAATAAATATATTTTTACATAAAATATTATAGAATGTGTGAATTAGAGGGAATGATGGTATCTCGTTATAGTAGAATCCTATGGAATGTAATGTGATGTGAAGAAACTCATTACAACATGTAAAATAATAAATCATAAGGAATTAGTAAAAATAATTTACATGAAATTAATATACAAGTAGTGTCTCTGATCTTTGTAGGGGATGGTAATATCAATCACAATGGGATTTGAGTAATGATGAGCAAGGGGATGGGTGGGAATTTATAGAAATTTGATGGTGGTGTTTTATAAATTTGGATCATTATTTTTGGACTCTAATATGATATAATTAAAAACACAAATCTATCCATTGGGTGTTTCTATAATTTATATTAGATAAAAGAGGTTTGCATACTTTTTTAAGAAATGAATATAAATACATATAATAATACTCCTTGGTGTCGTATAAGTGGGTAATATTTAAAAAATATATTTAATAACATCTAAATATAATAATTTTTTTGACGGAATCATTATGGGTTTATGTAATAAATTTAATTACATGAAAAACAAAAATATTTTAATGGGGAAATATAAATTTGTCTGTGTATGCAATTTGTAGCATTTATTAATTCACTCTTAGAGTATTATGTTGCCAATATATTGAGAATATATTTATACAATATATAATTTCAATCAATAAATATGATTATATCATGAAATTATGAAAAATTAATCATTGTATATTTTTGAAATGATGATTACAGAAATAATTTATTTTAAAAAAATTAAAATAGGATACTTTTCACATTTTTATCAAAATTATAATTTCCTGAAAAATACAAATTTTTTTAAAAATAAAAATTTAATATTATTTAGATCAGTAAAATAAGAATAAAATAAATTATATTATCATATAAATGAAAATATTTTTTTCGTTAAATGTTAATATTATAATAATGTTTCTTGCAAAATTCATGAATTTTTCAAATATATTGTTCATAATATAACCGTATATTTTACCAATATTTTGATTTGATTTCAACATGTCAAAATCAAATTTTTATAAAAAAATCACCTAAAAATTGTTAAATTATTAATAAAAAGGAATAAATATAATAATTATTTTATTATTAATTAAATATTTATCTTCATATTGGTAGGGTATACTTTCACATAACCGTGTTACACTAGTACTCACCCTACTTAAAAAGTGAGTTGTTATTGTTATTTAGTTGGAAAAATTATTGAAGACATTATATACTAGGATATCAAATATTATTATAATATCACTTATTTAATTTATTTCAATCATTAGTTATTGAATTTTGTTTTGTGAATTATCCTAGAGAATGTTGAGTGATGTCATCACCCATTAAATGTCTGATAGGTAGGCTTCATAGGGTATGTTTTTACTGTTCTAGGCCATTAGATTAAAATTATTTGTTAATTATATAAAATCATAACCGTTTACATATGCTAATATTAATGTTAATTTTATAATGAATAAATAATGAATCATTAATAAGGACAAACGCCTTTTAAATATAATAGGCTATATGGGTCCAGAATAACCAATGTAGTGCAACTGTTTTCTATAACTATATAGAATTTACTCTATTAAGAGAATTTGAAATGTAAAATTTCATGTTTTTACATTATTCCCCCATTAAAAAATTTAACCCTTAATATTTCACTTCATAAACAAGATAATAAGAAGAAATATCTATTTCATTACCTCTTCCTCATTCCCATGCTTCACAATCAATCTTGTCAATCAAGTAGAAAAAATTTATAATGTGAATTTTTGATAACATTTTTTCTATAATATGAGATCATTACAGACTACTACATTAATTTAACTTGATTATCCAAGGGAACCATATATATATTTAGTACATGTCATGGATCATGTATTTACATCCTAAAGGGGGATACAAAGATCATATATCATAATGATAAATTTGAACTAGGAGTTCTACTAGATATGATATAAAATTAATGAGATAATGGATCTGAAAGGGAGTGATGTATTTTTAATTACTATTCACCCTCCCTAAAATTCCTTATATTTCCTCTTATGGTAGTTGAAGGAATAAATTTTCTATGGCCTAAAACATAAAGTCACTTCTAGTATTGTAATAATATATATTTTTAGATTGAATATATAATTTAGGCCATTTAATTTTTTGAAATAATTTCATGTATTAGAGAATATCGTGGCCCATAAAATTCCCATGTAAAAATTCCATACTATTTGAGTACATAACATATTACCATACAATGTTTTATAAGGTTTTATTTAATACTATAAATGAAAATATTTTTATATGGTAACCCCAATTTTAGATGGTGTTTATCCCCACCTACAATGATATATATAAAAGAAGATATAAATATATATTTTAGAGTTTGAATGGTAGTTTAATGCTGACCCCCCTTATGAGGCTGATATGTTGTATAAAAAATCATCTTTGTATCAAATTCTTACCAGATGCTTCACTTGAATATTTATGGAATCATGAGATCACAATTAGATACATTGGAGAGTGGGACTAAAATTAGTATGGACACGTTATTTATATATGTATTGAGGTTTTATTTATGAGATAAATCTTCCTTGATATTTATGAAATTTACAGACATTATAAGGATATCCACTGCCACATAGATGGAATTAATTCCTATTGTTTTCCAAGGAAATCCAATAATTAAATACATGATAATATTATCCCATTTTAATATTGGAATAGGAAATTATTTCTTCATACCCTAATAATTCAATCATTCATCCTTTACCGGAATTCATTCCAAGTATCCAGATAAACATTCCATTATATGAAACATCATATTATCCCAATATATGTTTTGATTCAAATCTATATAAATATTTTTTTCATCTTTACTGAATAGAGATGGTTGATCTACCCACTCCCTCATGATTTTCCTTCTATAATTTTTTATTCTATGAGACACATATCCTAGTTATAATCATTATAAATTCATATTTCACTATGTTGTACTTCAAAAAATTTTAAAAACATTTTTCTATATCTCATTATCATACTGCCTGTCTTCCTTGAACCGCAAGGGAATGGATTGTTCTGTAGTTATTGAAAGAATTTAATGTGAATATTATTTTATAATTACCCTTTTAAACCATTTAATAAACTATAAAATTTGAATACTTTTAAATATAATCATAAATAGGGGGCCATGATTTTTTCTACTCAAGGAATTTGCGACAGTATTTTTATTCGCAGAATTATAATGGATTGAAAAAACATAATCCTTGATCAGTTCTAATAACCTACCATAGTTCATAATCATTTCCATTTTAGGGAATACCTTTTATGGATTATATGATATTTTAAATATCACACTTCTCTCAATAAATAAAATTCCATCATTTATTCAATGAAATTATCTTTCCATAAAATTTTAGATAGTGAATTGGTTAGTTCTACTCATAGATCATTAATTTGTTAGAGGAATAGTCTAATAATTATTAATCATTAATGATTATATAAATTGATCCTTCTTTAATGTGACATCATTGATCGTAAATACTTCCCCATTGAGGGTTATGTAAGAATTAGTGTAGTGATCTTCCTCCTAATGAAATTTTTTAATCAATAATCACATTCACCAATATTTAAAAATATGAAATCCTTTTTTGTTTTTTAGTAACTGGGAGTAGAAATTCATTGAAGTTTACTAGAAATTTTTGTTAAAGAATAATTATCCTCATGAAACCATTTATATATTTCACATAAATTCATCATGTTTATCCACAAATTACATCTATTTTTAATGTATCCAATGATATTCATTTGTTAGTGAAAACAATATCATTGAATTTTACATTCTCTATATATTATTGAAATTTATTATACATCACAAAAAAACATTCCCTATAGTATGGTTGCTAGTAAACCATTCAAATGAACATATTCATCCTTCTTTATTATTGAGTAAATGATAATATTATCAATAAGTAATACAAAAAAATTTCAAGATATTAATAAAACAAATATTCATTACAATAAATTTGATAACGTGAAAATTAATGATTCCAAATGGAATACAATTGAAATAATATTTTTCTTATCATATACAAAATTAATTATTGCTGATATCCTTACTATCAACCATTTAGTGATAATATCTAGACTAATGATCCTCTTTAGTGATGTATTGTTCTCTTTGAAGTCGATACATCATGTAATAAATACATTTAAGAGGATTCATGTTCTATATCATGGTCCTATTGAGTTGATTATAATCAATGTATATAGTTACTAACTAATAGTTTATGCTAAAAAAGATGACTTGAACAACCCATGATGATGCACTAGATCATATAAATCCATTACCTGCATTATATTCTAGTTGCATCATTAGCAGTTGAAGTAAAATAATTTCCAATCTATATGAATTCTTGGATATTATAAATGGTGTGAATATAATCTTGATTTATAAATCAATCATAATATGTAATGTAAGACTATGAATTTATTCATGAAAGATATCATCAAATTATCATAAAATTGGAATTAAATCAATGATGTTCTTTCCCTTCTTCTCAATAATTTGAACTATATATGATTTATCATATAAATATAATATCCAATAATGAAATAATGATACAAAAACATATTCACCCTAATCCTTGAAATAATAAAGGACTATAGGTTTGTTAATTAATCAATGTGTATTTTCATTGTCCGGGTAATTTATGTTTTTTCTATCTCTGTAATTTTGATAAATACATGGCCTTAAGGTCACCAGCCCATATTCTAGAGGTGTCCAACTAACATCGTGGGTCTAATGGATATATAGTTGTGGGAGTATACTATTTAATGTTAAGGAGTATATAAAAAGAATAAAAAAATAATATAATAATAAGCATAATATTGAAATAACTAAAAATTAATAAACAATAAATAAAAAACCATGAATAAACATGATACAATTCATAATAAGTAGACATTATAAATGAATATATATATAATACGACTTGGTTGGATAAATATATAAATAAGTTCTCAATCTCTTGATGTTATAATGAGTACATGCTCAGACACTGCTAACAATAAACCATATCTAGTCTTAGTCATTAATGATAAAGAACCCAGAGTACAGTCCAATTCCTTATCTGCAACATTGTGGTATGTCCTGGTACACAACAGTGATAGGTACATGGTTTGAAATGTACTCATAAATAAACAAGGAATTGTGTTTAAATAATTAGAATCCATATATTTTAATGTATATCAGCATACATGTGTAGCAATAGTAAATTAGTATTGGATGTAATTAATGTAATCTTGTTTGTCTCATCATCCTCAAGGAGACCTCGCCAAAAATATGTGCTTCATCCAATAATGGAATGATTCGAATGACATTTCATTAGGTATTTATACTATTTAATGTAACATGGTACATATTATAAAATATATATGCACTAGAGAGGCATAGTAGAATAGTGGTGAGTTTTTTACATAAGGATATTGTACATGTCTCACATAATAATTAGGGGAAATCATTCATATTGAAGGTAATAAATGAAAACATGTTCATATATAATAGTTTTACATGAATAAATACATAATAATGGTCTCATATTTATTTGATTGGTGTAATAATGCACAATATAACATGTTATATATGATGTGTAGTTCGAAATACAAAAAATGAGACATGGAATGTGGTATTCATCTACCCAAAATGACATGAAGTATCTTTTACAACATCCTAGTAGAGGGGGTATGGAAAATATTTTCCAAATCCCAAGGTGATGAGGATTATCATGTGAATTATACTATTCCAAGGGGGTGTCGAGAGGTGATTCCAATAACCCTAACCAAATTATCTCTATAATTATTCAATGTTAGGTAATCCCAAATGTCATATTATTCATTATCAAATGGATATTATAAAGAAGAAAAAACATCACCAAATAAAAAAAAAGTCCCCTATTTTTGAGTTTCATATTATAATTAATTTAGGCCCTTAAACTGTCTAATTCTCCTTATGATTTGAGGTCATAGTACCCCACCCATTCCATTATCCATTTAGATCATTTAGGAATGTCATATATTTGACAGATAAAAACATGGTCTATGTGGGGTCAACAAGACCTATCATAGATCTCTTATTAAAATATCAAATAATTTCATATCAGTTAACAATGTCATACAATATATCTAAACTATTCAATTATATTTATAAATTCAAATTGTAATTTGGGTGAGACCAACTGATAGTCATTGCCACAGACAACTCTGTTAGATCCTATACAGAATTATATTTGTACTGACATCTGAACATACCCAAGCGATGATTTTTCTATAATCAGATGATAATAATTATTAGTATTTATGAACACCAAATAGAAATGGAGATCACTAGGTTAGAGGTTATGACATCCAACCCTAACAGGGGGGGCTTCGAGTCATAATGTAAAAAAATTATTTATGGTATTTCTTAATATAGGAATAATGTTATAAATATATTAAGTGTGGCATGATGATGAATTTTTTATATGATAAAACATAAATAATAGAATATAGGCCACCATAATTATTCTTATAAGGCGTTAATCGTCTATTTTTAGGCAAAGATTTGATGCAAAATGAGATAAAAAATAATGAACTAACATCGAAAAAATAGTTCATAATTCAGGATAAATAAATAGAAACATACATGGACATATATGAAAATTAAATAGTAACGAGTATTGAAATGAATACTACGGATGAAAAAAAATTAATGAAGACATTCAATTACAATTTTTAAAGAGGTAGAATCCTCCATTCATAGAGAAGAGGGATATTGGGAGCTCCTAAAAAAATTGGGGTTGTAGTGTGTGAATGGTAGAATACGGGATGTAATGAGGATAAAATGTATATGAGGTCAAAGAAATTATTTCCAGCTCCTGAATTTATCACATGGTATGGTTCCATGGTTTGGAAATCCTCGTTCCAACACTATAGTCCTACTATTCATGTTCATAAAAAATAGTGAATAATTAGAAAACCCACGTATGAACTATTATGATTTGTACTCAAACATTCACACAGTCACATGGATATCCCTATAGGTCTATGAGGTTAAGTCAAAATCATTAGTACTAACTCTATTCCCTTTTCTACCTCGCACAAAACTGTTTTTTTTCAGAAAATAAATATTTACTATAATCTTCCTAAACCCTATGAAGAATTTATATATATAAACCACATCCAAAAAACAACATTTCTCTGTATTAAAACTCATATACTTCTATACTAATGACCAATTTACTTTCCTCATTCCCACCAAATGAAAAGGGAATAATATTTTGGAAATTGAATCATGGTCCAAAACTAGAGATTGTTCAATATCCCAATTTTATAACAGATTATGCTTAAGATTCCATTAAGAATAATGAAATAATTCCAAACCTAAAACGGTCTTGAATTTCACATGTAAATGATCCGGATTAAATTTCAATACTTAATTCAACTGCAAGAATTATTTTATTAATCATATGTATTATAAGTCTTTTATAAAGGAGACAATAATCAAACCCTTTTTTGAAACATAGGATACATCTTACTAGATCCCATATAACTCATTAAATGTTCACATATCAATCACCTTTATAAAAATATATATTGAAAATCCCTCCATAGGTTCTAGATCTAAATGATCAATTTCGAAAAATAGTGCTTCCCCCATCAGAGTTTTCTATAGAAGCATGTCAGTGGCATACAAATAACACCCTGATAAATTTTCTAAAAATTAACAAGACAAAACTATAATTTTTCATTTATTTGATCAGTGTAGCCAATATCCTAGTTGAAAAAGTTCATATATGTCACATTGGATTTCCCTAGAACAACCGAGGCTGACCAATTATCTGCACCAACTTCATCCCGACCACATTTTAGATGTGATTTATCATAGACCACATACAACTATTATAAGGATCACAATATAATCTATCTATATAAGTCTACATTGAAAAATTCATTTCCAAAAAACTTGAAACATCACTCCAACTAGATTCCAATATCATTATCTTAATATGTAATGATATAACTCAATACAATCTTACTATAGACCATAAAAAATATCTAGTAACGTCTCCTTAATAATTCATCACATTCTCAAACTATCATCATTATATATAAAAATACCAACACATTTTTGATCCTTCATTTATGGATCATCATCTGAGACCCAGGGTTAATTCCCATACATAGTATTCACCAAGGGCTCATTTAAATCTGTACTGAGAACTTACTAAAATATATATCCACACATTTACCATGTTCTTAACAAAATCTAATATATAAGTGATCACCACAAAACCTATACCATGTTTTCCTGACATTAATTCCCTGATGGCCTCCCTCAAGCAGTTTAGTACATGATCCCCACATTAGGAGCATTATATTTATCACATAAATGAAACAAAAACATATGACCATAAACCATTCCTCTTCGATCCTGATCATATGACTTGAATGGATATGAACATGATCATTTTTAGAACTAATATGAAATCATTCCATCACCATTTTTGACATCCAGAGAAAACATCATGTGGATTTTTCCATTATTGAAAACAATTTATTGGTCACCATCCTCATATAACCAATAGTTCCCTACACACCATTTAACATACTTTAAATTGTTCTTTGAGTGTAAGTAAAAATTAATTTTTAGAGTAAAATATATATTTAGGTTAGTAGATTTCCATATATTCATATATATGTATATATTACTGTACGTTAGATGATATTAATATTTGAGGCATGGTATCCAATTAACATAGAGTATTATAAGATTCCATTGATATTGCTGTATCACCCCCACTAAGCCTTGCTCAGATCAATCAGGCCTACATTTTTCATTGAGAAACATATGACACCATGTCTTGAGAAAATGTCTGTATAGGTCCTTAAATGGGTCTATTATCCCACATAAAAAGCGGAATATTGAATAAATTACACAACTTTAGAAACATTATTAAATTTAACAAACACTCTAGGTCAATATTTCTATAAAAAACATACTTGAAACCATAGATTATTGATACGTACTAGGCCTCAACGTGATGTTCCATATCCACCATTTCCTAATGATATTGGGGGAAAATACAATTGTCGTACACTATAGCTGTAAATCTAGTGTTACCCAATTCAAGACTGAAATTAGGTCCACGAGTAATCTTTAAACATGGTCAAGACAATCAAGATACATGGATATCAAATTTTAACACATGATGGTAGATGCAATGAATTTTTATTTCAAAATAACATAACTAAAAATTCCATGACTTATCAAAGGAATTAAAACCTCAAGATTTATTTTTTTAAATTTAAGATGATTTATGAACCATCGTTATTAATTCTGATGAATTGATGTTTTCTATAAATCAAATCCAATTCTGATTCCCAAGTAGCCCAAGTAATTTTATAAATACAAATCCATCAAAATTTAAAAATTTAAAACATAAACACTCACTGTACATCTTCCATGTAACTATTATAAGCCCAAATCAACACCAAAATGAATATGTAAACCCCTGTACAACCTCTATTCATGGATTCCTTTAAAAGAACACATTACTATCCTATAATTTAATGATTAATATTTATGTGCATTTAGGTCTCCCAAATAGCCCTATTATGTCTTAAATGGGAAGAACAATAACTAATTGGAATCAATCAGATGATGTCAATTGTTCATAAAAACACTCTCTATAGAGGTTAAACTAAAATATTGAAAGTATTAACTAACTATGAAGTTAAAGATATATTATTATATTTATTAATACAATACATAACATGTGGATTAATTTTAAGATTTTACACTCATAGGGAACCCAAATACAATGATACCCTATAATGTTTCAATTCTTCAAACAACCACCCATCTACAATGGGGGTTGTTTAAACCGCTAATAATTTTACTTGTAACAACAACACCCAAATCAATACTAAATTTTGAATCTAATCATAAGAATTTATACATTCAATAATTATCGAGGGTGTGACATTTACAGTTATATCCATAGAGAAACAAAGTACATCATTACTTAAACAATTTAATGACTAAAAATATTCTAGTATATACTACAAAATAATTAAGTTATATAATTAAATGATGTAATCCAATTGGGTTGTTTGAGAAATGAACACATTCCTATTTCATTCAATTCCCAAGGAAACAAAATATTAATACATACATGAGGATTAAAAAAATAAAACCCTATAATTGTTATCATATTATGGAATTTAAATGATTCTCAATTGTTAGAACAATTATAATAGTTCAATTGTAAGTGAGATTAAGAAATTATTTTAAATGATGACTAAATAAATAAATTGACCTAGATGACACTATGAAGTATGATTTTGAATAATATATCATCAATTATTTTTAAAAATATAATCATTATTTAATATATCATTAATTCTCTAACAATTGGGATTCAATATATACAATGTTATTAAAATGATAAATAAGAATGTAATAATTATGTTATAATTTGTATTTAAATTAACATATGCCTCTTCATAAAAATGGTCAAATAAAGAAAACATTTATCATATAAATTAAAATTCTAATAGTTCTATAACATGAAACTATATGTTTGTATGTAAAATTATATATGTCGTTGTAGGATCAGTAAATTAATAGACCACTTGCATAACGATAATCCAATGGGGTTAATATCCAAGAAATCTATATAAATAATGGTGAACTACATGGGTCCTATAATAGTTTAGAATATAAATAACCAGTAACGGTTTTACCAAATAAAAATCATTCTCTAACTATCTTATATAGTTCTAGTTGTTCATCTCAGGTTGAAATCATATGGGTCATCATTCACATGTTATATATTTATTAATCTAAAAAATGACAATAATTTATTATAAGAAGATATGTTTAGAATATACCACCATTCCATTAAATGCATTACAATTCCCATGTCATAATGGTACATGAAATTAAAAGTTACAATTGGAATTAGTATATTTAAAATATCATTTTTTCACAATATAATGAGTCCAAATATGTTTGATAATTTTTTAGTGTCACCAATCTCCAATCTCTGAATCCAAAAACCATTTACAAATTGAACTATTAGAGAACATTTAATTCCAAAGATTAATGATAAATTTAATTAAAAAATAATTCATTTCCTAAACATGTCATATTTTGTTATCTATGGTTCTACTATCATGAAATCTGTGAAATCAGCATGTTGGATAATAGATAAAATTCAATAACCATATATTTTATCATTTTATAATATGGAATTATATCCCATCTTTATGTACATTTATATCATTATATATATCCAATTGTGCAAATGTTTAATGATTACATTTTGAATAATCTCAAAATCATGGAATATTTATGAGCATTAAATTTATGACCCAAACATGGTGTATAGATAATAATGGTATAATAATTATGTAAGAATGTCATATGTATAAGAATGATGATAAATGAAATAGGGAACATAAATCAAATAATAAGAAGTAATTCTAGGAAATCAATATTGAATGTCATATTAATTGAATTTTAATCACTGTGTATGAAAAAATATGACTGTAACATTACATCCAATAAATAAAAATCTAACATTAATATCCCTCAAAATAGTAAATGAATAACCAGAGAGAGTTTAATATTTACTCGGGGAGAAATAATAATCAAAAATATTATTGAAGATTATAAACATCATTCTTATCAACATAAACTAAATATTCCCACGTGAATTGGATGGTTGGACCTAGACACGAGTTACATACCAACTGCCGACACATTTGTAGTCTATTATATACAATACCAAAATTGTTAGTCAAAATGAAATCAATGCCTTTATTCCACTGTACTTTCCTGACCTAGGAGACATAAATAGGTACTCAAACTAGTTTTTAATGTGGTGTCTATAATGCCTCCCCATATTCAAGATAATTTAGACCCATATCGATGATCTAATAAATGTATAGTGGGGAGAATATACCCTCTAAATTATTTATATATAGTGGAATAGAAATGATTAAATAATATAATCATCCTAGGATAATTAAAAATTTACATGAGTGTGTAAATAAATACATACAATACTGGAACATCAAAATGAGGTTCTAGTAAATGCTCAACCCCTACTCTCAAGGTACCATGCCCTATCCAAGTCCACAATGATGAACAACACAATGCACAGTCCAGATCTTTTACTATTAATATGAGGTCAATTATGGTATAGTACATTATCATTAATAGAGAGTGATATTTACTATGTGGGTCAGTAGTAATGGAATTTAATCACATTCCATACATGTGCATAAAATAAATCTATTTTTTCTATGTTAAAATTAAAATTTTAAAATAAATAACAAATATAGTATAGTCTGTCACATCTTCTTTAAGGAAACATAGATGTCCATTCATTCTATATCCTAATCCATAAATACTCTCTACGTCTGTGATTATATATATATATATCTGTGTGAGTTAATACATGTATACAAGTACATATCCACAGATATACATGCTTCAGAGTGGACATGTGTCTTAGTGTCCAGTTGTACTCATTTGGATATTATACAAGGCTCATAGTACACATAATTGATGCATTCCCAATGTTCATAAAAAATTATTTGGTATATCATTACATGTTATTTAATTTGAATAATAATAAAACATGTTACTAAAAATTTTATGAGGTGAATAAACTATGTATTTTTTCATGAGATATGTAATTCTAGGCCCACTATTATGAACACGGGAATGTGTACATTGTGCATAAAAACAGAAAGTGATTATCAACATGATGCCCAACATTATACTTGAGATGGTGTGGAGGATCATTCCCAACAACCCATGTGATGTGGATAAGAATTTCCAATATCCAATAACAAGGTGGATTGATGTTATATGTGCAAAAACCTGAACTGTGTTTCTTTTATAATAATCCAAAATAAGGTAATACCACTTTTTCTATATGTATTTTGGAATCCAATTATGTAAAGAAGAACCTATAATCACTTAATGATATGTGTACCATCATTTTTGAGTTGAATTTAATATTTAATAAATCATATGATTTCAACACATTCATATTAACAATACGTTACAAGTTATAAAATCCATTCCATTATAAATTATGATCTTGTAGGATAACTAAATTACAACTTGAGAATAAAAAGTTCCATGTGTGGTCATCATTCTGTACCATGGATCTATTTATCACATATCCATTCATTTAATCCCAATTAACCATCTCATTCACAATAATTGAACAAAATAATTCCATTTCAGAATTATGATGTTAATTTTGGTTGGGCCATGTGGGACTCCTTTCCACTGACCACTCATTTATAATATTTTAAAAATTATACTCATATGAGAAACCAATGACCGATGAGGGTTGTTTTGTAACTATAAAGAAGATAATAATTATGGGTATTTATGTGACACCCCTAAAATGGGTCATTCATGTTGAGGTCAAGACCACTAACAAATACATTAGGGTTCAATGTAATGGTATAAAAAAATTTGGTATTCTATTTTATAATTTTGGATAAATGGGAATAATGTCGAATGTAAAACATTACATTTACTTATAATACTGATGAATCTTTAAGGGAAAATAATATAGTAAAACTACATATATTATAGGAAGCTCCGCTCATCAAATATCAATATTTTTGTTGAGAAAAAATGAAATAAATATGAATAATAAACAAATTCACTAAAAATACGACATATTAGCTCCCAAAAAATTAGAATATAACATGCAAATATAAATATTTAATAGAGGTAGATTAATGAAGAAAATATTTGGGGAAATAAAATTTCAGTGTTGGAAATTTATTATGGGTCCAACTAAGTGAAAATTATCCATTAATAAAAATAATAATAGTAGGAGAGTATCTATAGATGAATGGGTTGATATGTGTGAATAGGATAAGAATGGAGGGGAGGAGTTTTAAAATAAGAGGAGGTAGGAATGGACATTTATACTTATTTAAAGAGACTTATATATTGGAAACATATATTGAAAAACCCTGAACCAATCATATGGCTCTATTATCTGACCCCCAATACCCTCAAATAGTAATGGTGAGTGATTTAAAAAATCATCCCCTAATCATGTATGAATTGTGGCACAATTACATAGACCATGGGTACCACTCCACATCACTTGACAGTGAGTTCTCAGATCCCAAAACATCTTCAAATCACCTATACTACAAACAATTTTTTAGGATATAAGACTTAGAAAAAATACCACTATTAGTGTTCAAACACATGGAATTTCATAAAAGTATTAATTTATGTTCTGAACATCCATCAAAATTAAAATTTCAAAATAATTTTGAATTTTTAACTCTATCCAAATCTCCAGATCTATCTTTGTTTTAGAAATGTATTACTAATCCTTTGTTAAATGAAATATTTCATTGAACTAGATTCAAAAATTACATTAACTATCATTAAATGAATGATGAGTGTAAATATTTCCGAATCATTTTTATGACACCTTTTATTGGCTATGTTGGTATAATATTTCCCTGAATTAAATTTAAATAGAGTGTTTTTCTTTTGTTATCATCGAAATCCATTGTTTAATTATAATTATTTAAATACATTTCGTATTTATTTTAGAAGAAACATGGAAATATAGCTAGGAGTTTACTAAATCATTACATTCATCCATCAAATTTTTAGGTTTCACATGATGGGATCCTCTAGAATGTTTCTCTTATTTAATTGAATTAAATCATTTCTGTATCCCCTTTATGATATATTTTGTATTCCTTTTCTCACAAATTTTACAAATGTGATTTTTACATTCATTCTACCTTTATACTTTTTCAGCTCTAGGATATAATTAAAATCCTATCTTTATTCTATATTTAGACCTTTGATACAATTATAATAAACTAATATCTATTTAACTTTTTGAGATAATTATAAAATTTCATCAAAACTATCAATGTAAAAATATGAAAAAATTAGATGTTGATTTATCTCACCAATGTGTTTGATAAAATTATATACTATGGGTATTGAAAAATATGGAGGCATATCAAAAATAGTGGTTAATTTCATTTCATACAACCCAAGGGAAGAAACACCCTTTTTATAAAATATCTAAATGCCCCTTTCCATTCTAAATCAATTTGCGTAATTAATAGATTTATAAGAAAATATTTTCTAGATTTATTTGTATGTCATATAATTGATATTTTCCATGTACATAATATATTTTTGATAATGATACACTATTGGTCATCATCTAACACCATATAAAAAAACCAACAAGGCCATCTCTTGGCCTGAGCATTGAGATATGAATATTATCATCTTAATAGATTTTAAGAAATCTTCCATGGTCAATGGATTGGTAGATCCATGGAAATTTAAATGCCTTGATCACATAATTGCCTCATTTGAAACCATCTATTTCTTTTGGGATTTTTGATTTTACCCTAAATTCAAATTTCCATTCAAGTCATGCATTAATCGCGATAAAATTATCATGAATTCGTCACCTCTTACTCTAATCATATTTGGAATTTCATTTGCGATGCCATTACATTTTTTAATATACTGAATTTGGAATCAGTTCTTCTATTTACCATCCATTGAATAAAATTAAGCTAAATTATTGATGATAATTTTTCAACTATTGAACCTTGAAAATTTAAAATATGAACATTGAATGTATAACTCATATATGAAATAAATTATTTTAAATATAAATTTATAGAATTCTCTATATATTATCGATTTTTTATTCTATTATACATAATTTTATATGAATTTCTATTTCCATCATGGTGTTAAATAAGGATCTTCAAAATTTTAAAAATCATATGACTCTATGGTATCTATCTACATGTGAAATAAATCCCCATTATTTATCGATAGGTTCTAATCAACCTAATAATAAAATTACTATTTTCATGATTATTAACCCATTGAAAATATATGCTATACCTACATCCAATTAAAATATCTTGATAGGGGTGTCATCAGTTAGAAATCATATACTATATAAATTAAAATTATGTAGTTATGTTTTATGTTGTTTAGTCTTATCCCAAACACAATCAGTAGTGTTTTCTAATACTAATCTACAAAAATAATTATACATTCCTCTTATCCCATCAATGAAAACAATTTTTTTTAATAAAAATATGTTGATGATTTATTACATAAGGATACATATAAAAAAGTAATATAAGATAATGATGTTTTTTCTCCATTGCCTTCTTTGTTACACAAGAAATTAACAGTATACATATATCCAAAAACATTATTGTAAATCACTAAAATTTTCCCTTTTAATATAATTACCATTAAATTCAACAATGGGTGACATTGGGATGTACACTAGAAACGGGTTATATATGAATTCCATTAAGGTAATAATAAATTATTAACAATATGAATGTAACACATGTCATTAAAGAGGCACATACATATGAACTAAATAGGAATAAAATCATTATCATGAATATTTATGAATTGTATTAGTAGATAAAATCAACTAAGCGTTTATATACTACACAAAGAAATCATGGAATTAAAATCAACTCCTAGATTAGAAAATTAAAATCATAACAAATTTGGATTACTGTATCATATTAGAAAACCTAAAAGGAATTTCACGAGATAAATATATTACACAATTCATTTTTTAGTAATATAATTATGGTCCCCCATCAAATTCATTTCATGCAACGACATTTATGTTCCATAGAGAAAATATATCATAACAACATCATTATAGATGTTAATCCTACTATTTAAGAGTGTGGGTATAAAATATGGAATTCTGTAATCAATATTATAAGTATAAATGGTTGAGAATCCATAAGAGGAAATGGAAATGGTTATTAACTACATAGAGGAATTTCATGGAAATTAATGTGAAAATATCTTAAGAAAAATGATAGTACAAAATGATTTATTAAAAGGGTGAATGGGAGTGAAAAATTGTTTCACCAATTATATGAATTAAATGGATGGGAAATTATTTAGTATGAAACATTAAATCATTAAAAAGTGAAAATAAAAATGTATTAGTACTATGAAGTTTCATGAAATAAAAATATATATGACATTGTCCATTTCCTTGAGAGGTCATATCAAAAATCAACGAGGAGATTCTTAAGAGAATGGGAACACCTGAAGATTTATTTTGATTTTGATAGGAAGAGTATATTGACGTTCAATGTGTTTTGATAAAATTGGAGTGGGAGGGTGGGTATGTATTTATAGAGAATGAAATGTTAATTCATTATTAATTTCAAATAATATGTTTTAGACTATATTTGATGTTATATTTATAAAAATTGAACATCCAATGATTTTTTTTTTAAATTTTTTATATATAAGAATATTATTTCCAATTATTTTATATTTTTTAGATTAAATATTGTAATAATAGTACACTTGGTGTATAAAATTAGTTGAATGACTTCAAAAATAAATAACTCAAAATGGGAAGTCAATATTTCCTTAAAAATTTCATTTTATGAATTTATGTAATGACCTAGATCCCTTTATCCTATAGTTGATGTCCAATTTTTTATGTTGGCATAAGATACATGTAACTGCATATCGATATTCTAAATAGTTCATTTGATTTGTTAAACACAAAAAATTATGTATTTTCATATAAAATTTGAATAAAAATATTAATTTTTTTATAATATGATTATTTCTTCAAACATATCCTTAAATTCCATTCATAGTAAATAGCTTTGATTATATGGAATGGAAATAATGCAAGGGTGTGACCAAATATTTAGTAATGGTTACGTGCCAAAAAAATCTATCATCAATCAATAATAATAGTCATCAGAGAAAGATTAATTATAAAAAATGGCTTGAAATAATTTTATTAAAATTTACCATTAATGAATAAGTAAATATGGAATGTTATTTATCTAATAAAATGATAATTTAATGAATCTACATATAATATCATTGTAAGAATATCATGGATAATAAAAAGTATATGTATGCTCACAAAAATAGTGAAGGAATGTATTTATTTTAATTTTTGATTCAATATCTTAATTTTTGTTAAATATCCATTCATGGGTTGTGAATGGTGGTTTAGGTGTGTTTTCTTGGATTTAAAATTATATAATTGGGATACTTTTCCATTTTGTTAATGTTTCATGGTCTTGGGATAGTTATTGAAACTCGTGTGAGGGGGGGGGGGAAGCCAAATTGTGAATCGTTAGATAATGGTTTCTTATATGGAATCAGCTTAATTATTCAAACTGTGTGAGACATCCCATGTAACCATTTATCACAAGAACTCTTTTGAAGAGTTTGTCACCTGGTTGGTGCATGGTGTGTAAAATTGTATGGCCAAACCATTTTCCCCATTAAAAAGTAAAATATTTCTACAATGCCCTCCAGATTTTTATGTTCATACCCGATTTCATCTCTATTCTCCTACTCTCAACCCATGTGATGATACGATCATTTCAATTCCACTAGTGGTCATTATCCATATATATAATCTAGTTTGGAGTAACATTGGTTTTGAATAGAATCTCTAGGTGTGTATAATTATCCTCTTGTCATTCATTTCGATACTAGACATTTTAGATTCATTCTTATTCTTCCAAATCAATAAATACCTATTTTATGAGGATCTTAATTTGGGTATTTATTTTAATATTGTATCTAGATCTATGGAAATGGTCGAGGATTCATTCAAATTTTTATTTGATTTTGTTTTTTAAAAAATATATCTCATAGTATATATGTTGATTTTCTAATGCTTGGTTGTGTGTTTTCATTCCACTTTTTATATATCTAATTTTATTAATATTATTTGGTTAATATGGATAATTAAATGTGGATTTAAACCATTCATGACCCCCATAGTGCTTATTGAGGTTGACTAGACAAATTAAGGGCCATCATTGGCAATCACTAATGATTCTGAACATAGATAAATGTAAGGATAACCCATGAAAGATTTTGTTATATAGTCGATCCCATGATGATTATGAATTTAAATTTAATTGAATTAAAAAGGTAAAATTAATATATTTGTATATATTTTATTAATGGAATAATGGTTTTTGGGATTAACTAGTCTGGAATTAGTTGTTATAGCAAAAATTGTGCACTATGAATTATGAAATGTACTTGAAATGCATTAGAGGGTTATGGAAAATGAAATAGTAATGATGATTAATAGGCCAATTATAACGGATTTATTAGTTTTTCAAATTTGATATTAGATGTAATAGAATATTATAAATGGGTTAATTCATAAAAAATAGAATTGATTAAATATTCTAGGCTATGTAAATGGTAATTGTCTCAAAAGGTTAAGTCATCTGAATGTTTTGTGTGTTTCAATGAAATGTGATATATTATGGTTATGTGTTATGGATTATTTTTTTGGTACATGGTATATCTAGTATAAGAAAAATTGACAATGTGAAAATATCATGGTAGTTTGTATGGTATTGAATTGAGGTTCAATGCCCACTATTTTTTTGGACTAAGGCCTTAGACAGTAACCCTATAATTCACATGTTTTGGAGTCGAACTGAGGTGATATGCCCCTAATAGTATCATTGGATAAAATGATATGGATTGTGGATCCATGGTAACCTTTAAGTATTATTTTTGATATGTTTTCCCTAATGCGATAGGGAATCTAAAATTTCTGTTTATGTATATTGACTTGAATTCTTAGGTCATTGTACAAATAAGTTATGTATTATCTCATACAGCATGTACTAAAAATGAACAAAGTAGTAAAGAAGATATAATCTATAGAAATTAAATTAGTAATCGGAATTGAAAAAGTCAATATTATTACCAATTATTACTCGAATTATATATTATATACCTTGCACATATCTTTTTTCTGGATTCACTATCTATTTGTACAGGAAGTATTTAAACACCATTGGTGGTGTCCTATTATTTTGTGATCATATATTTGTCAGATTCTCATCTAGTGTTGATGTAGATTTTAGGGTTTCAGGTTATGGATGGGAACATAACCAATATAGGGAGTTTAGTTGGTATTATAATGTTCATAGATGATAATATGGAATTTTAATGATGTCCCATATTGTTGATTTAGCTATTTCCAATTATTTTGGGTTTGCATAAAATTTTTCATTGTTAACATGACATTAGATATTTACATTTTAGGTTAAATTTTATTCTATTTAGTAATGGTTGTTAATATATGTTTTAATATATTTTTTATTGGTTCTTTTATTTGATACGTGATCTAATTTCTATTAATATGATAACAAGTGTATAGTCTGACCACTTGGTATATTATACCATTACAAGTATTCAGTATCCTATGACATTTGATGAGGCCACCTCGGGGTCATGTGGTGACCCAGCTCAGGGAACCAATTTTGTGGCACCCCTATTGGGGATGATACACTACTATATCTGATCATGTTCTTTTCTATTATTTTGTTATTTGTTGATGGTATAAAAGATACTAGTTTGTGTAGGGATTTGCCAACGTGCTCATTATATGGACTAATAACCAATGTAGAAGAAAAAATCCATGTTTCCGGGGTGGGAATTATTGTTCTTGATGAGTATTGTAATATTTGAGAGGTATTTCTCCAATGAGTGATTCTATTGTTTCATTATATGAATATTTTATGATATTTTTCTCATGGAATGAATTAAAAAGGGTTGTGAATTTGTAAAATTTTGTAGGTACCTAGGTCTATAGGTAGAATTCATTATGAGAGGAAAACACACAAGGGGTATGCCAGACATTGTGGATAGAAAAAAATTATTTTCATGGAAATGTAATAAATGGATCATAATAATGATGATGAAAATGTGTAAAATACATAATGTTAATGAGTGGTTGGAAAATTATTTTTGATAAGGTTTCAAAATGAATTAATTTTTTTTAACAAGTGGTGAATTGATAAATTTGTCAATAATGATGAATTCATATCGTGGGAGTGGATAGAATTTTAAAAATGTGTCTAATGAAATACATGTGACTATGTATGTTGGTTTACCCCCCCCCCCCCTCCATGATTTCCATGGACAGTGGTAGGGATGGTTAAAGGTACTGTTCTAGGTGTGATGATGTTAGACGAGATAATATGATCTAGACGAGTTGTTATGGTTTGAAAGTGACACCTTTATTTAAATTCTTGATGATTTATTTAAATTTCAAAAATCAAATGATTATAATCATATGAAGGATACCTCATGCCGGTGTGTGGTGGTTTGGTGACAAGAAGATGTTTCCATGAACAATCATCTAGAAGATGATAAATGGAACCTGGTGAAACATGGTATAATGGGAGAAGATTATTTATGTGAGAACTTTACAAGTTCATTGATAATGATGGACGGTGACACTTTGTGGGTTCTTCCAAGAATGTTTTAGGTTATTAAGTAATTTAATTTTCATCGGCCTCTTACTTTTTCGGTATAGGGTGTCCCTAAGGTGGATGAGTGCTGATAGAGTCTATTGAGACAAACCATGATCATCTAGAGATTCATTTTGAGAAGAGAGTCATGTTTTTGGATTATATATTTCGAGGGAAGGTAAAATTTTGGGGGAACATTGGGTTCAGTCCAAAAATTTATAGGGTATTTAGTGAATAGGATTCCATGAAATATTTCTAGGATAATTCATCCCAAAGAACTTGAGGAAGCATAAGACAATTGATTTCATGAATTTTGTTTACTGAAATAATACATAGATAGATTATTCATTTCATTTCACTAACATTAAATATTTTGTTCCTAAATCTGTATGGTATTTGAATGAAATTTCATTGTTATTCCAAAATGGAAGTAAAAATATTACTAAATCCCAAATGAACATTTTCCATTTAAAGAGGTTTGTTTAGGTGCTAGATCATGAACTTAATTCAGAAGGAAATATATAGGTGGCTTCATTTAGTGGGTTTGATGACTCAATCGGGTGATCCAATAGTGAGTATTCTAGTGGTAGGAAGATATAGATCAATATCTTTCCCCATGAAAGTGGTGGTTATAGTAGTCAGAAAAGGTAAATAGTCTCCCATGGCCGTGATTGGGTTTTATACTATCAGTTAGGTAGGATATGATATATGCATAGTAAGGGTATGTGAACAACGGTTGTTTTACAGTCATGTAGATGGTTAGGGAATTTTTAGAGTTCCATTATGATATCTCGACATAAAGGTTTTGAAGGAGAGATGATGCGAAAATAGAGTGTAGACATGGGGTCACATACCCCATAACAAGAAGCCATCTAGGGCTCTACCTTCTATAATAGTCGAGGTGGAGAGAATGTAACTCTAGGGAGAGAGAATTTATACTAGTAGGGTAGTGTTTCACAATGAACTCATATGATATTCACGGTTATTTGAATGTGTTAGTATCATTGGGTTCAGTCTAAACCAGGAAGTGGTGAGGTAGGACCATCGACTATTCAATCAACAATTCTTGTGGCCTTTACACAATCTAGTGCTTTATATGATACATGTTCCTTGAATTCATTCATTTATACGGAATTTTGGCTCTTTTTGGGTCTAGTGTGGAGTTGTATTATGGGATTATATCATTCGTTAAGACATTAGTGTTACAGGAAGAGAATATCAAACAACGTAAGTTGTGTGCTATCGTGGTTGGTGGTTACTGTTTGCTTTGAAATTTATATGATCTTGAGATGTAATCATTTGATATGAGTTTAGTTATGATTGGATAGTGATATATCAAGTCCACAATGATAGTTTAAACTAATGTTTAATATTCAGGTCTCTTTTGGGAGACATGTATGTCCATCGTGGGGAAATGGATGTTCTGGAAACCCATGAAGGGCCAATTTTTTATCAATTGGTTGCACTCATAGCACATGTTTCTTATTTCATAATAAAATTATGGGGATGTAGAAGAGTCCATGGTTCCTCCAATGTTTGATGAATTTCATGATGTACTTACAAAAAATTTCTCTATAAATCCATTTGATATTAATTTTATATACTTAATAGAGTTTTAAGGGTTTTTGTCTAGTTTCCATTCATTAATATAGAATGGAACTGACAAAACACATTGAGCATAAAACACAGATGGAAGAGTTGGATAATAGAGTGTTAATCTACTCTATAATGTCGCCTTTGGTATTTCATTTTTTGTTTTTTATGAATGTTAATGGATCACTATAGTAGTTTATTGATTATAGGAAGATGAATAAAATGTTTGTTAGGATGCGATTCCCCTTCCTTGTATTGGTAATATTATTTACAAGAATAGATGTTATTTAGTGTATTCAATAATTCATCTGAAATTAGGGTATCATCAGCAAATTATGATACTTTATAATATACCTTATAATTCATTCAGGATCTTGTACGGGATGAAATAGGTTTTTATCATTACATTTGGGTTGACCAACACTACAAAAATGGTTATGGCTTAAATGAACGGAATCTTTTTTCCATATCATGATTAATTCGTTGATGGATTTTTTGATTACCTCTTAGTGCACTACCAATCTAACGAGGATCATGCCAAACATCTTGACATTATACTTTGTAAACTGAGAGTGAATATTCAGCATTCCAAGCTATCAAAATGATATATCTAGGATGACATTGTGAATTTATCCAGACACATTTTCTCAAAGGAAGGTGATTCTACATACTCATAGAATGTGGAAGAAGTTGTGGCTTGGGAATATCACAAGAAATTTTTTGGTGTTTGATTTTTTATGTTTTATTTGGATAAAAATGAATTTCTAATAAATAATTTTCTCATTTTGTGGTGATAGTAATAGGTTTTAAGAATATGGGAATCAATATAAAATGAAGGCATATAATAATGTGTTCCATGAGATAAAGAAGTGGATGAGTTCTTCACCAATACCAGTCCTACCCAATCTATGTAAAGATTATATAGTATTTTGTGAAGTATCTAGTGATGTGTTTTGGAAGATACTCATATAGAATTTTTTGGTGGTTTTTTACAGTTCAAAACAGATGATACATCATTAAAGAAACTACACTACATATGTTATAAAAAATTTTGTGGTAGTTTATGAATTAATTAGTTAGAGATAATAATTGATTGAATAATGGTTCGAATTGTATACAAATAATAAGATTCTTATGTGCATGTTCTAACAATTATATTTGTATTTCATTCAGTGACGATACATATATTATATATAGACATTGGATTAAGAGATGGTTTACACACTAGGAAAGGGAAACAATGTTGTAGATTAATTGAGATGGAAAACTCAAAATAAGATAGTTCCCAAATAATGTTATGATTGGAAGATGATATAATTGTTTCTAGATAGATATATATATATGTACATAATGTGCATGTGTGAAATACCCTTTCATTGATAGTGCATGAGTCTAATAATCATATATTGACTAAGGGGAGGTGATGTGTGGATCTAGATTGCATGGCCTTGAGATGAAATCAAAATGGTGGGGAGTCAACATACAAGTGGATCGTCGATGATGATGAGGTAATACACATTCATGTCCATGATTTCAATATATAAATTATGCGAGAATATTTGATTCATGATTTTCATTTGTTATAGTGGGATGATCATTCTATTCTTTCAAAAATCATTAAGGATATTTGTAGGAGTTATTAGTGGCTAAAAATGATGAAATAGGTTGAAGGTTTCATAGAATGATGTATTATTTTATAGTTTGTAAAGGATGATCACCTAGGTTCTGGTGTATTTTTATAGATTTCTTCTTTTCTAGATTGAAAATGGGGTGATGTTATGATGGAAATTATTGTCGGTCTTTCAAGGAATCCATAGAAAAGGATTTAATCTAGCTAGTCGTGAATCATTTAACAATGGTGTATCAATCCTAATAGAATTGAGAGAGTTTTACATTCAATCCATTGGTTGATTTTTATGTTAAATAAATAGTATGGTATTGTCGGTTCCCAGAAACTATAGTTTCATATTGAGATCTTAAAATTATGTCATGATAATTGAGAGAATTTAAGTGTGTTCTTGGTACCCATCAGTTTTTTAGTATATAATTCATTTGAATATATATGGAATCACAGAGCATGGTAATCATGTATTCGAGGAAATTTTGAGGGATTTTTTCCTACTTGTATTTCAATCACTGGAATAACATATGGCACAATTTTCTATTTCCAACACAAATAGCAACTTGTCTATGACTCATCCAATAACATTTGAGAATCTATATTGTAGTCTATATAGGTCTCTATTATATTTTCTTGAGGATGGTTAATTAATGTTTTTTGGACAGAGTCTCATTTAGTGGATGATAGAACATATTCAGTTGATTCATAAAAATTATAAAAATTCTTGTAATAGAAAAAAGGCATGTGCAGATCAATATCATCGACCCCATGAGATTGGGATGGGTGTTAATGTGTTTGTTCATGTGCCTCCATGTTTTGGTCAGCATCAAAATTTTAAAATGTTGTCTACCAGGTAAGTGGGGTCATTTTAGACTGTCTACAGGTGTATACGGGTGGTGTATCGTTTATCTCTCTTATAATGGTATAGTGGTATTATCAATGTTTTTCATGCATCAAAAAATATGTAGAATCATATACAACCATATCAAATAATTTAATTTTATGATTTTGATCTTGAGGCAAATTCATTCCTTATTGAGAATCCAACTCGTATTTTGGATCATAATGTCAATTTATTACAGGTCATGACAGTTCCACTAGTTCTTGTTTTATGGAATCATGATAACATTAATGAGGAATCACGAGAGAGGTAGTAAAATATAAGTGCTCATGGACACAATATATTTTCTATATAATGTCATTGATTTATGGAAATGTGGCTAAAGGATAAACCGTTATAAGTAGGGGAGGTTGTATGACCCCAAAATGTGTTCAGGTATGCACCTATTTAAATTGTGGGTTTAATTTTATAAAGTTGGTAAAATAAATTTTTACTCCATATTGATGGAGGGTTGAGGGTGATTCAGGGTCTTGGTACATTAAAAAGACAGGAAACTTGTCCATTCTGTGCATGATTCAAGGTATGGGCACGGTTACTAAAAACCATGGAAGGGTGGGAAGCCAAATCATGCAACCATGGATAAAGGTTTCTCACATAGACTGAATAATATTTTTTTAACTATATCATCCATCCTAGGAAACTATTATACTCATCTCCTCTTGGGAACAAGTTGTCATATGATTGGAACATAGATTATAAAACTATCTGGTGAAATGGTGAAACCCATTTAAAAGTGAAAAAGTAGAAAACAACCCCTTTTGTATTTTTAGGTTACTATTAGTTATATTGCCCATTTTACCTCATATCAACCATATTAATGAACAAAACTCTACTAAACATCCAAGGGATCATTATCCTTTGATTCAACATTTTGTTGAGCTCTTAGGTTGAGAATCGAAGCTCAAGGAGAGAATAGTATTCATATCGGATATCTTTTATAGATTAGGGGTTGTAGATTCATTATTCTTCATAATAATCACTAAAACACTTTTTTTCTATTGTGTATTAGGTTATGACTTCATAGAGATCATGAATATAGATCTATTTTTATGGTTGATGGTTCGTTCATCTTTAGATTCGAGGTAGGAGGTCTATGTGATATGTCACATATCCTTTATGTTGATTTGTTTTTCATTGTTTTTTTTTTGATTTTTTACCCTTGATTCACATTTAATTATATATATATTATTTGAGAGATATGGTTGTTTGAAAGAGGGTTGAACCTCTCAGAACCATAGTGTGGTTTGTTTTGGTTGACTACACCACGTTAGGTGCACCCTTAGTGTGCTCCAACTATTTCGAATGTAGAAAATGTAGAATCTATTCCCAAAAAAAATTTTCTTATGGTTTATACTATAACGCCCCGACCCTAGAATCCCAGAGTCATTTCATTATTATAATTCATTGGAATTATTACAAGATATAAATTCTAGAAATACCAATCAGTTTTTCATTCATGGAAAATAGATTACACACATGAATGTTGTATTACACATTAGAAAATAAAACCCTACATAAATGATCCTTTGAGAATGCCATTAATCCCCAAGATTAACCATGCTTATTAATCATAAAACACTACTGGGAATTCTGGGAGAATAAAAATAAGAAAGGGGTGAGCTCAGATGCTCACTAAAGATAAAAATATAGCGGAAACATTCATAAATAAGCACAAACCGTTAAGGAAATGTATACGACTAAAACACAAGTCTTTTAAACATAAACACCATCATTATATGGATCAGATAAATAAAAAAATATTTTACCTAGTCCAAAGTATATTCTACAATTCAAATAATAACATGTATTATCAATAGAGAATTTCATAATAATGAAATGCATAATGCCAGACTTCTTAACCCCATATTCAAGGCCTTGTTCCAAGACTACAAATATGATTCAGTCAAGGCCTTATGCCACGGAACTATTTTTCCTCATGAGACCAACCGATGTATCAAACAGTTATAGATGCATCCACCCATCACATTCTATGTCTAATGCATTCCTTATACGAATGGTTGAAACATAACATAAACATTCTTATTAAATATAGCATATTAAATGATAATACATTAACCATAAACCATGAATAGTATAAAAATTACACATCCACAGTCAAACATATCAAAAAACCTTCTATATAATATAAAATATTTTTATCATAATGAATCATCATCAATAAAGTGTAAAATAAATTAAAGGATGTTGACATAGATGAAGTCAAAACTATTTGAGATAAATATCGCTTTCTTTTTTGTTTTGAATTCATTTAATAGTCAAGTAATTTATAAATGATGTAATTTGAAGACATTTTTGAATTATATTTTCCCATACCATAATATAAGATTAAATTGAATTAACATTTTAAAACAACGATGTATATATATATAAATAAATAAAATAATTTTGAAAAAATGGACATTAATTAAAAATAATTAGAAAAATAAATATTTAAATCATTTAAAATGATGATATATATAAATTTATTTTTCCGTAAAAACATAAAATATTTATTTGTAAAATATTTTCATGAAAAATGTCATTTGTGATAAATAGGTACCAGTAAATACATACTCATAAACAATCTCAGATAATAATTATATTTAAGAATTAACCCTTACCTTGTACATTCATATGGTCGAGAGTACATTTAACAACCTTTATAATGACCATAATATGTTATTAAATTATAACATAACCATATGAATATTTATTATATCTGTAAATATTCATTTATGACTTTATACAACCCATTTTATAATGATTTCCATGTTAAATTTACATTTCGGGTAATAATCATTTTTTTATCGTATGTGTTTTTACATGATATTCTTGATCATATAATTTAGATCATGATTTATAAAAATCCATAATATTAAAAATGATTTATATATAATATATATTCTGAATATAAATATGTAGAATATATATATTTATGAAATTGAAAACACCATTTATGGGGACGGTAGGCCGTACGCACGCATGAATATTGTTTCCTTTTTCGTATAGTATTGAATGGAAGTAAGTGAATAAGATATACGTAAGTACATACATACATACATAAATACATACATATATATATTACGTGGAATTATTATGTAATATATTAAATACTTATTAATAATATATATTTTTATAATCATTGTTTAATGGTTAATGTGAAAATGAATCTCATCACGTCGCGGAGACGGTATGTTGTACGTACATAGGAGCGACGATTTAAATTACCTGATGATTAAAAGGTGTAGAATTTGATGGTATATTAATTTTACAGAGAAATTATAATGTTATTTCCATTATTTATATTCATATTACTCATCATTATATCCATCCAAATAAAAAAGTTTTGAATGATAAATTAAACAATGTCCCGAAGAAGGTAATTCGTACGCACACACACATGGTGAAATTATCATTTATAGGATGGATAGAATAATGAATATGGTTTTATCATTTTTATAATCAAATCAATGTTTGTATAAGGTATTGGATTTATTATTTCGTTATGTAAATAACAAATAAATAGAATGTGGAAGAATAAACGAACTTTGAAGATGGTGGTGAAATTATTACAACTTTTTCGGGTGTTTCCATTTGAGATGATCAAAAGGGATCCATATGTTGGATTTATGATCAATTCATGACATCTTTGATTATGTGAATGTTGTTGGGAAAATATTTGGGTTGGGTATTTCCGAACCAAGTGGATATGGAGGTGTGTAATTAAGAGAAGTCGATGTTCCCTCTAATAAAAGGGGTGAGGGTCGCTTTAGGAATAATTAAAAATATTATTTTATTATAAAAATAATTTCCTTATATAATTTAACCTAATTGATTTATTTATATTCAATGGTGTAGATTGTTCATAATTCTCTCAATAAACAGGTTTAGGCAATTTTAGGCCACAATATTAACCTGATTCTTTATATTTAACTCTATGTTAAAATGCTTAACTTTTACTATGTCCTGTGGTATTATTATAATAAATGGTAAATATAATTACAATAAAATGGCACGAAAACCCTACGTGGTTAATTATTGACATATTAATCATTATATAAGTCTTTTTGACGACCCTTATATTTTTAGTTATATTATATATTTTTATAATATAATATTTTTTAAAAATTTATTTATGTCAATTTTGACACTATTTTGTATTTGGATTTCCTAAAGTCATCAAAAATTGATTAAATCGAACCAATAATATTTAATCAGCCCTATAAACTCATATTCACCTATAATATTCGTTAATGATATCAAACCATTCAATTTATTTTCATTTTAATTTTTCTAATATCATTTATTTTAATATTTCTTTATGATGTTATTTAATGCATCATCATTGTGTCATAAATAATTTTAATAATTTAATGTATAATAATAATAAGTAAACTAAAATTGATTAATAAATATTTTTATATTTCTAATAAATATGAATATTAGAATTTATCTTTTGTATATCCCTATATTTAAAATGGTTTAGTTATTAAACATAGAAATCAACACATTTCACTCTTCTTTAAATAACATAATAATAAATGTATAAATCTAATCCATGTGAACCAGAGATTATCATATTTTATTCCTAATTTTTTTGGCCAAATTACACTTATCCACTAGAATTGGGATGTGGGTTTGTCTATTTATAATAACATTTTTACCTTTAATTACCATATTTACTTTTAACTGTGTTCAATAAAAATCCAAAGTAACTATTCCAAAAAAATAATTTTCATCTTATTGAAATATATTATACTTACTACTATTAATGGTGTCCCTTGAAATTTTTTAATTCAACTCACTCAAACGGTAAAATTAAGTTTTATGCAAATTTTCAAATGCTCCTAGAAGGTGGGTAAAAGACGGTTAACAGTTCAATAAAAATTAATACATCAACTTTTATTATAAAATGACTCCAATGAATTACATTGTACATATATAGTTATTATAAATATATTTTTACATAAAATAAATTTATACAAGACAAATAATTTTATAAAGAAAAATTACGTTTTAAATAATAACACAGTGTTTTCCTCAATTCATCAAAAATTGAATGTTTTTAAAAAAATACCAAAAATAAACACAAATAAAATTCTGATATTCCAAATTATAAAATGAATCAATTTTTACCAAAGTTAAAACATAGAAGATGAATTTATTAATTTCAAATTAATTCTTGTTGTCAAAACCAAAAAGCGGGGTTTTTAATAAAATTTAAAAACATTCAAAATATTGACATGTGTTTATGTCAAATTAAAATTTCAATTTAAATATAATGAAATAAATATAATACTAAAAATTATTTCAATTAAAAAAGTTATTTTAAGTTAAAACATAGTATTTTTCACTATTAGTCAAAAAATGAATGTTTTTAGAAAATTACTAAATATTTATCCATACTATATTTTAATGTTCTGATTCTACAAACGATTTAAATTTATTGAAATTGAAAATATAAAAGTGTCAAATTTTTTTAAAAGGACCATCCATTAAATAGGCGGTAAAATTGGATATTTTTTAAAATTCTAATTTTATCTAAAAATTTAAATTTTTCCTTTAATTATGTCTAGAAAACAGAAAATATGAATGTTAAAATTATATAAGATATATATAAAATTCAAAATTCAGTTATTATTATTCATAAAATCTTTTTCAACGGCTAGTTTGGTAAGTCGCGATGCACTCAAACTCATTATTGCGTGTATCACATGTTATTAAATTACATTGAAGAGTAATATACCATGAAATCATGGGGTGTTACACTCTCCCCGCATTCAATAAATTTTTTTCTCACTGAATCAAATTTTTCGTTTAAAATAAATGGTTAAATATTAAAAAATTCATTTGTAGAAAACACACATCAGAAATTAGTTCCATAAAATATATTCCTAATAACAGGGAAAGGGAAATGAAACATTCCACCAAAATTATGATATCAATTTGAAGAACATTAGTAGTAATTGAAGACACATAATTTGTGGAATTATGTATTTATTTATAGAGATTTATTTGGTCATCAATCACAAACATGTGTAAAATTTAGGGCCTCAAAAACATCAATCTAAGATGATGTAAAATATCATCGGTTCAACAACACATAAGGTATTAGGATTTCACATTTTTGGGTTTGAGAAACCTTATAAAAATTTTAATAAATAATTAAGTCATAGAATAAGAGGGAAAAATTATATATATACATGACATGTAGAGTTTTATCCTTCAACTAATTCCTACAACAAACTTATCTTTCACTCCAAAAGATAATAGAATTCAAAAACACTCTATTTATCATAATAATATAGGGTTCCTAAAAATGATTTTATAATTTATCTGTTAGACTATTTAAAAAAATACATTATACACACTTGGACATCACTTAGTTCTGTAGTAGTTTATTCACCATTATCACCCTTCAGTTGTATGTTCAAATCTCATAGCCTTGCAGGATGCGATGAGTTTCCACCTGACCTCAGCGTTGACATTTTTTATACCAATACAAAAAATAATAAAAAGATGTTTTTTGAAATTAATCAATAGTATATGATTATTAACATAATCCATTACCACCTGTATACTTATCCAAAATACTTCTATCCAATCTCACAGTCCAAAATATATAAGGAAGGTATACACAATAAAGATATTTTTTTCCATGTAATAACATGTGAATTCCTTCATCATGTATTCTTTTAAAACAGAGTAACACACATAATTACCATAAAATCTTATTTATTGCATTAATGTTCCCTTATTCAATATATAATACTAACTAAACTGCTCATATCCAAAAATATTATAAACTCCTAAAATGATTTAATAGACAAATCATTAATCGGTTACATGGGAGTCAAGAATATACAATATAATTTCTCCAAATCAATCATATCTTATTCCAAAATCACATTTATAGTATCAGAACCATATTAATGTTTATGTTTCTCTAAACCATATATTTTCAAAAAACATTATCCTACTAATGAGTTACTTTTCATGGTTCCCCAAAATCTCAATTCCTTCATTAAATAATACTGAAGTGCAATCCTTATGTACTCAATAATTATTACAACATGTACATCGTTAATACAATACTCAAATGACATGATTCATTAATAACAACATACAAACTATGTTCATTTCACTTCATCATCAGCAATATCGTAACATGATTATTATCCAATAGAAGTATTTGGGGTATACTCTGATGATTTGGAAATTGATTCACGTAGTGTCTCAACTCTTTGCAGATGATGCATTGTACATTTTAATCCTTTTTCATACCCTTCTAATCACATTATTGGTTTCCTTTTTCTTTCTACTTATATAAAACATTAATTACCTTCATGAATTTACTAATTTAATTCTTTCCACATTTATCACATATGGGAAAATCATTATTTCCCCTCTTCTATTTATCCAACTTTCTCTCTTCTATCCATTTCTTATCTAGTATCCCATCAATGCCATAGGACTCAGATAATTATTTACTTATCTTTTTAACATATGATACATTTTCATCATATGATGAGAATATGTTGGGGACTAGTTCCCTTATAAATGTTGGCTTTATACCATGAATGATATGATCCTTCTATATCATTATATCATGCATACAGTTGGTGTTCTCATTCCTTCAACTAGAAACCATTTCTAAACAATGGCATGCACTATGTTAGTTTATTAATCGCAATTCATAATTCAAAACTTGTAAAATAACTAATTAATATTGGAAAGATTAAGCATATAATCTATAATCAAATTTTTTTCTATGAGTATTTATTTTCTCTTAAATCCTTCATAGTGGCTATTAATGAAAATGTGAATTATCCTAAGCATACACCCTGGGAGTGTCTTAATCAAGAGTTCAACAAGTCATGTTGTCATGTACCAGGATAGCCCGGGTCAAGCCAAAAAGTTATTGTTGGTGTATTCACTTCTTGGTACATATGTGCTAAACCTTCCACCACATACTCATATCTAGAAAAGGAGGTATTTCATGGAAAATACACAAAATCTCTACATTACCAAAATTTGAGGAAGTTATTATATACTAATACTCAAAGTTTATCTTAGGGAAATGTTCTCTAGGCATAGTTATCTAAATATCTTTTCCAATGTTTGTACAAACATTACTTTGATACCAACTATAATGCCCCAACCCTAGAAGCCCAGATTCAGTGCATTATTTCAATACATCGGCATGATTGCAAGGAATGAAGTCCCAAAAGAATGACCAGTTTAGCAGTCTTGGAAAATAGATTACAAACATGAACATCACCTTACACATTAGAAAATAAAACACTATATAAAAAATCCTATGAGAACTCCATTATTCTCCTATATTAACCCAACATATCTATCATAAAAAACATATTGGATTCCTAGAAAAATAAAACATAATAATTGTGTGAGATCAGATGCTCAGTATTTATAACAATATTGTGGAAACATTCATAAATAAGCTTTAACATTTAAGGAAATGTAAATGAATAACAAAAAAGCCTTTTAAACATAAACATCATCATAATATTTAAATGATAAATCAAATAATGCAATTTCATTATTCACATGGATATTATACTAGTCGAATAAAAACATGTAATATGAATATCCAATTTCATGATGATGAAATGTATAATTCTAGACATCATAACCATAGATTCTAGCCCTTGTCCCAAGACTGAAAATAAGATTCTATCATGGACTTATGCCAATTCACTAGTTTTTCACATGATATCTACTGAAGAACCGAGTTTTTATAGTGTGCTCCACCATCACTTACATATTCTATTGCATTCCTTAAATGAAAGGTTGAAACCTAACATAGACATTCATATTAAAACTAGCATACAAAATCTTAATACATTATCCATAAACCAATAATGGATTAAAAATAACACATCCATAGTAAATCATATCACCAAACCATAAATACAATATGGACTTTTTTATCATAAAGAATCAACTTCAAACAAGTTTAAATTCCATCAACGGATGTTGATATAGATGAAACCAAAACTATTTGACAGAAATATCTCGTTATTTTTTTGAAATTATTGAAATTTTTTATAATTTAGAATGGAAGACATTTAAAGACATTTTTTAATCCAAATTTTCAATTACACTGTGAATCATTGAAAGGAATTAACATTATAAAATAATGATGTCCATATAAATATATCTTTAAAATAATTGTTGATGACATGGAAATTATATAAAAATATATAGAAAATTATGTTTATAAATTATTTAAAATTATTATACAATTAAATTTATTTTTCTATAAAACCTCAAAATATTCCTTTTGAAAATATATTTATGAAATATGGACATTGGTGATAAATACGTACCAGTAAATATTAACTCATAACCAATCTCGTATAATAATGAGGTTGATAATTAACCTTTACCTTGTAAATTTCATTGGTAAAGGGTATGTTTAACCTCTTATATAAAGACCATAGTATGTAATTAAATTATATAATAATTATATTCATATTTATTATATAATTCCGGATTCATTTAAGACTTTATAACACCTATTTAATAATTATTTCCATGTTAAATTAATATTTCTGGTAATAGTCACTTTATTAATCGTACATGTTTTAACTTGTTATTAATGATCATATAATTTAGATTTTTATTTATATACATCCAGAATATAAAAAATGATTCATATGTAATATATATTTAGAATATAAATATGTATAATTGATTGATATATAAAATTTAAGACACCATTTATAGAGACATTAGTTCATACGTATGCATAAACACTATTTTCATTTTCATATCATGTTGAATAGAAGTAAGTGAATAAGATATATATATATATATATTCAGTATAATTATTATGTTATATATTACATTTGAATTAATACTATATATTTTTAATAATCGTTGAATGGTGAATGTGGAAATGAATCACATTGTGTCGTGGAGACAGTAAGTTGTACGTACACATGAGCGATGATTTCCTTTACTTAATGATTAAAAGTATATAATTGGATCATATATTAATTTTATAGATACATTATAATGTTATTTTAATTATTTATATACATATTACTCATCATTATATCCTTCATAAGAACAGTGTCGAATAAAAAATTACTCAATGGAGTAAAGACGTTAAGTCGTACGTACGCACGCATGGTGAAATTTTCATTCATACGTTTGATAAAAAATGAATATAGTTGTTCCATATTAATAATAAAATAAATTTATTTATAGGGTATTGGGGTTATAATTTTGATATGTTAATAACAATGAAATGGAACGTGGAAGAAGCAAAGAACTAGGAAGAGAGCGGTGAAATAATTTTCTCTTCTTTGGGTGTTTCCTGTTGAGTTGATCACAAGTGCTCCATAGGATTGCTTTCTGATCAATGTAATACTTATAATCTGATCTTTGGGATGTTTAATAGATATTTGGGTATGGGTTGGCCGAGCCAAGTGTCATTGGTGGTGTAAAAAAAAGGGAAGGTGAAGTGCCTTTTTACAAGAGGGATGATGGTCACTTTAGGAATAGTTGAAAATATTACGTTATTATAAATTCATTTTCTTTTATTAAATTATAAAAATCAATTCATATCAAAGATAAGGTGGGTATGGGTCAAAATAATTTCAATAAGTAGGTTTGGTCATGTTTAGGTCCCCATCTAATCCTTATTTGTTTTGTTTTAACTCTACATTAAAATGCTTATCTTTTACAATGTCCTCAAGAAATATTATAATAAATGGTTAATAGAATTACAATAAATTGCGAATAGAACATCAAGTAGTTCATTAATTACATATTAATAATTATATAAGTCTTTTGAAAGATACTTATATATTAATGAATATTATAACATTTGATAATATAATATTTTTTTATAAACTAATTTTTAACAAATTGGCACACTATTTAGTATTTGGTTTTTGTGAGTCATCACAAGGTGATTAATTCGAAAAAACTACATTTAATAAACACTAAAATTTCATATTCACCATTAAAATTCATGGATTGCATAAAAACATTCACATTATAATTATTTTGTTATTTATAATATAAATTACTTTAATATTTCATTAAGAAGGTAATTACTGCATCATCATTGTGTCATAAATAATTTTAATTATTTAATGTCTAAATATTATAAATAAAATAACATTGTGGAGTAAATAATTTTATCATTCTAATAAATATTTATAGTAGATTTTATCTTCTGTTTAACAATATATTAAAAATTGTTAGAGTAATTAAATGTTGAAATTCAAACTTCTAAATCATCCTTTAATAAAATAACAATAAATGTTTTAATCTTATCCATGTGAACCAAATATGATCATATTTTATTCCTATATATGTTTTTGGTCTATTTATATTTATCCAACAATATTGGGACATGTGTTATAGTAATTATAATATCGTATTTACCTTTAATAACCCAATTAACATTTAATCGTGTTAAATAAATATCAACAGTTACTATTACACAAAAATAATTTTCATCATATTTAATTACATTATAGTTACTAATATTGACTCTATCTCTCAGAATTTTGAAGTACACACCAAAAAATCTATAAAATTATGTTTTATGGAAATGTTCAAATGCTCCTAGAAGGTGGGTAAAAGACAATAAAAAGTTCAATAAATATTTATACATATAATTGTATTATAAAATTACTCCAATGAATTTCATTGAACTTATATAGGTATTATATTCTTATTTTGACATATAATAAATTTAAATTAAATAAATAATTATTTAAATAAAAAGCTTTTTTTAATAAAAGGCGCAGTGTTTTTCATTATTCATCAAAAAATGAATGTTTTTAGAAAAATACCAAAAAAATCACTCTAAGATAATTTTTAAATTCTAAATTAAAAAATGAAGTCTATTTTAACTAATTCAAAACATATCAGTTGAATTTATTAAATTAAAACTGTTTCTTGTGGTAAAAACCAAAGGAAGGATTATTTAACAAATGTGAAAACTATCAAATGATTGACATGTGTTTATGTAAAATTTAAATGTGAAATTAAATATAATAACCTAAATTTTATTAAATGATAAAAATATAATCTAAATATACTTTAAAACTATTAAAATTTATAATTTAACACTATAAATTATTTCGATTACAAAAGTTGATTTCAATTAAAACATAGAATTTTTTCCAATTCATATTAATATAAAATGATCAGAAAAGTACTAAAAATTTATCCAAACAAAATTTTATGTCAATATTGTATAAAAGAATTTAATTTTATTATATTAATAATATAAAAGTTTCATATAATTTTTTTTAAAAAGGATTCACTATTAAATTGCGGTAAAATTACATTTTTGATGAATACTTCCTTTCACTAAATAATTGAATTAGTCATTTTATTATGTCTAAGATAAAAAATAACATGAAAGTTCAAATTATATAGGATATATATAAAATAAAAAATGTAGTTATTACTATTCATACCATCTTTCTGAATGACTTGTTTGTTATGTCATGGTGCGCTTGAACTCATTGTGGCGTATAGCGCATGTTAAAGAATTACAATGAAGAGAAATCATACATTGAAATCATGGGGTGTTACAATCTCCCATTTTTTAATAAATTATTTTCTCACAATTTGAAATTGTCCTTTAAAAATAAATGGTAAAAAATAGAAAAATACATTTTTGGAAAACCCACATAAAAATTGTTTCAATATAATTTAGATTTAATTAGAGAGAAAAGGGAAATGAAAAAGTCCCCACCAAATTATGATCTAGATTATGAAAAAATTGGTTGAAATTAAATCCACATTATTGGAGAAAATATTTAAATATTTATAGGGATTTATCGATGTCATCGATAAAAAACCAGTGTAAAATTGATGGCCTGAAAGCAATCAATATAATATGATATAAAATATCATCAGTTCAGCAATGCATACAGTATTAGGATAGAAAATTTTTGGTTTTAATATCCTTTTATTAAATTTTAATAATTAATTTATTCATATAATAGTTGGATATATGTATATATACTTGAAAAGTAGAAAATCATCCTTCAACTAATTCCAATGGGAAACTCATCTTTCACTCTAAATGTTAATAAAATTCAAAAATATTCAATTTATCTTAATCATATAGGATTTTAAAAAATAAAATTTATAATTTATCTATCATACCATTTAAGAAAACTATATTATACAAACCAGGATATCATGTAGACCAGTTGTAGGTGATGCACCCATGTCACCCATTGGTAGCGGGTTCAAGTCTCGCGGCCTTGCCGGACGCGACATGTTTCCCCCGACCTCCTGGTAAATTTTTTTTATAAAAAACCAATAAATAATATTAAGATGTTTTTAACATTAAACTATAGTATACAATGTAAAAAATAATCCATTATATCCTTTTGACTTATTCTAAATACTTCTTTACGAACTCCCAGTCCAAAATTTATAAGGTAGGTAAACAGAATGATCATCCTTTTTTCCATGTAATGACATGTGAATACCCTGATAATGTATTCTTTTAAAACATGTTAACACACTGAATTACCATAAATTCATCTTTATTAAATTCATGATCCCTTATTCCTTATATAATTCTGGATATATTGATTCTATCCAATAATGTTGTAGAATCCAACAATGATGTAATATACAAATCATTAATCAATCTCAAAGTATACAATAATATCCAATATAATTTATCCAAATAAACAATAACTTCTTTCAAAATCACTACCACAATATCAAAACCATATTAATGTTTATCAATCTCCCAAACATATAGTTTCCAAAAACAATAACCTGCTACTGAGTCACATTTCTCGGTTCCACTAAATCTCAAGTCCATCATAAAATAGTACATCAACACAATCCTTATATACTCTATAATTCTTATAACATGTATGTAATTAATATGATACTCAGATGACATGAAACATTAATAACAACATAAGAACTTGAATCATTCCACTTAAACATCGGTAATATTATTACTTGATTATTATCCAATTGAATCATTTGAGATATACTCTGATGATTTGGACCTTGATTCACGTAGTGTCCAAAATCCTTGTAGATGAAGTATTGTAAATTTGTAACATTTTTCATACCCTTGATATCATTAGCATGGTATTATTTTTATCGACACTTATGACAACCTCTCATTCTCTTCAATCATTTACCAATGAGAATTTTTTCCTCATTTATCACATACAGAAAAATCTTTATTTCCCTTCTCTCCTTTATCCATCATTTTCTCCTATATCTGTTTCTTCTCTTGCTTCACATCAAAGGAATAAGACTAAGATAATTCATTACTTATCTTATTAACACATGATAGTATTTCATCATATGATGAGAATATGTGGGAGACTGTTTCCCTTATAAATGTAGGCATAATACCATGAATGATATGATCCTTCATAATTGTTGGATCATTCATATTATTGGTGTTTTCATTCCTTCTACTATGTACCATTTCTAAACAATGACATACACTAGGTTAGTTTATGAATCAAAAGTTATAATACCAAAGTTTTAAAATAACAAACAAAAAATAGAAAATATTATAAATAAAATGTATAATAATAAAATGTGTTCATTTATGATGTATTTACGCTTTAATCCATAATAATGTATTGTAATAAAAACATGAATTATCCTAAGAATATCCCACTGGAGTGTCTTAACCAAGAATGCAGCAAGTCCCATTGTTTTGTACCAGGATACCCTAGGTCAAGCATGAAACACATAGTCATAGTTTTCACATCTAGGTACATCTTTTCTAGTGCTACCTCTAACTGCTCATATCTAGACGGGGATGTAGTGTTTAGATAATACAAAAAATATCTACATTAACAAAATTATAGGAAGTTCCTCTATACTAATCCTCAATATTTATCTTAGGGTAATGTGCTCTAATCATAGTTTATCTAAATGTAATTTCCAATGTTAGTACTAAATAGTTTCTAACACCAATTGTAATGCCCCAACCCTAGAACCCCAGATTCAGTGAATTATTTTAATCCATTGGCATGATTACATAGATTCAAGTCATAAATGCATGACTAGATTAGTAGCCTTGGAAAATAGATTATATACATGAATGTAACATTATAGATTATAAAATAAAACACAACATAAATAATCCTTTGATATTTCCATTAATCCCCTATCTTAAGACAAATAATAACTCATAAAAAACTTCATGGAATCCAGGGAAAATTAAACATAATAAAGGTGTGAGCTAAGATTCTCAGTATAGATAAAAATATGGCAGAAAATTTAATAAATAAGCATAACCATTTACGGAAATTTAAAATACTAAAAGAAACGAATTTTAAACATAAAAATAATCATAATATATCAATGATAAATCTAATAATTTCATTTAATTATTCACATGGATATTCTACTAGTTGAATAATAACATGTAATATCAACAACCAATTTCATAATGATTGAATGCATAATTCCAAACTTCATAACCACATAGCAGAGGTCTTGTACCAAGACTACAAAAAAGAATTTGTCAAGGCCTTGTGCCATGAAACTAGATTATCTCATTCGACCTACAGATGAATCGAAGAGCTATAGCGGGCTCCACCAATCACTTACTAAGTCCAATGCATTTTTCATATTAAAGGATAAAACATAACATAAACATTCATATTAAAACTAGCATATGAAATGATAATACATTAACCATAAAGCACGAATGATATAAAAATTAGACATCCACAGTAAAAAATATAACAAAACCTTCAATACAATAGGGTATATTTATATCGAAATGAATCAGCATAAATAAAGTGTAAAATCCATCAAAGGATGTTGACATAGATGAAATCAAAACCAATTAAGAGAATTATATCTTTCATTTTTGATGTCATTTTAATGTCACATTATTTATAAAGGAAGACAATGAATCAATTTTTTTAATCTATGTGTCCCATACCACTTTCAAAATTTGAAAGGAATTATTATTTTAAAACAATTATGACTTTTTAAATAATTCCTTAAAATAATTTTGAAAACATGGACATTAATTAAAAAAATTTTGAAAAATAAATATTTAAAACATTTAAAATTAAGATATAGTAAAATCGTCCTTTCCATAAATCCTTAAAAGGTTCATTTTTAAATAATTTTTTTGAAATATATACATTTATGATTAATATTTCCCAGTAAATATTTACTCATAATCCTGCACTGATAATAATGAGATTGAGGAATTAACACATACAATGTACCTTCCTTTGGTTGCGGGTACATTTACCCTTTGGTATAATGACCATAGTATGTTATTAAATTATACGAGAACCATATAAATATTTATTATATCATTAATGATTAATTTATGACTTTATACTACCCATTTAGTAATTATTTACTTGTTAACTTAAATTTTCGTGTAATATTCTATTTATTTATCGAACATGTTTTTACTTGTTATTCTTGATCATATCATTTAGATCATGATTTAAATACTTACAAAATATAAATCATGATGTATATATCATATATATTTAGAATATAAATATGTATAATAGATAGATATATGAAATGGAAAACACCGTTTATGGAGATGGTAGGCCGTTGGTACGCATAAACGATGTTTCCATTTTCATATCGTATTGAGTGGAAGTAAGTGAATAAGATAAATTTAAGTGAAAAAATATATATAAATATAAATATATTACATATAATTATTATTTAATATATTACATTATTATTAATAATATATATTTTTAAAATCATCGTTTAATGGTGAATGTGGAAATGAATCTCATTCCGTAGTGGATACAGTAATGTGTACAGACAAACGAGCAACGATGTCATTTCGTTAATTATTATAGGTTGTGTTATATGGTGGTATATAAATTTTGAAGAGACATAATCTTTTTGTTTTTTTATTTAAACACATATTTGTCATATTTATATCCATCGAAAAAATCATGGTGTTGAATAAAAAATTACACCCCGACAGAGAGACGGTAAGCCTTACGTACGCACACATGGTGACATTATCATTCATAGAATAGATAAAATAATGAATATGGTTTTAATGTATTTATATTAACATCAACGTATGTATAAGTTTCTTGAGTTAGTATTTTGGTATGGAAATAAAATATAATGAGAAAGTATAAGAAGGAAAGAACATGAAAGAGGGTGGTAAAATTATTACCTATTCTTCAGGTGTTTCCTTTTGAATTGAACAAAAGGGATTCATATGTTGTATTCAGGATCAATATGAAGCCTCTATGATGATTTGAGGGAAGTTGGAAATATATTTGGCCAGGGGATGGCCGAGTAATATGTCTTTGGTATTGTAAAATTAAAAGAAGGGGAAGTTCCATTTTATAAGAGGGGTGATGGTCACTTTAGAAAATGTATAAAATATTATTTTATTATAAAATATTTTTCAGATTATAATGTATCCAAATTTATTTATTTATAATAAATTGTTGGGAACAGTACAAATCCTCTCAACCAATAGGTGTTAGAAATTATTAGGTCACCATATTTACCCTATAATTTATATTTAACTTTATGTTAAAATGTTTATCTTTTACAATGTCCTCTTGTAATATTATAAAAAATGGTTAATAAACATATAATAAAATACCAATAGAACCATAAGAAGTTCATTAATGTCATATTAATCATTATATAATCCTTTTTTATAAACCATATATTTTTAGGTATAATTTATCATTTAATAAAATAATTGTTTTTTAAAACAAATTTATGTCTTTTTTGACACTATTTAATATTTGGTTTTTGTGAGAGTCAACAAAACATGATTACTTCTATCAAAGTAAATTTAATACATACAAACATGTCATATTATCCTATAAAATTAGTTGATTGCTTCAAAACATTCAAATTTGATTTATTTTAATATTTATAATATCAATCATTTTAATATTTATTTAAGAATATTATTCATATATCATCATTATATAATAAATAATTATAATTACATAATTTCCTGAAATTATAAATAAACTACCATTGGGTATAAGTATCTTTATCTTTATAATGAGTACATATAGTCTAATTTATATTATATATAACACAATATTAATTTTTTTACTTATTAAACATTTAATATGACACTTTTAAAACTTCATTAAATAAAATAATAATAAATGACATAATCTAATCCATATGAACCAAATAGTAAAATATTTTATTCCTACATTTGTTTTTTGTCGAATTAAATTTATACAATAGAGTTAGAACATGTGTTAGGGTAATTATAATATAATTTATCTCTTTAATTACGCTAATTACGTTTAAATGTGGTAAATAAAATTCAGTTGTCATTATTCACTAAAAATTATGATTATATTATTGAACCACATTGTACATACTAATATTAATTACGTCTCTCAAATTTATAATATTCAACCCACAGAATCAGTAAAATTATGTTTTATGCAAATTTCCAAATGCTCCCAGAAGGTGGGTAAAAGATGGCAAATAGTTCAACAAAAGTTTATACATCTAATTTTATTATAAATAGAATCTACTGAATTAAATTGAACATATATAAGTATTATATATATAATTTTAATAAAAATAAATTTTATTAAAATATATAATTATTAATGTCAAAAGTCGACTTTAAACAATAACATAGTGATTTCACTATTCATCAAAAATTGAATGTTTTCAGAAAATAACAAAAATAAATTCTACGCAAATTTTGATACTCTAAATACAAAGTTGATTTATATTTTTTCAAGTTAAAAACATTTATGTTTAATATATTAATTTAAAGAAAATTATTGTTGTCAATACCAATAAATGGGTTTTTTATGAACTAAAATCTATAAAAAAATGAAATCTGTTTATGTAAAACTATAATGTAAAATTACATATAATGAAATAAATTGTATTAAATGATAAAAATACAATCTAATTATACATAAATCCCATTAATATGCATAATTTGACACTATAATTTATTTGGATTAAACAACTTTATTTCAATTAAAATATAGTATTTTTCACTATTCTTCAAAATACGAAAGTTATCATACAAGTTCCAAAAATTTATCCAACCTAAATTTTTATATCCCGATTGTACAGAAGAATATAATTTCATTAAATTGAATATATTAAAATTTCAAAAATTTGTTTTAAAAATGATTCTCCATTAAATAGGGGGTAAAATTGCATTTTTTGAAAAATAATTACTTTATCTGAATTATTGAATTCTTCCTTAAATTTTTTCAAAGAAACACAAAATATAAAGGGTAAAATAATATAGGATATATATAAAATTAAAATTGCAGTTAATACTATTCATAAACACTTTTTTAACGGCTAATTTTGTAAGTCGTAGTGAGTTTGCACTCATTGCTGTGTGTAATGCAAGTTGTTGAATTACACTAAAGATATAACATTATTTGAAATCATGGGGTGTTACTGATTCCATTAATAATATTTTGGTACATTATGTGGAATTATAAAGGGAAAATGAATTGTTGTGTCCAGATTTTGGAAACCACATAAGGGTTTTTTGGGATGAACATGACTTAAAAAAGTAGTTATAATGTAAACAATGCTATGTGATTTATGATATGTACATGAAATGCATAAGAGGGTTAATGAATAAAAAATGGGTAACATGTTTAATGTGTATATTCTACTGAATTAATAACTATTTCGAATGTGATATGAGTTGGAATGGAATCCTCTAAATGGGTTAATGTATAAAAAGGGAATATGATTAATGATATATGAAAAGTAATTCATTTTTATGTTAATGGGTTATGACCTAATGGTTTTTTATATGATAAATGAATGTGGAATGTATTTCATATAGATTTTTCTTTTTGTTATACTATATGAATTTAATAGCTGAATAATCATGTCTACACGAAATGGTATTAATTGGGGTATTGAAATGAGATTCAACAACCATGGGTTTAGTAAAACTGAGGCTCTAAACCCCATCCCTATAATGCTTGGTTTAGGGAGTTATAATGAGTCTCCAAACCCCTAATTTTTATATTTGACGAAACTACTTGATTTAGGATCCACTTTGTATGTGATATATTTTTTGTGATATATTTTCGAAGGTGATAAATAGTATTTTTTATCCCATTATGTAATGTTACTTTCCGACATAGGCCATTTTGAAAATCAGTAATTGATTAATCCATAGATCATCTTTGGAAATTGAACATGGTAGTGGATATTATATAACATATATAAATGAAATTATAAATAAGAATGTACAAATTGAATAATCATACCAATTAGAACATAATTTGTTTTTTGTTAAAATATTCACTAATTTACTTCTTGCATTCATTATTTGTTTTCAATAGATATTTTGTAATAACAATTGGCGGAGGCCTACAGAGTTGTACTCACTCCTTTCTCGAGCAAAAATTGGGTACCCAAGTATATAACAAGGTTTTATGTTAAGACATTGGAATATGGCATATGATATTTACTTGGGATTGGGATTGGGATGTGAATGGAAGAGGATCCATAAATAAATTTAGGACACATTTTATGGATTTAAATTTTTTTATTTTTTTGGGTTTCATAAATTTTGTCATCGTTAAAATTCTATGGCATATTTAATATTTAGTTTTGATAATAACCTATTTGGGATCAGTTAGTAAAGCATGGTTTTTGATATGTGATTTATTTATTTCGTTTTTTAAACTGTAACATACTGTGTCATACTATGTTAAAGATGGTATTGTCTCCCCACATGAAATATTATACCCATACCGCTTGTCAACACTTATAGAATGTATTGATTAATGATTGAGGTAATGTGGATACCTGACTTGGGGAGCATGTTTTTTTTATCCCAGTTCATGGATGTTAAACTGCATTCTTAATTAATTAAATTTTTAATAATTATGTTTAATGATTTCATCATAATTATCAATACCCCAACCCTAGTATCTTATAATCGATGCATTTTTTATATATCCTAGTATGATGAAAAACTATTTTCATTAAAAAAAATAGTTTATATTCTATAGATAACTATAAATATACACAACTATTAAATTATAAATAGGAATTAAATATAGCAAATATTCCTAATTGGAAAAACTGAAAAACTATCAAGTTATCCCAACTAGTCATTCATAATATACATCTCCACTTCATGGGAGAAAATTAAATATACCAAAGGGTGAGCTCATGTGAAAGAAAATGGTATGTTATACAGTGGATGCTATCAAAAACATAATAAATAAATAGTAAGGAATAACTAAAAACATTCAATTTAAACATAATCTTGATAATATTATCACTTGGAAAAAACTGATGCAATAATTCCATATAAATAAACACAAGAAAGTGATACATACCAATGGATATTATTCTAGTGCAACAATCACATGGAATATTAATTACCAATATATCTGTGAGGAGATTCCTAATTTTGGAAAAAAAACATATGGGCATGGATTTTTCCTAGGCACCATATATATGTGGGTAAAAACTGAGTCTAGTTTGTATCATGGGACCTACCGATGTATCAAGGGGAAATTGAGGGCCCCAACCATCACATAATTTCCAATGTATTCATTATATGAATGGTTTGAAACATAACAACATATTCATTTGATTGTATATAAAATTCCCCAAACAATAAACATAATCATGAACAATTTTGTATAATATTATGAATGGTATCATTATACCACATACCCAATCAAACTAATCTTTTATAATTTAATAATATATCATATATGATATAATAAAATTTGAATCATAATTATTAATGGGATTTAATATAGGGTTTAGAAATTTATGAAAATACTCTAACGAAATAATTGAGGAAAGAAATTCACTTATTTACTTCAAAAAGATGTGTTATTTTGGGAAATCATTTTCATTTTTCATAAATAATATTGCAACATTTATATAGTAGAAAATAAAAGGGAGGGTTTTTAAATTATAATTTTGGAAGAACATATTTCCAACTAATGTGGATAAATTTAAAAGAGCATTTAATAAGACTTATAAATGAGCCTCTTATGTAAGGTTTAAGAGAAAATACTACATAGTCTTTAAAAAAGATGTAGGATTATTGTTTTTTAAACCTAAAATGAAAAAAATATAGATTTTACTTATAAAATATTTGGTTTTTGAAAAATAATGGTGGATTAAAACATATTTTGTTGTACACATAAAAATGTGTATGAAATTGGGAATTTCCCTTTAATCATGGTTTCTTATCATGGACAATTGAGAAACGATCCTTAAAAACATATAAATCACCATAAACGATATAACGATTATTATATGTAAATATTTATATAACATTAATAAACTATTTATGTGTATCCTATAATAATAATTACTTTTTAAAATGGGTTAATGAGAGATAAATTGTATCCTAAATGAAAAATGGGGATTCTGGGAGAAACCCTTACTATATGTCCAAAAGTACTCTGTAGATGAAATTAATGTCATGGAGAAAAAAATTGTTTTAAATAATAATTTATCTTACAAATTTTTTAAAATTTAATTAGTTTATTATAATTTTATTATGTACATTTATGGACTTTTTATTTAGTTTGTATATTTAATTCCATTGTCTGGAAATGTTCTTTTCCTTAGTTTTCATCATTCATTCTCTTATACACATGTTAGAAGGATCTTGTAAAATTTAAAAAATATGCCTAAATTAAAATTATATTTTGAAAATGAACATATATATTATAAATTGGTTATATAATTCATTTGGTTATTTTGTATGGGTATTCATCTATACAAAAGTCTTTAGTGATAACCTTTTGAATTATTTTTGTATTTTTCGATCATCAAACACTAATTTTGAATTTATAATTAATTATATCTATATATACTAGATCTATAACATTAAATATTCTTAATTAAGTATATTAATTTATTTTTTAACCATAAAAATGGGTATATGACCAGCCATAAAGGTAGATATAGAAAAATGAATATCATCATACATGAAGGTAGTAAATTTGCACCCAACAGATGATGTTTTCATTTTTAGAATAAAATGATGATGAGAAAAATATGATGCTTCATTTAAATATTTATTATTAAATTATAATATATATATCTATATATAATTGAGTTATCATGAATGTTTTTAAATATTTGTTAAAGAAACTATAAGATAAAAATAGAAATAAAATTAAATGAACTTAAGTGTATCTACCTCATGAATTCTTATCCTTGTGAAAAATAATATGGGAATTAGAAAGGGACTTTTAGTGAGACTACAAATCCCCAAACATGGAGGAGATTTTTGGTAGAGAAAATAAGAACTATTTAGGAAATCTTCAAATAATTGGGTTTGTGGGGAGAAGTGGTTTTGCAGGGTGGAATTTTTAGTGGACGAAAGGGGTGTTTTTTAATTATTTTATTAGTTTATTTATTATAATGAATTATGATAATAAATAGTTTTTTAAATATTAAAAAAACTAAAATAACGATCTAATGTTCTTGATTTTGGTAGTACAACATCAATAATTAACCAATGACTCCATTATTCATTTATTTTTTAAATATCATAAATTACTATTTTTCTCTATTCACCAATAATTCCACTATATTGGAAAAATTGAAAATATTTACCATAACCATTTTTCAACATCGTGAATTAAAAAATGAACTCCATTTTATGAAAATAATTTAATAAATTTAATAAATTTAATTTTTAAATAAAATATACAGTTATTCATAAAATACTTATTTTAAAATTATTTTAACTTTTTTGAGGCATTGAAACATTAATTAAGGTCTAATAAAATTACCTTATAATCATAATACATATAAATATAAATTAATTAATTAATTTTATGAAAATTATATTTGATTTGAATAATATATTTAATTATAAAAATTTAAATTATCATTTTTTTACAAAAATACCAGTTAATAAATTATAATTTTAAGAAATTTATTTACTTATTATTTGATATAAATAGATTATGTTTTCATTCATAAAATGCCTAAATTTTATGTGTAATTTGATAGGTAATGTTAATTTTCTATTTTTCATATTACTGTTTATAATGGCCACATTACTATACAAATTGTCATAATTTATGGTATATTATGTTTTTAGATTTTGTGTTGCATGATGAATAAATTATCAATGATAATAATTTTTAAAATAGAAATATCATACATTTTATGTTGTTACATTATACCCACCTTTAAAATATTCCATACTAAAATGTTCTATATTTTCACCTCATAGAAATATTTTGTTACTTATTAAATAAAAATTCTTATTGTTCCCACATTACCTCATCCATTTTATGATTCATACAAATTATTTTAACCAGTGGAGTCATCTATTTATCAACACATATTATTTAGTGACTATAATGTGTATAGTCTCTTCATAAAAAGAGAAATTAGGTTCTAATAAGATTCCTTCATAGTTGAGGACAAGTGTTCATTGTAGTATATACATACTTAACTAAGAGATATAGAATATATTGTGTACTATAGAAAGGCTAGGTTGCATCACCAAAGGACAACCCACAACTCTAATTATCTATCAGATTTAACAAAGTCCATCATTCTGGGAGAAATGATTCCCTTTAATTTCAAAACATATAACACCCTTCCAGGGAGAAATTTTTTATAATACATGATCTCCAACATGAAATTAAAAATACTTCATTGTTTTACCATTATCCCTCTCTTATAACATTCATCTTCATAGATATGTGTTTCAACTTTCATTACTACTATTGTTGTTTCTGTCATATTAATTGGGACTACAGGATTCCTCTAATCTACTTTATACAAACAAGTTGGTGTATAACATCTCTTTACATTCAATAATTCATATATTTTCATTTTAATACGTTAATTGAAACTATTATTGTAGAAAAATATACCAAAAATAAATAATAATACAATATATGTTGAATGTCTAGTGGGGAATATCTCAACATGTATTATAAATTTGAATGGTTTATTCAATGCTTCCTTCGATTTGTGGGTGATAAGATGTAATAAAATTAATATCGCTCTTCAAAGAATTATGAATGATTTTAATGAATTTCAATTTAAATCAAGGATCATGATCTGACATATTTGATAGAGGTTCTCTATGATGTCTTAGAAATATATTTATATGGTCTTTTTCAAGTCTCTATATTCGAAAATCCACCCTTAGAGTAATGAAATGTGATGATTTGAAATGTAGATCAACAATTACCCATATTACATCATTATTTCATTTAGTATTTTGTAATATAGTTATATAATAAATATTAATGTCATCCCATTTCCATTTTTTAATTGGGAATGGTTGAATTAGTCCTCTAAGATATTGTTTTATGTCATTCATATTTTTATGAACCAAAAAACATGATACATATACATAGTATCATCATCAATCCCCATTTTGGTCAAAACACCATGATCCATTCTGCTCAATGATTTTTCTACGTTATTCTCTTTCCTTGGGTGGTAGTGTATTGAAAAATCAAAATCCTTGAGTACCTTGAGCCATCACCTTTTACTCATATTTATTTATTACTATTATAATATATATTTATACTATTGTGAACTGTATATATATCCCAACATTGACCATAGATATATATTCACTATATTTTTTAGAGAAATGATTACAATATATAATAGAATATGAATAGGTGAACTTTTTTATTAATGATTTTTAACTTACATGATGGTTTGGTAATAAATAAATTATTTCATTATGGGATGGAAAAGATCAGAGAAATAAATAATCACTTATTCAGTTATTTAAAATATTTTACATGTCTCTTTGACAAAATAAATATAAAACCTTTATTATTATCTTTGGACAATTAGTCATCAAATAAAGAAAAAATTGGAACTAAATACTGATAGGTTGCTTCTAAAAGAAGTTAAAACTATATACCTTAGTTATGTTTGTCTATTTAAGAAATTCATCGAATGCATTTTCCTTCACAGGATCAACTAAAATTACATTCTTAGTGAAAATATATATAGTAAAAGAAATTTTTTTAATCCACAATATACTCTTTCTATACTTCCCATATAACTATTTTTTCCAAAGAGTCTTCAGAAAAAAAAGTGGTTCTCATATTCTATGTTGGTTAGGAGTATATCAATAAATCATCAATAATAACAAAAAAATCATTAATATTTACATTGAGTAAAATATTCATCAAATATATAAAAAAAGCTTCATTATTCTTCACAAATAGAATTACTATAAATACATACTATCCACACCTGTTTCGAAATGATAACATCAGAATATATTAATTCCTTACACACATTTGATGATACAATGATCAATGTAAAATACTTGAAAATATTGAAGTATGTGATGTTTAAACAACAGATAGTAAAAATGAGGAAGATGATACTTGTTCATAAATATAATATCATCATTTTTTCAATTGTCTATGTACAGCCTCAGCGGTCCATCATTCTTCTTGGAAAGGTGAACCTGGGATCCCCAGGGAGAAATACTTGAGTGAATAAATACTTTATCACTTAATTTATCTAGTTGATTCTAATTCTCCTCAAACTCCATGGTTTCTTCTTTATAATAAGTCTTTGATGGTGTTTATTCAAGATAAATTAAGTAAATAGAGAACTCAACATCTAGCTCTAGATGACGTCTAGTTAAATCATCTAATAATACATCAATTTATTTTTTAACAATGGGTACATATTCAATATGAATATTTCATTTGTCATCTCTAGATGAGTTTTTCTCTTCCTTCAAATGAATTTACAGAAAAATAGATAATGGAGGTGTATCTTGATAATAATCATATGATGTGGGATCTTCTATATAGATAATGGATTCTATATATCACTCACTGACAGAAATTTCATATTTATAGAAATAGATTTTCAAAACATATTTTGATTGATAATACATACAATATATTATATAAAATTAAATGAAAGTTATGAAGTCATGTTCAGTTATCGAAGAATCTTTAAGTGTTAGAAATGGGGTTCATTAAAAAATCATTATTTTAATGTGATATCCCTCCAGATTTTTGACTAATAATTGTTGTATTAAATAACCAGGGATGTATCTGATTTTATTGAAACAGTTCTGAAGATATAAAATAATGAGATGATATAGAATAATATAAGCCATTTTCTATGATTTTTTAAACTATTAATGTATATGTCACAACATCATTAATAATTCCATCCATAGATTTTTTGATCGCAAAATCATGGCCATTCTCCCTTCTCTATTTTTAGGGAATGTTTCCTTTTAACATAAGATAATTATTTTCATAATCTACCATATCCTTTTATTTGTAGCATTTATAAATGGTGTATTCTAAATTTACTTTGTAATTATAGTATTGGTGACCTTTTTCTCAACAAATGTAAAAAACATGGATTCCCCTTATGAGTCTACTATGGAGTTTCTCACAAAATTATCACAAGATGGATATTTAACTCTTACATTATTCGCCATTTATTTATTACCTTTTATAGAGTGTTCAGTATCAATAGTATTCTCTTTAATCCCCTTAAAGTTATAATCCCTAGAAAATTATTTATCTATCATGATAGAACGTGTGACTATATAATCATATGATGAGAAAAATTGGGATATTAGTGACCTTTGGATGAATTGTTTTAACCTATAAAAGAATTGATCAATATTTCTATTTTGATTTTGT